>PVKZ01001186.1:339774-458949 GCA_004027375.1 Macroglossus sobrinus
GAGAGAGAGAGAGAGAGAGAGAGAGAGAGAGAGAGAGAGAGAGAGAGAGGGAGAGGGAGAGGGAGAAAGACTAGCTATAGGAGAGAGATTTATAGCTTAATTTCATACATGAACTTCATTTTTTGAGCTATGTTATTTTGAGTGTAATGCTCAGAAAAGTTGGGAGGCAAATTGCTCCAGAAGCTGTCTTGGAATCACTCTGTCATCACATATCATTTAATGAAAGAAAAAGAAGCTTTAAAGGATAATACAATGGAGAAAGCATATTGTGCATATACTCTGTAATACCGAATTTTCTGAATTCTGATTTCAAACCACATATTAAATGAATTATTTTGATTGTTATCAAATGATCTTTGCAGTTATTTAAAAAGTTTCATCCAAACATACAATTTTCTGTTTATCTATATTATTACATGGAAATAGTATATACAATTTTAAAAAAGATTCCTTGATATTGAAGATCCTAAATTTCAGACATTTACACAAACCCCAATATTTTAATTTCAATACTTAAAAATATTTGTGGGAAAAGTAATAGGTCTTCTCCTTTCCTCAAGAGAGGCAACATTGCAGACCTCTACCTAGTCAAACAGGCTTCAGAGGTATCCCACAGCTCACCCTGATTTCTGTCTCATGTCCACTAAAGTGGAAAGGTGTCAGAAGGAAATTTTCCTTTCATAAAAGGTGGAAAGAAGGCATTTCAGACATGTGGTGGCTGTCCTCACCCCCAGCCCCAATTCCAGGCTAAAC
This sequence comes from Macroglossus sobrinus, assembly GCA_004027375.1. Taxonomy (NCBI): domain Eukaryota; kingdom Metazoa; phylum Chordata; class Mammalia; order Chiroptera; family Pteropodidae; genus Macroglossus; species Macroglossus sobrinus. Next base: position 340,528 of record PVKZ01001186.1, read on the forward strand.
ACCTTGACTTCCATTCCAGGTTTCAGTAGAACAAATCTGGACAGGAGAGGGTGTCTTATGGCCAGCCCATCAATTTACTGGTTTGTGTTCTGGAGTTTGATTATAGAGCCACATCTGCACCTCTTATTCTTCCTCCTCACCAGACTCCACAAATTTATATTTTATTTTGTGTTCTTACCAGCAGAATGAACAATGCTGAGACTGAAACCAGGCCACTGGCATATGTAGGAAGGAAAGGGTAGTTATAGGTGGAGCTGAAGTCTGTAGAGCATCCCAAGAAGTAAGCGTGTAGTGTGTGTGTGAGTGCAAAAACAGGTCTTGCTTAGGTTCACAATACATCCTACCGTTGGCTTCTCTCTCACTTTTCTTGAGGCTCCACTTATGACAGCGCCTGAGGCCACCACGCGCTTTCAGTGAGCAGATGCTTGCGAAGTCTCTTTCTGTTGATCAGAAATCAGAGGATCCGCTACTTTGGGACCTAGGGAGGGTGAAGTAGCGGAAGTCTGAGCCCGAAAGCCTAGGTGTGGGCAGAGACCCCAGAGCTGATCTGGTTACTAATATTCCCTACCCCGGACCTGGAGACCCAAGAGGGCCGGGGATAGGAGAAGGAGGAGGAGGAAGGACTTCTGCTGCTGACCGCGGGCAAGGGGAGGGAGGGAGGCGACTCCCGCGGGGAGGGGATTGGAGATTGGCGTGGAACTGAGCTACTCCGACGGCCTTCGGTACATTCAGTTCCCTGGAGGGAGAAACCTCCTCCTTTTCCCCTCCCTCCCCTCTGCCTCCGTGGGGCGCTCAGGTCCCACCGTTTCCCCAAGCCTCAAAGCCTCAGCCGTCTGATCCTGGCCCAGAGGGTACAGGGGCCTGTGAGCTCCGCTCTGGGGCCGGCCAGCCCTTCCGTTTTTCCTAAGGAGAACGAAGGGGCACAGCGCCTCGCCTCCCTTCCTTGCCCGCCGTCGCTCGAGAGGGGCTGTTTAATTAAAGGAGAACCCGCAATGTATACTTCAGATAAAAGCAACGCGCAGAATAAACTAATTAAAACATTGTGTTTGCAACACATTTTATTTCTCTCTCCCTTGTTTGATCTCCGCTGTGTTTTATAGAAATGTCATCGCACCATAAAGCGAGCCGTGAAACGCTATTTCCTTATAGTGTGCGGCGCTTTTCAAAGGGTAGTGTGATATATTTTAGAAAAGAGATCCCGCTGTGAAAGCTTGCGTGTCTTCCCTTTACCAAACTAAGCTCTTGTCAATCACGCCGAGCCCGGTCCAATCATCGAGATCCTTTTTGGAAAGCAGCTCATCCCGCTGTGCTTTTATACCGCGCTCCACAGCCTGTTTTGATGCATTTTTACCAGCATGTCCAGGGCAATGAATGATGAGGCCGCGGACAGTGCAGGCCTGGCTCCCTGAGCGTCCGCCCGGCCCTAATCAGGCGCCGCGGCATTGTGCGCGGCTCCGGCTTTATCACGTGTCAGTCACTTCGCGGGGGTATTCCGACGTCACCTCAGGTCAAGGCTGGACACCCGGCTTATCATGGCCGCGCAATCGCTTCCACCCAGCATCCACTGGCCTAGATTGGCTCAGTAGCCGCCCTCCTGGTCTGTCTGCTAGGTGAAAGCAAGACCCATCGCAGCCTGATGCTTCCCCTCGACCACAGGGAGTCGTGGGGCCCCTTGGGATGTGCCTTCTCTCCAGAGCTATGACACAGGAGAGTTAGGGGCGGGTGGAGAAGTCAGAGACAGTCGCCCCCATGAAAGAGATCTCTCTGTCTCTCCTTGCTCAAGCTTAGGCTAGGGAGTTGGTTTCTAGCAATTTTTCCCTCTCTGTCCCTGTCTCCCTGAGTCATCATACTCAGCCAGAGGTTCATGGGACTTCCCCAGCCTTCCGAAAAGGGCTGTTACTGCCCTAGAGGGTCCACAACACGACACAGACCCTAGCTGTGCTCCAAGAATCCTAGCCCTGAAAATGAGGCCCAGTTAGAGACACCCACCGGTAGAACCGAATTGGTGGGCCCGGGCTGGGCAGAGCCTACAAACTCCCCATTCGGGATGCTTACTGGTCCAATGGCCCACGGAGCCACCAAGCAGGCGCGGGTGGCCCTGAAAAGCCAAATATAAACTCTTAAACCTCTGTAGGGAACCCAAGGGAGAAAGGGCCCACGCCCGCATCTTCCCTGGATGCAAAAAAAAAAAAAAGAAAAAAGAAAAAGAAAAAAAGAAAAAAAAAAGGTCAACAGGAGCCGCTCAGCTCCAGAGTCCCACGGATCCCCTCCTCCATCCCCTCCCTTTAGTCAGCCTCTTTGAGGGCTGGGGGCGCGCTCCGCTGGGATGTGGAAGCTTTTGATCTTCACGTTGGCTTCCAGGCTCCGGGAGGGGAGATGGAGGAGGAGGCTCAGTGGTCCTCCTTTCTGGCAGCACCAGGATCCTTGCCTGCTTTTGTTTCCAGTTCTATTTCGAACTTGAACCAGGAGTGTGCAATTTGGCTTAGGTCTTGGTGAATGAACAAGTGAAAGCTGTACAAGATTTAGGCGTTTGTAGAATAAACCAAACTCTGCATTTCAAAATAGGCATCCAGTGTGATTCATCCGTTCATTCTGTCCCTCTGCCCTTATTTTTGTGCCTCTGACTCTTTCACACACTAATACACATATCCCCTCGTCTCCAATTACATGCGCTCTACGTACACTTGTTCGATTTCCATGGGACTACCGCCCCACTCCTATGCCCAGGCACACCTATTTACCTCACCTGCCAGTCTCTTTCTCTAGCATTTTGCAAAGGACTTAACTGTTTCTAGGCAGGGTTCTGGGTCCATCTAAAAGGCAAAGGCCAGGGGAGGAGAGAGTTCAGCTCCGCCCAATTTTTGCTCAACCCTTAGGCTTTCTCTCGTTGGAAAGAAAATCGCTGCTGGCTCCGGTTTCTTCTCAGGGGTCTCCTCAGTGACGACTAGATTCTCAGGCTTACTCTAAAATGAGGAAAGAAGAAATCCCCATCTCCCCTTACAGTCCGGTCTCCGGGGCTGGACCCACACAGTAGTTGGGACTCTGATGAGCTGGAATCCTCACCCATCCCTGCCTGGTTCTTTGAGGCTCCCAGAACTTTCCTCATCTTTTATCCACGGCCCCTACTCGTGGAGAGCTGGCCATGTAGGTCGGTGGCTTCTTTAGAGTTCCCCAAATTCATGCACGTAGGGCCACCGGCAGGATGAGGGGTGCCACCCTCTCCATAAAGAGGATGGTTGCTGCTGCCTGGTGCACCCGGAGAGGTCTGAGGAGCCTGCTGGGAAGCTTGTTTCTGGGCTTGCTCCCCTTCTGCATTTTGTAAGACAAAGGATGGAGTTTTGCCACAGCCTTTGACAGAATTTGCAAGTAAGAGTTGGCCCCATTGTAAGTATTGGGGGCTGCAGGAGCCCATCTACCATGGAATGCAGCCTTGGTTTAGCAAGTTGACAGGACTGAAATTTCACTATGACTACTGGACCACGCTGGTGTCAGTCTCTGGCAGATCACATGGAAATTTCTGAAATACTGGGCGCAAGGGGAAGTGGGGTGAATTCTTCGTATATAGGTATATCCAAATAAAAAATAAATCCTGAAAATAATGGATTCTTTTAATGTGGCGGGGGGTGGGGGGCGGCGGCAAGGATTACTCGTTGCCTCCAGTGAACACGTTATTATCCTTCTTTAGTACTGCACCGTGGTTCCAGGGATGGAGGTGAGTGTTTAGGTTTCTATTTCTAGGCATAAAGCACTTCATATGTGAACTCCACGGCTGTAATAGGCACTTTGCCAACAGCCATAACAGGGAGACGAGCACTCACATTCACACAGGCAACAAGCCAAGGTCCTCTGGGAAACCTTGTGGCTACCCGAAACTCGGAGGAACAGCCAGAAGAAAAGCCAGCCTCGAGTCTTTCCCGAGCCGCTGCTGCCTGCTATAGGAAGGGGACCCGAATGAGACCCCTTCCGTCCCCACACTACCGCTTGAGTACTCAGTCAGTCCTTGCTCAGAGTCCCAGGGCCAAGTTAGGAATCTCAGACTGAACCCAGGCTCCTGCCGGAACAGCCGCCCTTAGCGTTTACCTCTGGCAGCCGCGCTCTCCCAGGCTCGCAGAGACCACCTGCACCGCCACTGCTCCGCACGCAGCTGGCTGTTGTCTTAGGCCAAACCCGGAGGAGAGGCTGGCAATCAAGACCCATGGCCATGGATCTGGAGAGAATTACTGCTGCCCTAGCAAGCGAGATGGCCTCCGCCCTTTTGATCTAGCTCCTTGCTTGGAGGGTAGAAAGGTGTGGGTGTGACAAGATGCAGTGATGTCAAACTTTCAGAGAAAGGACAGTGCCTGACATTCAAATTGGAATTAGGAGCTGGTTTTCAGTCTCCCATAGGCTCCTATAAGCTAACCCTGGCCTCAATTTCTCCCAAAGTAAAAGGAAGGGACCTTCTAATGCATCCCCCACAGTGCCTGGTATCTTGCCATAAACATGAGCAAATGGACAGACTCCTGCTTATCCCCGTTACTTCCCTCTCACAGGCCTTCTAAAAATTTCCTTTGAGCCCATCTGTCCTCTAAATGGATTTAATCTTCTACTAGCTTCTTTGTCCCAGAGCGCTGACTGAGGAAAGTTTTCCACTGCAGCAGCCAGAGGTTGCTGGGGACTTGGCAGTGCAGCGCCACTCACCTCAGACCCTGAGATCAGCATTCCCAAAGGCTAGGAATAGCTACTCCTGGACAGTAGGGGTAGAGTGGGGACTCATTTGTCCCATCTGTCTGTGCCAGGCCTTCCCCGAACTTAGACCTAAAAGGGCTGACCACACCCTCTCTCTGGGGAGCAGAGGGCCACTTTACTCCTGGGCTACCTCTTCAAAATCGGGGGCTTTATATGTTTAGGAGTCATACAAATAAGGTGATCCAAGCTCCTGCTAAAAATCCGAGGCCGATCTCAGCCTGGGCCCAACCAGCTCTGGGCACTCCAGCTTGCTCTCCAGTGATGGATGGTTATCTCTGTCTGGTTATAAAACTGCACCTGCAGAAAACACCTCACACAAATAGTTCTTTTCCCGCGCCGTGTGACCATTTCTTTGATGGGACCTCTTCTGCCCACACGCTGGAGACTGGCGATAAGCGAAGATTCCAGCAGTCCATCATACCAGCATGGCAGGATGCTGGTCCGGTGCTGAGTGCAGTCGCTTATGTTGTGGGAGGGAAGCTTGTTGGAACTGAGGCTGGGAAGTTCCTTGACCTCTCTCCTAGAGCAAACTCTGGTTCATGACTCCGCAATGTCTGGGAGCCCGCTGAGACATGCAGAGAGTTTGTGGGAGAGCTACAGGTGCACCTGGAGGTCTGAGAGTCTTTGCTTCTGGTGACCACAGTTGTTTGGAAAATGCCTTGTACTCCAGAGAGACCAGCTACCCTGCTGCTATTTCAAACTCACCTGGGGCTACATCCAGCTTGGGTCTGCAAAGTGTTGGGGGTCAAGTGTAAACAGGAGTGTCTACACTCAGTTCCTTATAGACATTTCAGAAGACATGCACAGGGAGCATTAGGGAGGAAATTACAGTGTGCATGATAGCACCATGGTGCTGGTGTTTCTCTGGCCAAGCAGCCTGCATTCAACCTGGCCTTGAGGGCCCTTAGGCTCTGGGAAGGGAAATAGGCACAGCTTTTATGCTTTGGAAAGGTTGAAGTAGAAAAAAATGTGGTACTTTTTGATTACTGGAATGTCTCAGGATGGTGTGGAGGAATGAATGAATAAGTGATTAAATATGGCTCTAGTCTTGACAAGTGTGCCTGTCTCAGGTTCTGAGAGATTTTGGGAAAAGAACTCAATGGCACCCTGGAGAAGCAGTGGCTTTCGCTTAGGGCATCTGGCATGGGGAACAGTGCCCCATCCCACCCACCTCAATATGTTCCGTTACTTACGAAGTTTTAACTGGCTCCTTTCCTCTATGCAAGCTGAAATTGTGGAAAATCCAGTCTGATCTCCCCACTCCACAACAATCACCTCCCATGCACACATTTCATACATTCGCTCATTCTCTTTCTCAAAAGTTCAGTGTTCAGTGCACAAGTTTTCATCAAAAGTTTTAAGAAGGTTTGAATCTCTACATCTTACCACTAACTAGCTTCTTGACCTGGAACAAATGACTTAAGAACTCTATACCTTAGTTTCCACATCTGTGAAAGGAGGTTAGTAATGGTACCTATTTTTAGAGTTTTCAGGTGAATTAAATGAAATAGAGTGAGTGGCGCACAACAGTGGTTATTCAGTGATAGCTACTGATATGAATAATCTCTGAAAAGAGTGTCTTTCTCTGTAATGTCAAAGCAGGGAAAGTGGCTAGCAGGGGGTAAATGTGCTTCATCATATTTGTGGAGCCTTGGAGAAAAATATGTTGTATAAAGTTACTTATTTTTTTATTTTTTAAATTTTATTTAAATGTTTCAAGTATACAGTACATTGGTTAAACATCTATATAGTTCATAAAACGATCCCCTCAATTGCTCCCTCCTTTCCCTGGCTCTCTACCTAGTCATCATATTAATGCTAACTACATTTGCTCTGTCGTGCTCCTCATCCTCATGGCCAACTATCAACTACTAATTTATACTTCTTTAACTCTTCACCCCATTCTCCCAGCCCCCAACCCCTACCCCCTCTGTCCATCACTATATTTGTAAGTCTGTTTTTGATTAGTTTGTTCTTTTTATTCCTTAGATTCTGCATGTAAGTGAAATCATATGGTATTTATCTTTCTCTGGGTATTTATCCAAAGAAAACGAAAACAATAATTCGTAAGGATCTATGCACTCCAATATTCATGGCAGCACAATTTACAATAGCCAAGATATGGAAGCAACTTAAGTGCCCATCAACAGATGATTGGCTAAATAAATTATGATATAAGCATGACAATGACTCACAAAGCCTAGAATCAGTCCTGGGCCTGAGATTTGCCAGTAGCAGCATCCTGGAAATGTGATTTGAAGACAAAGAAGGTGGTGAAGTGGACACAACACTGAGCACCTGAATGGGGTACTTTAAACTAGCCAAGTGACCTTGGACATCACTTAAGCTATCTAGGTTTCTATTGAACTCATTTGCAAATCTGAGATAGCTGGACTGGATAATCTCTACAAACCTGTCTACTCCTAAGATCTATTTTGACAGCATGGCCTGGGATTCATGAGCACAAGAATTTTCCTAAGAGGCAAGAAATCTTCATGATCCATTACTTCACAAATTGAGAAGAAGGGGAGGTACAGCCTAACAGAGAAAGTAGAGGCAGGTTACTGTAGCTTGCAGAGGATGCCCTGACCTCTTTCCTGGTGTCATGATGATCCCACATTCCAGCTGAATCTGTCAAAGAGTCTATATTCCTTAACTGCACCTATATTGGACAGCATTTTATGCCTCTGGGAAATTACTTTGAACTCTTGTGATTTTGCTTGCTTTGGTTAGCCTAACTTCAGGGAGTGGTATTGGTTCCCTAGAGAATGCACTGGTTAAAAATCAGGTGGGATCTTTTTTCTCTATTCTTTCCAAGGGAGGGCACATCTGTCTCTCAGTCATCTCAGAGCCATCTGACAGTGACCAGGTTGGAAACCCTAGCCAACTAATATCTCTGGCAAAATCACATGCATTTTATCTAATGAGTTGTGGGCTAACTATGTCTCCAAATGCCCATTAATATAACTGAAAATATCAGCCACAAGAAATATTTTCACAAATAAGGATATTCTTTTAACATAGAAGTAAAGAATCATGTAAAACATTTCTCAATTAAGAAAAAGATTTCTGTGTACTCCTTAGATTTGGATTTGGTTTGTATCATTTAAGTTATTATTAAGCCTCTGTAATATGCACTTCAAACAGCTCATTCTAGAATCAATGACTCTGTAATTTTAAGTGATTCTACATGAGTCACAGCACATTTTCAGTCATGTTTTAATAGCTATTATATTTCTTCATGTCAAAAAGTCGTAATGTGAGTATGAGAAAAGGAAAGAAAATTCGAAACTGTTTTAGCATTAGGTGATTGTAATTTGGCTTATATTTCTGTTAAACTGAACAGTAGAGTATTTATATAGGCAGCCTCATTAGGTTCAGGAAGAATATATTCACACTTGGGGTTCTCCTCTGTTTTGGATTTTTTTTTCTTTTTTCCAATTTTTTTTCATATTAGTTTCTGGTATATAGACTTATACTTTGGATTTTCTGTGGAGTAGAAACAATGCAGTTAGGGGAAAAGGCTCTAAAAATACCATGGCTTTGCCCTTGCTACCAGGTAAAATTATGTGGCTTTGGTCAGGTGAGTCTAGTGTCCATGGCTTTGTGTTCCATAAGTTCAGATAGTTGCTTTGAATACAATTTTGGAGAAGTACACTTTGTTGTTAACAGTCTCTGCCTGGCTCAGAGAGGCAACAGGTTCCTTTAAAGTTCCAGGGTCAGTATTTACAGTCATTGACACCTGGGATGATAATCTACTGGATTTACCTAAAAAAAAAATCTGTGTGTCTGGTAAAGGGATGTGAGGCACCTTATTGTTCAGTGGTTTCTGACTTTGCTTTTTCTCTGAGATTTAGTTTCTTGCTTATTTTTCCCACTTCATTTCAACCACACTTGAATACCATCTATAATATATTTCCCTAGGTAAAATGCATTTCAAATTCTAATGTGGGATATCCTGCCTCAGTAATAGGAGGAAGAACAATAGTTTGCAATCATGTTAATTCAACATTTATATAAAAGAGGAGCCCTTATATGTTCATAAGAAGTGGAAAGTCCTTTTCAGCCCTGCTAATTACTAACTGTGTTAATTTGTCAAGTTTTTAAATTCCCAGAGGCTCGATTATCCCAGTTGTAAAAAGAATTATGTTGGTGAATAAAAGTGTTAGTACAGTGCCTGGCATCTAGTTCGTGCTGAGTAAATGTTTAAAGCTTTTTAAAAAAAACCTTTCTGTATGTCTATAAGAAAACTCTTCAGACATTTCAAATTAAAACCATGGGAGAGGCTTTGGCTTAAATTACTACTAGGTAGGAGCCTACCTGTTTACAACCCCATTTTAAAGAAATAATGTAGAGTAGATACACAAATTTTTTTTAAAAGTCTGTAGTTTGGTTGTTGTTGTTGTTTTTGTTATTGGCTTGGATGTGTATCTGAAAATAAGCCGATGACTAGTTCCATGAATCTACTGTGTGCCCCTCTCTGCACCATGAATCACATCAGATTATAATTCGTAGGTTCTCTTCCTCATTACCCTGTGAGCTCCTCAAGGAAGGGTAAGAACTGTGTCCTTCTTACTTTCTTCTCAGAGTATAGCTCAGTGTGCACCTTGTACTCATGATGTAAGAGCTATTCTTGTAGGCACAATAGATTCATTTCAGGTACCAAATGGCACCTAGCAAAGACAAGGTCTCATAGAATATGAGAATTTTGAGTAGAGCAGCAATGAGTACAAGCCATCTTGAAAGACTGTGTGAATGGGGCACACCTGAATGTGGAGAAATTTTGAATTTGCCTTTCCTCGAAAACTGCAAAAATAATTGGAAACTGGTGTCTACAAATAAGATGAGAATGTACTGAGACATAAAGATATATAATTTGTACAATTTCTTTGTAAATCTCCAAAAGATTTTAGCATTGTTGTCTTTTTGTTTGTGTATTTGACAAATTGAAGTCTATTTTACCTTTTTTAATTAGAAATACCTACAGACCTCTTCTTTGTGAAAATTGAGATGCTACACTTTTGTGTATCTTAACACTACTTTTTCTACCAAATATTTAAAAATGGAAGGGCCCTTTCAAAGCCATAATCTGAGTAACCAGTTCCCTTCAAACATTCATGCTTAGAAAGGAAGCCCTGCAGGGCCCCAAATGATGTGGGTCAACTTGTGTTACAAGAAATACTATCACATACACACAAAAACTCCATATGGCAGGAAGTCCCACTGATGGCTGGATTTCAAGGACTATTTATTATAGCTGAGTTCCTGTATAGCAAAGGAATTTGGCACCAGCTCATACAGTTTGTTCTAGCAGGATTTAACCTGTCACTGGAGCTAAATTCTGGGTCCCTATGAGGCCTCACTGGACTGTGGATGGCATGCAGGATCAGCCATGGAGAATGGATGCCATGCAGGTCTGCTTGCAGATGCAGCTGACAGCCCTATGTAACCAGGAGCTACAGGATTTGGCTAATTCTGATTTTCAATGCTGCTGACTGTAACTGTTCCCTGGCAAAACCACACAATGGTTTATGTGCTGGTGATGGTGAAGAACCATCACTAACATATACACCAGGGAGGAGTAATTCATTGTTCCTGATGGTAAAGCATGTTCTAGGATGAACATCTGCTCCAATCAATCTTGTAATATTTTGAAAGAAAGTCAGGAGATCTCAATATGGAACTCAGAAGACAGGGATGATTATTCAAAATGGAGTCAACTCACTGGATTGGTTTTAACCTAGGCTTTTCAATCTGAAAATTGTAAGAGGAACTAGCCAATAAATTCAAAAACATTTTTTAAGGAGGAGTCACAGGGGAGGGAGAGAGCAGCATCATAATACTATAATTCTAAATAAAAGTGATACTCTGTTAATTTCTTCCCTCTAGATGATAGGATACAAACGTCCACGAGTTTTCTCTTTCCAAGATTCTTTAATTTTTTTCTTTCTCTTCTCCTTTGTCTGCTATGGAAAATTCTTGGACTTTTGTTATTTTCCCTGTTGTATCCCCTCAACTTGTTTCCATCTCCAACTTCCTCCCCTCTAACACCTGAAAACATGGACAGACTCCTATTTATTTGTATAACTCTACATTCATGACAATCATGAGATCATTTAAACACACTTTGAAGATGTTGAGTAAAGAATATTCTATTGCATCTCTCTTTTCGGATATGGGCTTTCACGTCTTTAGGGTAAATACCTAATTTTCAAGTCTTTAGGGTTCTGACTCTTTTTAAATCAGGAAATCTCTGAAGTTAATTTTTTTATTGTGGTAAAATATGCATAGCAATAATTACCATTTTAATAACTTTTAAGGGCACAATTTAGTGGCATCAAGTACATTAAAACTGATGTACAACTAACACCACCGACCATCTCCAGAACTTTTTCATCAAACCAGTTTTCAGTTTTCATCAACTGAAACTCTGTGCTCATTAAACAATAACTTGCCACTCTCCCTCACCTCAGCCCTTGATAACCGCTATTCTACTTTTTGTCTCTATGAATCTGATTATTCTAGGTACCTCATATAAGTAGAATTATATGCTACTATACTTTTAGTATCTTGCTTATTTTACTTAGCATAATGTCTCAAGGTTCATCCGTGTTGTAACAATTTAACAAACTTTATTCCTTTTTATGGCTAAACAATATTCCACTGTATGTATATATCATATTTTGTTTATCCATTTCATCTGGACACTTAGGCTCTTTCCACCTTTTGGCTATTGTGAATAATGCTCCTATGTACAAATATCTGTTTGAGTCCCTGATTTTGATTCTTTTGGAGTGGAATTACTGGGTCATATATAGTAGTTTTATGTTAAAACTTTTGAGAAACTGACACTGCTTTCCACAGTGGCTGCACCATTTAACATTTCCACCAGCAACACAAGAGGGTTCTAATTTCTTCATATCCTCACCAACAATTATTTCCTGTTTTTTTTTTTAATTATAGACATTCTACTATGTGTGAGGTGGTATCTTATTGTGGTTTTAATTTACATTTCTCTAATGAGTAATAATACATATTTTTTCGTAAGCTTATTGGTCATTTGTATATCTACTTTTGAAATATATTCAATTATTTGCTGATTTTTGAGTTGATTTGTTTGTTTTTAGTTGTTGAATAGTAGGAGTTCTTTACATATTTTGGATATTAGTGCCTTATCAGACATATGATTTGCAAATATTTACTCCCATTCAGTAGATTGTCTTTTTGCTTTTTTGATAGTATCTTTTAATGCACACAAGTTCTTAATTTTGAAGAAATCTAATTTATTTATTTCTTTTTTTGTCCATGCTTTTGGTATCACATCTATGAAGTAATTGCCAAATCAGATGGCATGAAGATTTTCTCCAGTGATTTCTACCAAGTGTTATAGTTATAGGTCTTACATTTAGGTCTTTGATCCACTTTGAGTTAATTTTTGTATATGGTGTAAAATAAGGGTTCAATTTCATTCTTTAGTGTGTGGTTATCCAGTTTTTCACCACCATTTGTTGAAAAGACTGTCCTTTTCCCAATAAATGGTTTTGGGACACTGGTCAAAAATCTATTCACCGCAGGTCTATGACCATGTCACCCTGAACAAGTCCAATCCTGTCTGATCTCGGAAGCTAAGCAGGGTCGGGCCTGGGTAGTACTTGGATGGGAGACCACTTAGAAAGACAAGGTGCTGTAGGTGTAAGAAATAAAAAAAATTAAAAAAGGGATTGTAAGAAGACAAGGTCCTTGTAATCTGTGAGGTCAACAAAGGGTTGCCCTGCCTAAAAAAAAAAAATCAATTCACTGCATATATGAGAGTTGATTCTGTTTTGGGTGTGGGCCTTTCTCACCATCATAAAATGGTTTCTGAGTTTAGTTGACTAAAGAGGAAGAAATCATGTTTACAAGTCTTTAAGATTGCTGAACAAGGCTTAAAAAGGATGTTTACCTTTTATCTCAATATATAGGAGAAAATGATTCCAAAAACATGTTCAACATGTAGCAGTTACAGTTATGAGTTTGCCTTCTACATTGTGGGTGCTCAAATAAGTATTTGTTGAACAAATTGTAAAAGCACTTTATTCACTTGGTAACAATATAACGAAATGCAATTTCTATATTTAAAGATGTCGTAGTTCCTATAAAAGCGAATGGAATTCCTCAAATTAGAATCTGTGACATTTTCAAATATTCCAATGGCTTCTTAAAAGTGTGTGTGTTGTGTTGTGTTGTTTCTTTCTTTCTTTCTTTCTTTCTTTCTTTCTTTCTTTCTTTCTTTCTTTCTTTCTTTCTTTCTTTCTTTCTTTTTTGCTGCAGAAAGCTTTTTTGTTTTAATTTGGTCCAAGGCCTAGAAGAGGGCTCCGGGGTGGTTAGAAGGCTGCCTAGTGGTTGCAGGAAGAAGCTCAGGCACAAGGCCAACACCGGGTGGATACAGAGGGGTCCCTCAAAGACTTCTGGGATGCAAAGGCTCCTAGTCATGCTTGAGGGTAAGCCTTTCAAAGAGGTACTTGCTCAGCCCAGTCTGGGGGCCGGCAGCCTGCGGAGGTTATTCTGGTGGTTATCCATCTTCTTGATGAGTTTAACCTCCTTTTCTAGGAAATCAACTCTCCAGGGCATGGGCAGAACCCAGGGCATGGAGATACAGAAGGGTCTGGTTCGGGTTATTCTCCAGGGCCATGGTGGCTTCCATGGCATCATGAGTTTTACTGCCTTATCCTGGAAAGGTTTCTGCAGATTTTGGAAGAGAGCGCAGCCGCTATGCTGGTTTTTGCATCTTCGAGAGGTGCTCTGCACCTTCACATTTCTCCTTGGCCAACTCACGGAAGAAGTGGTCCACACCTTCCAGAGCCATATCATTAAGGTCAAAATAGAAGTGCAGAGAGAGGTAGGTATAGGAGGCCCATACATGCAGATTGACCAGGTGGTTGATGGAGGCCTCCACCTCAGTGGAGTAATTCTGATGGAACTGAGAGCTCATGGTTGCTCAGCAATAAGGAATTAAGCTCAAAACATGGTGTTGGCTGGTTGCCAAGGCCAAGGATGGCTGAGAAGGTTTCGAAGGATGCTACTGGAAAAGAGGTTTGGTTGGAGGCTGGAAAAGGGGTGTTCCTGAGTCTGTTCTGTCCAAACACTGCTGATCCTGGAGACTGCCAAGGGCACTGCCAGATAACTTCTTAACTTTAAATGAATTTTCTGAGTTTCAAAAAGTTCAAAAAGTTCTTTGATTATTATTCTCTCTCTCTCTTTTTAAATAATCCTTGGCCTTTATGTTCTACAACACAGTACAAACCTAGATTTCTCTTTGATAATGCTCTATCAATCTTTCTCACACCTAAGAAGTGAGTACATAATGACATGCAGTAAACAGATTTATTTGCATTTACACTTTATAAACCTGAAGTGGAAAATAGATTAAGCTGATCATTCTCTCTCTGTGGTTATAATATGCGAAGCACTACACAAGGCAGAATTAAATGCTGTATGTTAATAATGTTGCATTCCATACCAGCTACAATGACATGATTCTTGGGTGCTCAGTGTAATAGATGTGTCCTGTGCAATTGTGAAGCAGTCTTTTCTTCAAACATGTATAGCCCACTTCTTTCCACTGTGAACCTTAAGTCGTTTATAGGAACTCACTTGAGGTTGGCACTCAGTGATCTCCTATAGACAGACAGTCAGGCCTGCCTAATAGGGCCCATTTTGTGACTGACTGCCGAGCCTCCATCAGGAAAAATCGATAGTTGGCATGGCAATGAGCTTGTTTCTTCAGAAATGAGTTCCTTTTATTAAAATTTGCCAGCTATTGATCATTTCCTGATCCATATATTAAACATGACAAGCAGTTAATGAATCACAGATCTGGTTGACTTAAACCACAACCAAAATATGCAAGAGAATTAGGGCTGAATCTTTTTCTACTTATTTGATCCAAGGATTCTAACATGAATAGTGGTTGGTACAGCACAAATCCCTTTGTAAGGATGTAGATGTACTAAGACAGGAAAATGGAATAAAGGACACTTTCACAGTAAATCTAAGATTGCAGTTGTTTTTTTTTTCCTCTTTGGATGCTTTAAGATAAAGCTATTTTTCTTACCATGTGTGCTCTTATTTTCCAAGTTTTATGCTGAAAGACAGAGTAGACTGGACATTTCTTCTCTTTAGCTATTAATGATACTGCCACTCTTCTCCCTGCAATTTTAGGCTGTCAGGCTCCAAGTGCAAAAGGAAGAGTGTGAAGAAGAGAAAGGATCCAATTGTGAAGAAGAATGGTCAAGACCATGGAGATAGCTTTGACTCATTCCCTTCCCATTTTCCTTTCTTCAACTTCCTTTCTATTTCCTGGCTTTTCAGCATCTCTCTTTGGCTGATTTTCTCCAACCCAAATGGAAGACAGATTTCTCCTATAAGTAATGCTTTTAGTTGAGGATCCTTGGGGGTTCATCTTTGTTCCATGAACCAAGCTCATGTCACTTTAAAGAGTAAAAAAAAATGCTCCAAACTTTATTTATATTAGAGATAATAACAGTTCTGCCCTCAGTTTCTTCATATATGATTTATTTAATCTACATCTTTATTGTAATGACAGATTATCAGAGATCCAGGAGTCCTCTTCATAACCCCCACCAGTATACTTGGCATAGTTCAGAAATTGCCAGCTTCTTGTTTACTCATGTAACATGTAGTATGATAACACCTCATGATAACTGTTGAGAAAAACTAGCTGGGATTCTGTGTTATTGTGTGAGACCCATTTGTATAAGAATTTATTAGCATGAAAATAAGCTTTCTTCAATAATGAACCTATAGAAAGAGTAGCCTCAAGAGCTTTGTCAGGAATTCAAAAAATGAATTAAAATAGACTATTTTGCATAGGGGGAATTAGACCCATGTTACTGATAAGCAATTTCATTATGTCTGATATTACCAAAATGACTGTTGGAAGAATTAAAAGTGAATAGCCACAGAGTGTAAGTGGTGCCTATTTGCTTCTTTAAGTGTCTGGAAACTTTAAAAAGTGCAATTGCCTGAAAGCAAAATAAAATAATGTAGGACTGATAGCTATTTTATATATGTATATGTAGGTATGTAGCTATGTGTTTTGGGAAGTTTATTGAGTATTTTTTAATAGTAGTGTTCTAAGTATCATATGTAGCAAACAGCATTTCTTAGACATTAAAAAATCACTGAATAATTCAATTCAACTTAAAAATAAATGTTTGTTTGGCACCTGTTATAAACGAGGCAAATAGTACCAGGTCTTACAGGGCAAAGGTAACTAGTTTATAGTTTCAGAATCTAGAAAATGAAGATCTAAATAGTAAAGCCACAGACTGGTAACAGCCTCATGTCCTTATAAAAATTATGCCTTATTAAACTAAACAGATTCCCTGTTGTGACAAAGGGCTCAGCCTCTTAGGTCAAGTGGCTATCGTGGCTGTCATCCAGCCTGCATGTCTCCTAGCTTTTGATTTAGTTTGTGAGGTCAGCTGGGAAGATAGATACTAACCCTCCTTCTTTGTTGGCTGCACTATGAAATTCTCAAGAATGCAAACCACTGCTATTCAATCCAGAGTTTCCAGAGCACAGCATAGTACTTAGTACCCATGATCATGCAATATATGTATGTAGGATTGAGAGTTTATAAATCAAGAAATGATCAATGAGGCTAGGGTGAAGGGAGGAGCATGTGGAGTGGCAAGTGTTGATCTGATGGTTGAAGTCTCTGTTTAGTGCTGCCTGCAGTTTGTCTTCCTCAGTGACCCAGGGGGCTAGTATAGAAGACTCACTTCTATTCTCTTTAGACATCAGACTACGTGGATGAGGCAATAGTCAAGTATTCAGTTCTGTGTATAGTTCCCTCTTCTTGCATTTGGGTTAGGGCCGGAGCTGGGACTTGATTTAACCAATAAAATGAAACAGAAATGATATTGTGCTAGTTCTGGGTCTTGAAATATGGCTGTTTTTTGCTTTGTGTTCAAGCCTGATTTCATTTGAACATAACATGCAGTGGCTGGATTCCATTCACCTATATTTATTCTTTATTAGTAAGAAGAAGCCTTTGAAATAGATACTTTTAAAATCACCATAATTCTTCCTCTTAGAATCTCGTAATCTTGGAAAGTTTAACTTAATATCTTAAAACATGATAGGGAGCAAGAGAGAAATTCAAACATCGTTTATTCTCAGGTTCATACAACTTGGATTTGTGTATCTTTTTCATAATTCTTAAGTGGAACTCACATATATACACTAACATATCTACACACAATTAGATATTTCCTGGCACCAAACAATAGAGCCTAGAGAGTTATAGGTATTATTAAAAAGTAGTTAGTATTGAATGATTAATTTACATAAAGTGTTTTACATTATAGCATAGCTGATCCAATTAATTATGCCATTAAAGTCAGATGAAAAAATATCCCCATAAAAACAAGAATCCACTGTTCCTCTAAAACTGTGAATTTAGGAAGCAGTATCCAGAATGTGGTTCCATGGTGTAGTGGTTAGCACATCTGCTTTACACGCAGAAGTTCCTGGGTTCGCACCCCAGTGGAGCCATAGTCTAAAGTCATGCCACCCTGAACAAGCCCGATGTCTGATCTTGGAAGCTAAGCAGCATCGGGCCTGGTTAGTACTTGGATGGGAGACCACCTAAGAAGACCAGGTACTGTAAGCATAAATAATAATAAAAAAGAAAATAAGAAGAAGCAGTATTCATACAAACATAATAGCTGAAAAACAAACAAGTGTCTGACTTGAAGTACGTGAAATTGTAGAATAAGAGGAGTTTTTCCCAAGGAACAATTGGTTTGATTTGTAATAATAAATAAAACTAAACTAAAAGAGAGTAATTTAAAGTCAAATTTCAAATAGAAAAATGCCAAAAGAAATTAATTCAAGAATTTTCATTCAATCTTTGAATCTATTTCCTTTTCAACAAATATTTATCAAGGACCATCATGACCCAGGTACCATCCCTGCCCTCTTGGAGCTTAGTAGTGAGTAGGAAAGAAACAGCAGTTAAATATCTAGTTCTGAAGTCACTAGATACATTACAATTGGAAATATTCTACCAAGGAGAGTATGGACTGCATCATAAAGTGGAAAGAAATTTTTTCAGGAAAATGAAGTGGCTGATGTCAGTTTGGCCCAAGGGATAGAAAATCCATAAGAGAGAGATGGAAAGCAAAGAGTTACTATGACCTAAATAGGGGAGAATAGAATGAGTACAATATGTGCTATCTAAGACTCAGAGTCAGTGAAGTATAAAATAAGTCAGGAAAAGAGACTAAAAGTGCAATTATGTATTTGCTTACTTTTCTTACTGTAAGAGAGGTATTAATTACTTCAGAAACTAAAAATGTCACTAAAGAAGAAAGTGAGGTTTCCAAGAGGTGACAGTCGTATAGCTAAAATGGGCAAGAACAGAACTATTAACAGCAAGCTGTGAAAGGATGAACCAGATGTAGACAGGAGGAAGAAGCACAGGCTTTCTTAGAAGAGCTCTGGGGAAGGAAGGAGTGAACTCAGGCAGGTCACCCTGTATGTAGCAATATTAAAGGGGAAAGCCAGTTCATGACTTATAAAAGGAGAAGAGCCTTAGTGTGAATGGGGGCCCACTACTGAGTAGGAAAGAGGAGCGCAAACTTATATAAGTGTTTAACAGAGGAGTCAAAAATGCTTCCCACAGGAGGAAAAACTAAGAGGTCCCAAGACAATGAAGTGTCCATTTGATTTGAGCCAGAATAAACTCACCAAGTTTCTTGATTCACAGGGGGCACAGCTTTTTCATTTTCATGCCAAAAGACTATCTCCTAGGATATGAAGACCATCTGTGTCAAGAAGCAAAGTGTTTAAAGATGATTTCAATGTAAAATGTGGCGTGACGGGGGCCATATTGTCTAACACTGTCCAACCCCTTTTTTGTATTTCAGCAAGTTGAGCACAAAGGAAGTAAAAAACTACCAATAACAATGAACCAGAATTCCCAGACAGCTCCAGGGGAGAGGAAGAAGGCTTTGACAGAATTAAGACGAGTCAGCATGGATGTGCACAAAGGTGTCTAAAATTAGTAAGTATAGGGTTTGCAATGAGCAAAGAAAAATGACCAGCTCAGTGAGAAGCCACAGCCATGGGCCCCATGCTGGCCCAGCTCCTTGCCTCTGAGAATCACAGTGGGAAGAAGAAACTGTCCTCTCTGCTTGCACACAGATTATCAGTTTACATGAGTCTCTGTGTCACAAACCTCTGCAGTTGCCAAAATTAATTCTACTCAGGTCATGTCATTTTACAGTGGTTGCTCAGCTGGGCATGGTGATACCAAATTCTTGATAAACAAACTCTTGCTTTTCATCCTGAAATACTTACAGTTGAAATGATTTGTTTGAGGCTCCCTTATAAGTAATCCAAGATTGGGGTAGAGAGAGTGAGTGAAGGTATAGGTGAAACAAAATTGGCCATGAGTTCATTGCTGTAGCTGGAGAAGGGCTCATGAATGTTCATTATACTACTCTCTACTTTTTTATGTGTTCAACATTTTCCATTACAAAAAGGGAAGCTCTTGTCAGTTCCCCTGTCTTCATGTCAAGGACTTTCTTGATTTTTTAAAAATATTTTTTTTCCTTTCTCTCTAAGAAGTATAGCCTCATTTTCTTCCTTTTTATCTTTTCATTCAGCAAACATCTCCAGACACTTATTTCGGGAAGACACTGTGCTGGGCCTTGAGGGGCAAGCAGATGGACCAGTTTTAGTTCTTAGTTTACAGTCTCATGAGAAAAGACAGATGGAGCTTAGACAGTGTGGCCAAGCAGGCTGGGGAAAAGGCTAGCACAAGAGGAGAGAGGAAAAGCAGCTCTGGTTCATGCCTTTTGAAAGAAATTTCTAGAAGAAGGTGTATTTGAGGTGACCCTGGGAAGAATTCGACTGTGTCTAGTGTATATCTGGGCACAAGCCTGTCCTTAAAATTTACAAGGTTTGACAAGATTTATCTGAGACAAACTAGCAAATATACCAATAAAATATATTATCCTCCTATCCAGATAAATTTATCTTTATAACAATCTGAAGTTTGGGTTGGAATTTAAACTTCTGGTACTACTCTGAATTCTGGGCTATAACATGGCCACATCTTCCTCTCCTCTTCCTACCCTGGGTTCCATCCCTCACAACAGAGGCTTCATGTACATGCAAGTAACCCTTATTTCCAAAATTCATAAAAAAAACTTCAATAGTCACCCCTTGGTCATTCCTCAGACATAGAGGTGCTCACACTAGCAGTATTGTTGTTTTACCTTGGAGAGGATGGACATAACAAAGGGTCCCCCTTAGTCTCCAGAAGTGAGTTTGGAGTCATATGGGGTCCCAGACATAAATTGGGAAAATATTGGGTTCTGTTTTCCATGTATTTGGCCTAGAAGTAGGGTGGAGGGAGGTCAGGCTCTTCACCCTGTAGATTCTTTGCCCTGTGGGAAAGATACAACTAGAGGACAGCTGTTCTGATTTTTTGTTAAGTAAGAACTTTTCAAACTCTTGGATTTTGATTTATGAGATGGATATGATAACAGGACCTAACTCAAAGGCTTGAATCGAAAATTAAATGAGTTGATGTATGTAAAGCTTTTAGAATAGCACCTGGCATGTTGAATGAAAATAAAGCCAGTTTGAGTTTTCCTCTTCTGAATTAACTGAACAAACTGTTTGCTTTTGGGGGGAAAGTGGGTAAGAAAGATGTGGAAACAGCTTCAAAGAATCTCATAAATACTTTAATGAGCAAATCTTAATAAAATATGTAGATAGGAGTTATTTGTCATAAAAGCATTACCTTTGTAAGTGCTGAGCTAAAGTCTACCATTGATGGAAAGAAGGTTCAGGTATGCCCAGTACAGTAAATCAAAATAGAAGAATAGTTTCCCCTCTCATCAAGAAATTCCTTGCCACTTTCTACCTTTAATGACAGCAGTTTGCCTACAAATACTTCTCTGGGGTCTCTTTTATAAGGGTACTAATGTCATTCATGAAGGCTCTGCTTTCAAGACCTAATTACCTCTCAAAGTCTCCACCTCTTAACACCATCCCTTTAGGGAGGTGGTAGGATTTCAACATATGAAGTTTAAGAGATACAAGCATTCAGTTTGTAACAAGTCTCTTTGCTACTACAGGATGTATTTAGGACCACCCAGTGATGAATGCAGTATTAGGTATAGGCTGTGGCAGGTGGTGTTATTTATTTTCAACCATTTGGATATTTGGAGGCAAGAGGGATAATTTATCTAGTAGAATTTATTACTAACATTGGATTCTCCCTAGACCTTTTGCCTTTCTTACTGTGGAAATATATACAGTAGGTCATTGGCAAGGAACAAGTACAAAGCTGGCTATGTTTTTGATACTCAGCAGGGCTACTAGTAGGGGTCCTCATGGAAGAGTGGGACTAAATGCCAGGTGCTTACGGAAAGTAGCTATCTGGGACTCTGTCCAATGGAAACTGGTAACCTGCTTATAATCCAAGGGAATCACAAATGGCTTGGGCTAGATGAAAACTTGGAGATCAGTGGTCAGGGAAAATCTCTCTGAAGCAGTGACATTAGAGTAAAGACCTGACTTGAGCTATGGGGGTTACATGGGGGGATTGTAGTTTAGGACTAGGAAGTGGCAAGTTGCTTGAAGTAGATATGTTAAAGGATAGGCAAAGAGGTGACTGGAGCTAAGTGAGCAAAGGAGAATGTGTTCAAAGATAAAGTTAGAGAGGTAACAAGTACCAGAACATGGAAGGCCTTCTAGGGAATGCCAGGACTTTGGATTTTATTTGGAGTATATTCAGAAGCCATTGTAGGATTTTGAGCTCATAAATGACATAATGTGACTTACAGTTTTAAAGTAATCACTCTGGCTGCTCTTTGGAGCATAGACTGAGGGAGGCTAGTGTAGTTTGTTAAGTAGCAGTATATACCTGAAAGTGTGTATGTGACTAAGAGTGCTCAATTCTGATCCACTGGACTATTGGTCTGTTAGGAGTCAGTAACGCACTGTTCTTAATGTGCACTTTACAGTATGCCTTAATAACTAGAAGGGTGATACTTAGGTTTTTAAAATTTATATACAACACTGACAACATTATGTCAAAGCTTGGTGATATTTTAGTAGAGATTAAGATATTTTGTGTGGCTTTAATTTAAAATTATATAAGCCATCATATAGCCTTTTAATAATAAAGGTCTTCTACAATTTGGCTTCAAACTGCTTGCCTGGCTTTATCTGTCCTTTTATCTACTTGAGCAGTAAGCATGTCCTGCTTTCCAGCCAGACAAGAGTCCCATGAATATATTCTTCACTTTCTTGATTTTATGCCTTTCTTTGCTTCTCCTGGATGCCCCCCTCCTTTGTCAAGGCTCCATGTAGAAATTTTTACCCATCCTACAATGTTCATCTCAAATATCACTTTATCCGCAAAGCCTTTTTTGATGCCCCTGATAGGATATGATCTCTCCTTCCTCTAAATCTTGATGGCATTTGCTTGGCATTTTCTTCCTGTCTCATAACTTACTGTATCTTGTGTGAATCATTAGCATACCTGCCCATGAGGTCATAAGAGCAGAATTTGACCATTATTGTTTTTGGCCTTCTTAGCACCCAAAACATGCATGCAGAAGGTGCTTGGTAATTGCTTGGTGAGCTGAATTTGGTAGAATAACTTACTTGTTCTGTTTACTCCTGATTAGGTCCCTTATTGCCAGGCAGAATAAAATCTGTTTTCAGGATTCAGAGACCAAGTTGCTTCAAAATGCTATGTATAGATTCTGTCTTCCGTTTCCTGTTCCCTTTTTCTGTTAAAAAGAAACTTGTTTATTGATTTAACTTGGGTTATATTTGTTCCATGACCAACTGAAAAGTGTTTTCTTTGAATGCTTGTTTAAAGTGCTTTATGCACAGCATTTCTATGCCCTCTTAGCTTTAGTGGCAGGACAAGTCAATGGTGAATGTAAACTGATTTCTTAACTTAATTTTGATCAAACAATTGATAAATTGGCTTTGTTTTGGCATTCAGGAGGTCTGGCCAGAAGTGAGTGACTAAAGACAGACATGTGGGGTCAGAGGACAAAACTAACTCCTGCTTTCCTGCTTAAGAATGTGATACTAGGCTGTTACTGAATATAACTGCTATATTTTCAAGAACACAAAGTGAGATATGAAATAGCAAGCTATTCTGTCATGGAGCTCTATTACATTTTATATTTTCAGTTTAAATTATGTTAAAAAATATGTTCACAAAGATGAACACTCTTCACATAAATATTTAGATAGACAAACACATCCATTTCCTAAGTGAATCCTGTGTCCTATAAAGGAAACAAAATGCATTCCTGAATGCATAAACATAACCTATATTCTAGGCCCCTTGCTACTCAAAGTGTGGGTTGTGGACCAGCAGCATCAGTATCACCTGGGAGCCTGTAAGAAATTTCAACCTTGACTCCATCCCAGACCCACAGAATCAGAATATGCATTTTAACAAGATCCCTGAGTGAGTCATATGCACATTTTCTAAATATTATTTTTAAGTTACAGCTGACATAAATATCTTAATTTCAGGTATACAACACAGTAATTAGACATTTATATAACTTACGAGGTAGTCACCTCTATAAGTCTAGTACCAATCTTGAGAGAAGCACAGCTCTAGGTACCGCCTTTCTGAAAAAGAGCAGGAAGCCATCCCAATAAGCTGTGACCTGATTTCCCCTAATGTACATCTTGACTAATGGACCTCAACATCACAACTGTGATTGCAACAGTAGCAATGACGACTACGTTGTTTTGTTTGAAACATTTAGTGAGTTTCACAACAGAAAAGGGTAAATAAAATCCAATTTTTGATAGTCCTCTATAGAACATGAATACTTTTATTTTTATATGAACTGATCTTTGATCTAGATGTTGACATAAGAGGAGAGCAGCCTGTTTATGTATGTGGAAGAGGTATTATTTAAAATAAAAGCATCCATTCTCATTTGTTTCTTTCAATAAAGCAGAGTCTAAATTATGTCTTAAATTCATTTATTTGATTTGTAAAGTTCATGGGTATGTTATTTTACATAAATTTCAAGATTACGAGGCTGGTGACACCCAGCACATACTAAAAAACCTTTCCCAGCCCAAGGTATGAACATAATAAGTTACCTTCTGGGACTAATTTCCAAAGAGGTGGAAGTGCCTGGAAGCTATGTCTTTTAGCCAAGCAAATTGGATAGCTTCTGTTTTTAACAGGGAATTTTTATGGTTTAAAAATTTTCTTTTGCCTCTCAACATATTAGGCTACTTTCAGTCAACACCAGAATGTAAAATACATGTTCAAATATTAGGAGTCATTATGGAAAAGCTGTTCATGGCAGCCTTTCATTTACTCTTTTATTTTAATTAACTTTATTACTTCACTTTATCCTCTGTCTGTTTCAATTCTGCATAGTATAAAATAAAAAATAATAGAAATTATGGAAGTATAATTTTCAAAAATGGGATTTTTTTTAATTAATTAATCTTAGCAATGAATTATTTTTATATATTTTGTCAAACAAGGAACTTGGCTGAATAAGATGATGACAAGACCACCAACCAGCAAGACATTTAGGAAAAAGTTACAGCTAGTTGAAGGTTTAACTTTCATCTTAAGGCTGATGACTTTAAACATTATACAACCAGTTCCTGCATTCTTACAGAAAGCAATTCTGAAAATATGTGCAAAAATCCAACATATAAGATTCAGACAGTAGACTCACATGTTATTGGGGACATGAAGGGACTGGATTCCCAGAGCTAAAAAGTAGTGTAGAAATCCCCAATTATACCTTACTTTCTAGTTACGATTTTCGAAAATACATTTTCATAATCTTATGCTCCAAAATTGTAATCTTTTTGTTCACAATTGGAGACATAAATGCCTTAAACCAAATGAGAATCCAAATGAAGCTAAATATTTGCCATGTTACAGCATATTCAGTGACTTTCATGTTTGTCTCAAGTTCGAGATGATGTTTCTTGTCATTAATATTAATCCTTTTGTTTTTTTTCTAAATTTTCATTTTTCTAAGAAAAAATGTAATACAATATTCTAAAATGATCCCAAAAGACACTGCTGAACATACAGGCCAAGCTCTTTGAAACCATTGTCCAGGCTTACCACATGGTAGGCATTCAACAAAATGCCCGATGAACTAAAAAGAGACTGAAACATTATAGAGAATGCCCAATCCCCCAGCTCTTTCAATCAATTCAGTAGAAAAGATCTACAAACAGTTCTTAATGCCAAGTAGAGAAATCAACTAGGTGATAAAGTTTTTTACCTGCTCACATTTGCTCTACAGTATAGAAAGTATCATTAGTTGCTTTAATCATAAAACATCCAATATCTAAATGAGGCCATTTAAGGAAGGGGAATAAGCATTAATACCAATTTGCCAATATCCCAGAAGAATAACTAGCTTTTTCAGAGGTAGGTTGTTAGACGACTTGGAATCAAATCAAGTAGATAAGCATTAATGGCATCAAATCCTCCACACTATGGTAGGCTTGGGTGGGGAGGCAAGAGAAACATAGTAGCATGTAAATTACTTTGTCTTCCAGTAATTAAACTGTATTATGAAAGGAACAAGTCTCATAATGTGAAACAATTAGAGACTGATAGGATTAGGTTGCAGTACCAGAGAAAAGAGAAATCAGTACCAATCAGTTTACATACATCAAACTACATAGTATAGTAGCCTATATTGTGGCCATGAATGTCCCATGTAATAATACTCCTTTAGTATGCCTAGGATATATGCATCTATGGGTCCAAACCAATCCCCTCCCCCAAAAAATTAAAATGACATTATCATTCTGCAACTAAAAAGTCCTACAATCAAAAGAAATAAATTTGGCCTTGTCAATTTTCAACAATATTCATTTCATAATTCTATTATGGCAGTATAAATCCAACCCAATGAAGTTTTTTTGTTTAGTTCTACTGGGATTTGTTTCCAAAATTACTATTGGAAAGCCCAGCCTAGCCAAGGTGAAGTGTCTAGTGCTAAAAGGTAATCAGGACTAGGATGTCTTGCTGAGTTTTAATGCACTTGAATCACTTGGGAGCTGGTTGAATTTCTACTTTCTTTTCCTTCTGAAAGTGATGTGGAAGACTGCCTTTTTCTTTATTTGCATAAATCATTATCATGCAATGTTACTTGCTCTGACTGTCAGCAGATGATTTTGATTTTTGAGTTTGACAGCTTTGGCAGGGTCTGCATAAGACTACAGGATTGAATGTATACAGGGCTCCATATAAAAAATGAGAGCAATCTGAGCCTTCCCTGGTCTAAGGGCAGAGCAAACCATAGGACAAGTTCAAATCAGGGACTAATTGGAAGCTGCAATCTCTGGTATGTAGCTCAAGGTAGACCTGATCTGTTTAATACAGTGGCCACTAACAAGCCACATGTGGTTATAGAGTATTTGAAATGTGGCCAATTTAAATCAAGATGTGCCATAAGGGTAAATAAAATACACATCTAATTTCAAAGAGTTGGTATGGAAAAGTATGTAAATTATTCTGCTAATAATTTTATATTGACTTTATGTTAAAATGATAATATTTTGAATATATTTGGTTAAAAATATATTATAAAAATTAGTTTTAGCTGTTTCTTTTCATTTTTAATGGGGCCACTGGAATAATTAAAATTACGTATGTGGCTTGCATTTTATTTCTATTGCAGAAGCTGATCTGAGTTTTGCAATGCAGAGGCACACAAAGTGTACCTCAGGACTCGAGTTCCCTTTCCATAATCAAATAACTCAACCTTCATCTCCTTTTCCATTTATTTCTAGTAACAGTGACCTGCATGACTGGCTGTTGTCATTGGATTTGCTGTCCATGGGGAGCCTCGGGGGCTGCTCTTGCTCCAGAGCACTGAGGATTGGGCTATGGGAAGAGATATTATTCACTTGTTGTTGCTTGTTGAAAACTCCATGTTGCCAAATGGTGCTCTTGGGGGAGCAAAAAAAAAAAACTTTCAGTTCAGATGCCCAAATAAATCTCGCTTCTTCCCCACACACCACACTGCAACAAAAATATTACAATAATAAAGATTCGTGTCAACCAAAAAGTATCCCAAAGTCTTTTGTGCCTGTAAGGGAGACCTGCTGCCAATAGGCATTAAATCTGAGGGAAACATTTCTGCAATTATTGATCAAATACAATGCAGCTAAATTTCACCTCCAGCATATCATTTTGATAATGGGTATGGAAATTATCCATTCAATAGCTATTCAAAAATAACTCAGGAAGATTGGTTGCTAGATACTTCACAGACCTTTGGAATAATCCTTTCTAATCAGGCTGGTGAGAATTCAATAGGCAGTATTCGCTTTGGACAAAATAACCTTTTGGAGTGTTGCAGGGCTGTGCACTGTCTCCTTTTCCTATTTTTTGTCCAGGAGGTGAAATCTTCAGCAGGCAAAAGGCAGAAACTGTTTCCTTGTGGGTTGAGCTGCTGCCCAGTGCCCACCAATGTTCAATGCAGACAGCTGTGCCTGCAAGTTAAGTGAGGTGCCTTAGTACTTATCAATCAGGAATCAGCAGGGCTTCTAGAGTTGTCCTCATTAAATTTAAAGTATATTCTCTCCCCAGCAGCAAACGTCTCCATTGCCATCCATTTCTGTACAGCCAATCTTAGACAATCAAAGAGTGTTGGCTTCCTCACTGTCTCTGAACATATCTCCAGCTTGACACAGCTCTTCCCAGCTTCCCTGATCTTTGACAACCAGTAGCTATCTCCTTCTGGTTGCCACCAACTCCTCCCTGCCTCCAAGCCTTTTCTGATCCTTTTATCTTCTTATTGCCTTCCTCAGGTCAGGGTGTGTTTGTCCACAAAATCTTCCACTCCTATCTATTCCAATAGAAATACTTCTTTATTCTTCTTTATCCCTAGTTCCCCCATCTTTCAGTTTTCAGCAACCTCTGGATGCTTAATATTTTTTGGATGCTTAATATTTGATGTCCACTTGCTTACTTCCTCAAGAAGACCATGTAGTGAGGTTTAAAAGAATAGTTATGAACTGGGCTCAGTAAATATCACTCGATTAGCTATGTGACTTATGGGCAAGTCAATTAACAATCTATGCCTCCATTTCCTTAATTGTAACCTAGGGATAATTATAACTCCATTAAACTATTGTGAGACTCAAATGAGAGACTTATAAAGTGTAAAGTGCTACAGACTTTTATTTATTTATTTGTCAAGCATTTAATGAGCCCCTATTTTGTTCAAGACAAAAGATGAGCAGCTAGGCCTGGAGTAGGGCACAAAAATGCAGCTAACTCTAATAGGTGGCCAAATAAAATGAGTGCTGTGGGTGGTACAAGTAGATACTATGATTATGAGAACCCAGAAGATGAATGATTCATTCTGATTTTAAGCTTGGGGGAATGAAAAAGGGAGGAAGACTTCAGAAAAGAAGTAGCATCTGTACTGGGCTAGAAGGATGAGATGGGTTTTGATAGACAAGGAAGTTGTGAAAGGTAGAATAAAGGTGTTGAAAGCTAAGAGACAGGTTTGAGGAATATTGGAGCATCTACTGTGGCTGAATCAGAGTTTAAAGATGACTAAAGAGGAAGAGACAGCTGCAGCTGGGAAGGTAGGCCAGAACTAGGATGTGGTGGGCTTAGAATGCCCACCACACTAATGAGTGTGAGTTTAAGTCCTGTAACTAAGGGTAGACTGAAAAAAGTTTTTCGAGCAATTTTACAGTTTGGAAAACTCACTCTAGTAGTGACTGAAGAATGGAAGGAAGATGTACAGAATTAGAGATAGGAAAAACAGGTAGGAGATAATTGTAATACAAATCATATAAACCCAAATTTCCCTATGGATTTCTCAGATAGGCTCTGTGATTAGTGGCCTCTGTGGCCAAATGTTTGCTTATTACAGCCCTCTCTTAAGTATTCATAAAATACACTAGCATACTCTTCTAAGTGTCTAAGTAGTCTTTGTTCTATTTAGCATTTTAAACTTAACTGAACACATAATTCTTTTTTTTCCCACCGAAAGAAGACTCAGTAAAACTAGTGTTCATCTGTGTTGAGGTCATGAAAGACAATGAAAGACCTAGAAATTACAATAGGTTGGAGGAGACTAAAGAAACTTGATGAATAAATACAATGTGATATTCTAGATTGAAGCCTGGGACTCCAATTCTGGAAAATAAAACATTAATGGAAAAACTGGTGAAATCCAAGTAGTCTGGAGTTTAGTTAATACCAGTGTTTATTTCTTAGTTTTGATAAATTTACCATGGTTATGTAAAATGCTCACCTCAGGGGAAGCTGAGTGAACAATATACAGAACTCTCTACACTTTGCAATTTTCTGTAAATCTAAATTTAATTCAAAATAAAAAGTTTAAAAAATACTAGTGCTCATCAAAATAGACTCTGAAAAATTGTGGTATAAACTGATTTTAAGTACAATTCAGGTTTGATAATTTATTTCCTTTTCTTAGCACATTGAAGTAAATGATTCATTATTTTTACTAGACAAATGAAACACTCCCTCAGAATTTTACCATTAATATAAGTAAAATATCTAGCACATTATTAGGGTTTAATAAACTTGAATCCCATATTCCAACCTTTTTTTTAATTTAGAAAATAAAATTGATGTTTTTTTTAACAGTATTCTATTGAACCAGAAGTTATGTTTCAAATTGGATAGCTATATGAAAGCTTGTTCCCTTTCTGCAGCAGATAGAGATGGAAAAAGGCATTTAACACTCAGTTATCAAATCTTTCTAGGGCAGACAAGAATTGATACTGTGCAATTTCCAGTGTTCTGTTCTATCACTGTATTAACTAAATAATTGATAGAAAAACCGAAGATAACATATACGTCTAAGCATCTAAAGTGACCTTAAAAATTTTGAGATTGTGAAATAAGTTATATACAACCAATACAGAGATCAAAAGAAAATAAATTTTGAAAGAAATTTGTAACATAACATGTACATGTGGTACAGCCATTCGTGGGTGCAAATAATACCTTCTACCCGCCAAAACATGCACACGTATGCACACTTGTACTCCCCTCCTCAGCAGTCTGTCAACTTTAGGATTTGCTTGTAGTGAAGAGTAAATGATCATTGATAGTCTTAAACCAAATCACTTGCACATTATGAGGTTGTAACTAAAGAGATATGTGTGGGTCAGCCTGGAGAACATGACAACCTTCTCAGAGTACTGGCCCTCAACACACCATCCCCTAGAAGCCCATTCAGAGGACATCTGGAGTTCCTCCAATAGCATCTCCAACAGCATCTTTAGCTGATTAACTTTATTTTTTTTACCTTATCTGTTTCAATCTATGTTGAAAGAAAGCAATGCCCTGACTTTAGATAATTCACAAGACTTAAATGATTCTGTTTAAACTGTATATGAGGGTTGGGGAAGGAGAAATGATACTGCTGCTTCTCACAGAGTCTGGACGTCCAGGCTTTCAGCTGCCAGTATGTATACCCCAAGGTGAATCAGGTCAACCTATGTTCCTGAGGAGATCCCAATTAAAACCAAGTGTCTGTCAGGTCAGGTGAGGTGGAGGATATATGTACTCAAGCTGGGCCTAGAGTAGTAGGGGAAAAGAAAGGTGGAAAATTGCTCCTGGAGGCAGGAGATGGTCAGAGGGACTGCCTATGGCAGCTGGTATTCAACTCCAAGATAAATCTATGCAGTCCAAGACACCAGTCATCTCAAAAGACTATAAGTAGTGATGCAGAGATACAAGATCCTTCCCTTTGGAAAGAATAGGATTTTTCTTACTGATGTTTATGATATAAATGATTTTATTTTACTCTCTGCTATTAAGGCCCCTGAGAATGCTGAACTAGGATGTATATGTAGCTAGAAGGAAGCAGATTTCAGAGCAAAATAAAAAAGAAATTGTAAGTAGAAAAAATTTGCTAAAGATAACTGTGGTGGCCTCAGAGCATACTGACCTCACTCTGGGAGTGTTCAAAGTAGAAGATGAAATGCCATTTGGCAGGTAAGGTGTGGAGAGGAATCGAACAGAATAAGGGATGGAGAAGCTCAAAAGACTCTCTTAAAGCAAAGATTCATCTATTTGACTTTGACAAAGAATGACTCCAACAAACACACACACACAGACACACACACACACACACACACACACACACACACACACACACACCTCCCCTCATCTTAGGGTCCTCATAGCAAGCCAAGTTATAATTAATTTAAGTGTCTCACCAGGTGAATGTGTATGTGTGCCTGGGGGAGTATGTATTGTGTGTGAGTGTGTGTGTTGAGTAACAGGAGTCATCTAATGGAAGGGGGCAGAGAAGATTCCGCTATTATGGAAAAACAATAATTGGTTAGAAAAGCCAATCCTAGATCATTAGGGTTTACTTTAAAAGTCTAAACTTATTTTCTAGAGATGATCACTTAGTTCTTCCTTAATACAGTCCCCAAACTCCTATTAGACTGAAAAAAAGAAGATGAATATTCCCACTAGTTGATGATAACTATAAAAATAGCTAGTATTTAAATGTTCCAGGCTAAGGACTTTACCTGCATTTAATTATTTGATTCTCATCACAGCCTTTTGAGGTAGGAACTATGTTCACTCCCATTTTACAGATGAATAAATTGAGGCTCAGAGAAGTTAATAGACTTGCCAAGGCCCCACAGCTATAGATGGCAGAGGACATGAACTTATGTGCTTCCACTTCAGAGCCTGTGCTATTAACTGCTGGACTATACTGCCAAATTTACACTTAAGTCAGGACTGTTGGAATCTAACCATTTGAGGATCCACAGCTTCAGGTGAGAAGAAAAAGAAGTGTAGCCCAGGAGGCAAGGACCTCTTCTTGAAGCTCGCTTGACATAGCTCTCATGTCAGGCCACTAGGCCCAGTGTGTAGGGGCAGTCTCTCTCGATGAGCAAGGGCACACTTTTATAGGTACCAGGGAAAGGTTTGGCTGTCCTCTGATCCAGAGCAGGCAGGGTGTGTACTCCTGGACAAAGCTGTCCCTTCCCTCCCCAGCCTTGACCAGTGAAGATGGTTTGATTTTTCCTATTCTTATTTTTTATCTGGAGATTGAAGATGAAAACGATCTTTTCATTCAGTTGTCTTATATTTTTTAGACTCCTGTTTTGAAAACATGTCTCTGTCAAGTTTGGATGAAATTAAGACCTTCCTGGAATTTCTCTCAGCTAAAGAGATAATGATAGCACATTTATGACTGACAATAGAATTCTACAGTGTAGAGGAGATGCTTTGTCTCTGAATACAATTGTACCTAAGCAAATAAATAGGAAACATATACAGTCATATATCTCTGGGCTTCTCGCTAAAATTAGAGTGCTCTTAGAGTCTGCATACAGCACAGTTTCCACTCTCATTATTTACCTTATTCGTACATAAGGAGAAATTAATAAATGGCCTCCACAGTTCAATGCGTGACTATCCTTCAAATGTCTCCACCCATACTTTACTTCATTTTTTTGTTAATTTCCAAAAAAAAAGAGACAACAGGATACATATTCCTTTAGAACAATAGATTATTATCCTAATTATAGTTGCCTAGTGTTTTCTGCACTTTTACCATTTTATTAAAAACAATTAACTGAGAAAAACCATTCTTTTGTAATACCTACCCTATTGTTCTCATTTGTCTCAGATTCTGATGAGGTCTTTTCAAAGGGTATTTTATTCATAATTATAGACAATCGGGCAATTGCTCAGAGACTGAGTCTAGGACATACTTTGTTGAGATTAATTTTTCTTGTACTTCTTGATCCAATTATATTTTAGTTTTTTTTTAAACTAGTCACTTAATAAACCTATTTCTTTCTGTAAGTCAAGCATACTATCTATTAGTAATGATCAACATTAAAGCATGTTTTTAAAGAGCGAATATTTTAGAAAAGTATAAAATAGGAAATATAAATTATTTTGTTTTACAAAATGAATCTAACTTTTGCACATGAGTAGGTGGGAGAAAAAATTGCCTTAAGTTCAAACATTTTCCTCTTGACTACAGGGAGCATTTGATAGGTATTGTATATAGGCTTTTGATCATCTCAGAAAAAAAATCTATGACATTGGGGCTGTATTTTTTAAAAGTCAGGCTCAGTTAGAAGATGTCTGAGTAAAGAGGATGATTAGTGTAAAGTGGAGGACAGGTAGTAAATGCTGGTTAGGAGATTCAAGTGACAACCCTGGAAACTAGTGGACAGTAGCATCCAGACATAAAGCCTCAGGTTCTTCAACTTTCAAACTTTTTGTCATGTCCCAGAGTAATACATTAAACATCATTACTGGTACACACGCACATGCACAGGCACACAAACAAAATACGTTTATTTTCTTACTACCCAGGAGGCACTCTCACATTTTCTATTATATATTATCCTATTTCTATCTTAACCCATACTATTCCTTTACATTGAGTTTTTTAACATGTCCATGGATCTTGGGTTTTTTCAACCCCTGAAGTTTTTAATTGATATCTTATCAGGGAAAAGGAAGCTTGTCACTGTGTGTGTGTGTGTTTGTGTGTGTGTGTGTGTGTGTGTGTGTGTGTTGTTTTCATTATAGCAAAATCTTTGATTTTTTTCCTTAAAAAATTTTAATTACAGCTGACATTCAATATATTATATAATTTATGAAGTTACTCCCATCCCCCCCCATTAATCTACTACTTACTTGGCACCACATATAGTTGTTACGATATTATGGACTATATTCCCTATGCTGTACTTCACATCCCCATGACTATTTTGTAAATACCCATTTGCACTTTGCCCTCCAAACCCCCTCTCAACTAGTAATCACCAGTTTGTTCTCTGTATCTATGAGTCTGTTTCACTTTGTTTGTTAGTTTATTTTGTTCTTCAGATTTCACATATACATGTAATCATATAGTATTTGTCTTTTTTCTGTCTGACTTACTTCACTTAGCATAATACACTCTAAGTTCAACAATGTCATTGCAAATGGTAAGATTTCATTCCTTTTTATGGCCAACTAATTTTCCACAGTATATATGTACAACTTCTTTATCCAATCATCTATTGATAAGTACTTATGTTTCTTCTGTATATTGGCTATTGTAAATAATGCTACAATAAACATAAAAGTGCACATATCTTCTCGAATTAGTGTTTTGGATTTCTTCAGATACATAACTAGAAGTCAAATGGTAGTACTATTTTTAATTTTTTGAGGAACAGCAATACTGTTTTCCATAGTGGCTGTACCAATTGCAACCCCACTAGCAGTGCATGAGGGCTCCCTTTTCTCCATATCCTCACCGACACTTGTTCTTCTATGATTTAATGATGATAGCCATACTGACAGGTGTGAGGTGATATCTCATTATGGTTTTAATTTGCATTTCTCTGATGCTTTGTGACACTGAGTATCTATTTTTAAAATGTTTATTTTTATTATGGTGACATTGGTTAACAATATATATATATATACACACACACATACATACATATATATATACACACACACACATTATATATATATATATATATATATATATATATATAGATAGATAGCCTTGTGTGTTCACCACCCATAGTTAGATTTCTTTCTCTCACTACATATTTTACCCATTTACCTTATCTACCATCCCCATTCTCCCCTACCCTCTTGTAACCATTAGTTTATTATCTATGTCCAGGAGTCTCTGGTGGTTTGTGATGTTGTTAAAGATTTAGTGGAAAAACTGAGAAAGTTTTTGTCTTTTTACAAAGAAATGAATAATGCTGTCCTTATAATGAAGACTGATAAGGATAAATGCCTAGTTGTACTGGATGAGGAGCTTGAGGGTATTGCATGGGATGAACTTAAAGATGAACTATATGACTCTGCAACTGTCCCTGAGTAAATTGGACTCACTAGTTCTCACTGCCTTGCTCAGTTTCCTCTGCAACCATGTCTGACAAACCTGATATGGCTGAGATTGAGAGATTTGATAAGTCAAAATTGAAGAAGACAAAATGCAAGAGAAAAATCCACTGCCATCAAAAGAAACGATTGAACAGGAGAAGCAAGCAGGCTAACTGTAATGAGGCTGTTCAACTTTGTAAAAGGCAATGAGGTTGGATCAAGTTTAAATGACTGTGTTGCTCCCTTTTCAAATCCAAGAGCTATTGACTACAAAGGCCACAGCTGCCTCTCTCACCTGCCTGTCTGGCTGGCAGGGAAGGGAAAGAACTTATATGTTGGTGAAGGCGAAAGCTGGGTGGAATGATAGTGAAATCTAGAGTAAAAACCAAGCTGGTCCAAGGTGTCCTGCAGGCTGTCAAATTCAGTTTCATCAGAGTGCCTTTTGTTGTTGTTGTTTAAATGATTTTAATTAATGGAATGTATACTTTTTTAAATATGCAAATAAAAAGTTTTAAAACTTGAAAAAAAGATGAACTACCTGAACAGCATTGTGTGTAGTTATAAATATCAACATGATAATGGAAGAGTTCATATTCTTTGTTTTTTAATTTTTTTTCCAGTTGTGTTGGATTCAAGCCTGAACAACAAATGATGTATGCTGGGAGTAAGAATAAGCTAGTCCAAACAGTTAAACTAACCAAGGTATTTGAAATCAGAAATACTGAAGACCTAACTAAAAAATGGTTACCTGAGAAACCTGGATTTTTCTACTAATGTGAAGTTCTGTTTCTAAAGTATTTATGTATTAACCTAACCATACTGGAATCACATATAAATACTTATCTATGCCTAAAAATGCACTCTTAAAATTTGTTTCCTGCCATAAAACATTCATTTGCTTAAGGTTTGAACAAAGAAGAAATTATCGTCATAGTAGTGAAATTTGGTAATTCGTTTCCTTATATTTGTAATCGTTAGGTGGAGTACCTCTCTCTAGGGACTTTTTGCATTTTTGACTATAACTTATGGTTCAAGATTTGTTACTATTTACAGATAACATTGGAAAGCGGATATTACATTATGATAGACAAAAATTGCCCCTTTTTGACAAATACTGGATATTAGCAATCTATATATGAAAATAACATATTATCACTTGTGAAATCTTTAAAATTAATTTGGGGTAAAAGACTTGAGAGACCAAATTTCGAACTAAGAGTAATAATTAACTATAGTGTAACCTTTATTACAAGTACATTTTTCATCAATTCTATCCTTTCTTTGGTTTCCTATATCTTTTTAATTAAGTTCAGAAACTTTTCATCAGTTGTTCATGCTTAAGATCTGAGAGTTAAATTTTATAATAATTATGTTTATTCTTATGGAAAACAGAATCTTAGGAATTGATGGGTTGTAACTAATCAAGGGCTTCATTCCTGATTGTGTCATTTCTAGATAGTTTTCAATCTAGGTTAATAACACCTTATTATTAAAGCACCACTTAATGTTGTTCTGTGAAAAGTAGTTATTTTAAATGTGTTAATACTGTGCCTTTTGTTTTTTAGCTTTAAAGTTAGTTTAAAACTTTTACACTGACAGTATTTCAGATTTGGTAAAATTAATACTTTTGTAAAGGGTCCCAGGAAAACAATTTTGTAATGTGCATATCTGAAATTTATAATAAAATCAACTTCATAGTTTCAAAATACCAACTATGGAGCTGCATTGGAGAATATATGGCAGCTGAGAGTTATAATTTGGGGCATATTTGTGATTAGTTTTGTGCCTTAGAAAAAAAATTACTTATCTTAAATATATGGGAGTAGTTAATAAAATTAACATATCAATAGAAATTGCACCTTATATCCTAAATTTCAGAAGATACTCTAAATTAGATATCTGTCCTAGAAAATGGCATCCTTGACATAAAGCAAGGATTCTAATATATAGTGTACTTTAAAAACAAACATATGCGTAACTGTTTAACACTAATTTGAGAAAAGTCTTGAGACTCTAAAGGCTAACCAAATTTGGTGAGCAAATATTTTGTATTAAGAATATGTTTGTCATTTTGAAACTAGCGAAGGCATTATTTTTTTTAAGTTGGCATATTTTCCACTCATCTGTTCTTTGCATTTTTTTTAAATTTCTGTACCAACTTTAACAAAAGATAGTTGGAATTTCACAATGTTGAATAGAGCATCTTCAGTTTCCAACACTGTTTGGGTTTACTAATCTAGAAACAGGAAGCAATAGGAAGTTAGTTGGAGATGAGGTAGTGCTAGAGTGGGTATTTGTTTTGGTTAATGAATAGAAAGAATTCTTTATTCCAAATGATAGAGAGAGAGAGAGAGAGAGAGAGAGAGAGAGAGAGAGAGAGAGAGAGAGAGAGAGAGAGACTTCTACTAAGCTTAAGAATTCTTTAAACACCTAATTTGATATTGGAGAATAATGCTTATAATTCTGTAGAAATGCTATGTAATCCAAGTCAATGAAGAGTGTTTTAATGTTTTAAATTAAAACGAGGTTTTGTTTCACCTGGTTCACAGCAATAAGAGAAACTAGTGCTGCCAGAATATATTTTTTAATGAGGTTTCTTATTTTGTCTTGTGCATTTTAGTTTTTTTAAATTAAAAAATCCTTCATAATGTCAGATAATATTGCCCTCCAGACACAGAACTCTGTTTCCCTGTTCTCTAACAGTGGCAGAGAACTGTGATAAACCATACTTTTTGAGCTTGTCTGCTTATCAATAACATATATTTTTTCAAGACAATATATTGAGGTTAGGGGGCAATAAAACATATTTTACTCCCTTTGTCCTGTAGGGAGATTTACATATCTCATGCTCTAGCATATAAATTTCCCTTCCACTTAACCAAATTTTCTAGTGTTCATTTTAAGTATGTAATATCTTTTCTCATCTTCTTTCAAATAGCAACTCCAGATTTCATAATTTCATTATTTACATTCCATAACTTTCTGGCACAACTTTTCCCATTCAGTCTTAAATCTTAAATTTTCCATTTTATTTTTGTCAGCAGTATTTTTTCCCCCTGGGGACCTCTTTCATGGTCTTCTAAATCAGCATTAGTTTTGAAATTGTTGGATTCTGCATAGCATCTAATATTGTCAAAATAAAACCCACTAGTAATCACAGCATGTTTTTAATCTGGTTTTTATAGCAGGGTAAGTGACATGAAGAAATTGTTCGCAGTTTACTATGCTGCAATTTCAAAACATCAGAGTTTTGAACAGTATTCATTTTGTTCTGCTATTGAAGCAATTACGTTAGGAAAAAAATGGTTGATTGACTTTTTTGTTTAGTTGACTTTTAAAATAAATGTTCAAATTGTCTATTTATAAAAAGTTTACTAAATACCTAGTGCAGTTAAAACAATCTTGTTTAAGAGTGTGCTGCTAAATTTTTTATTGTCATTACTAAATAATCTTTGCAGCAAAATGTCTGTCATCACTTTTCTCTCCCCTTTTATCTCCTATTTTCAGAAATGAAACATAACCATAAATTATATTATGATCTGACATTTTAACTAAAGATTTCCAGTTAGAGGAGTTTAATTTCAAATTAAATTAGGCTGTCTTTATTTGCCATTGATATAAATAGTAAGGAAGGTGTACTTTAAAAAAATGTTTGGATTATTTAAAGACCCAAGCAATATCAGTAATCCATAATACAGATTAGTGATGAATAGATGTTTTCATAAGAGCTTAAATGCTGATATTTGGTAGAAATAGAGTTATTCATATTCTATCAATTCACTTATTCTTAGTACAATTGCTTTCCCTATTTGTTCAAAAGACTGATGATACTAGAATCTATATAACTTGAAACTTTACAAATTCTGTGAAAAAGTGTCTCAAATATTTCTGAACAAATCTTATTTTGGATTTCTGGAAGAATGCAAACCTTCTAGGCAACTTAAAACCAATAGCCCCAAGTAGAATACTCTTAAGAAATTTGTTTCCTATTATGTCACTCAACGTTTCAAATCAGTAAACATGTTCCTGTAATATTTTAAACAACTACATTAAGGTTGCAATAGAAATAATGTTTTCTTGCTTTTTGGAATATAGTTCATATGCATATAATTATTTGAATATTGTTTGAAATCATTAACATGCCAGGACAGTTCCCATTGATTTATATGATCCAATACAATCTCATTCAAGAGGCTTGAAACATTAAAGGTTTAGTTTTGTGAATTTTAACAGTTCCCTGTTATCATTTAACAAAATCAGCAACTGACACAACTTCTTAAGCTGTGGTTTCAGTCTCTGATAGTCCATATCGCATGTTTATTTGGGATAGTCTTCTATTAAGTATGGTGCTTGTACTGATTTAAATAAAATGTTAAAATAAAAGGGAAAAAATACAACTGATTTCTGAATGTTAATTTTGTATCCCAATACCTTCCATTTCCCAGTTCTAATAGGTTTTTTTTAGTGGAATCTTTAGGGTTCTCTATTTATAGTATTATGTCATCTGCAACTGACAGTTTTACTTTTAATTTCCAATTTGGATGCCTTTTATTTTTGTGTGTGTGTCTGTTTACTGTGGCTAGGACTTCCAATACTATGTTGAATAAAAGTAGTGAAAGTGGACATCTTTGACTCGATATTAAGGAAAATACTTTTAGCTTTTCTCCATTGAGTATGATGTTACTTGTGGGTTTGTCATATATAATCTTTATTATGTTGAAGTATGTTCTCTCTAATTCCACTTTCCTGAGAGTTTTTATTATAAAAGGATGCTGGATTTTGTCAAACACCTTTCTGCATCTACTGATATGATCATAGAATTTTTTCCTTCATTTTGTTTATGTGATATTTTACGTTAATTGATTTATGGATATTGAACCAATCTTGCATCCCAGGAAAAAATCTCACTTGATCATGGTGTGTGATCTTTTTACTGTACTGCTGGATTAGGTTTGCTAATATTTTGTTGAGGATTCTTGCATCTATGTTCATCAGGGTTATCAACCTATAATTTTCTTTTTTCTCAATATCTTTTTTTGAATTTGAAATCAAGGTAATAGTGGCCTCATGAAATTAGATTGGGAGCCTACTACCCTCTTGAATTTTAATAACAGTTTGAGGATAGGTGTTAATTCTTCTTCGAATGTTTGGTAAAAGTCACCTGTGAAGCTTTCGTTTGTGGAGAGTTTTTTAATTACTGATTTGATTTCCTTAGTGGTAATTGGTCTGTTCAGATTTTCTGTTTCTTCTTGATTCAGCCTTAGAAGATTCTATTTCTAGGAATCTATCCATTTCTTACAGATTGTTCAGTTTGTCTTATGGGAGCTCCTTTGTAACTAACTGAGTTTCTTTTGATGCTTTTAAGATTCTCTCCTTGTCTTTAACCTTTGGAATTTTAATTATGAT
This sequence comes from Macroglossus sobrinus, assembly GCA_004027375.1. Classification (NCBI taxonomy): domain Eukaryota; kingdom Metazoa; phylum Chordata; class Mammalia; order Chiroptera; family Pteropodidae; genus Macroglossus; species Macroglossus sobrinus. The sequence goes on from PVKZ01001186.1 coordinate 380,609, forward strand.
GTGTCTTGGTGTTGGCCTTTTTGGATTCATCTTGTTTAGGACTTCCTGTGCTTCCTTGACTTGTATGTCTATTTTCTTCCCCAGATTAGGGGAGTTTTTGTCATTATTTCTTCAAAAAACTTTTCAATTCCTTGCTCTCTCTCTTTTCTTTCTGGTACCCCTATGATGTGAATATTGTTAAGCCTAATGTCGTCCCAGAGGTTCCTTAAACTATCTTCATTTTTTGAATTCTATTTTTTTGTTTTTGCTTTTCTGATTTGGTGTTTTCTGCTACTTTATCTTCTAAACCACTGATTCAATCCACTGTTTCATCTAATCTACTGTCGATGCCTTCTAGTTTATGCTTCTTTTTTTACAGTATTTTTCATTTCTGACTTGTCAATTATTACGGTTTATATGTCTTTTCTTATGCTTTCTTTTCTTTGTTGAAGTTCTCACTGAGTTCCTTGAGTATCTTTATAACCAATGTTTTGAACTCTGTATCTAGTAGATTGCTTGTCTCCCTTTTGTTTAGTTCTTTTTCTGGAGTTTTCTCTTGTTCTTTTTTTGGGACATATTTCTTTGTTTCCTCATTTTGGCTGCTTCTCTATGTTTCTTTCTATGTATTAGATAGATCTGCTACATCTGACAATCTTAGCTGGGTGGCCTTATGTAGTGGGTGTCCTGTGGGGCTCAGTGGTGTAGTGACCCTGATCACTTGAGCTGGGTGCTCCAGGAATGTCCCTTGTGTGGGTTGCATGTGCCTTCCTGTTGTACTTGAGCCTGATTGGTGTTGCAATGTCAGTGGGTGAAATTGACCCTCAGGCTGAAATGATGTGATAATAGGCCATGACCACAATTAAAAAAACTTCTGTGTGTGGGCTAACCCCATGGATCAGGATTCACCCCAGTGGGCTCTGGTGCCTGCTGAGACCACCCTTTGGTTGTGCCACTTGTGAAGCTAATCGGGTGGTCCTCTGTTATTATCTGAAGTCAACAACCGAGTGTATTCATTCTGGGGCCTCTTGCAAGGGATTTCAGTGCAGGCCAAGGTCAGCTGCTGTATGTGACTGGCCCAGGATTATGTGGTAGATCCTACAAAGTGTCTGGAGACACTTGGGAGAGGCCACATTGTTAACTGAGGCTGGCTGCCATGAGTACCAGGCCTGGGTATGCTTAGCCAAAGGCACAGGGGACCTCCAAGGCCTGTTGCCTCTGCCAGCTGCCTGTAAGGCTCAGCCTCTGAAAGAGCCTTATGGAGTAAGTGAGTTGGGCGAGGCTGGGGTTTAGGGATACACCAGAGTTGTGTGAGTGGTATTTATTTAGTTAATGCAGATTCAGAATTGGTGCCTTTGCCAAACCTGGGGTCACTCGGAGAGAGGCACACATTACACTGAGGTCAACTACTGTCTGTCTGAGGCCTGCAGATCTTTGAGAGTTTTTAAGAAAGATTGTAATACAGGCCAAGGCTGGCTGCCCACTGCTGAAAGAACCTCTGGTATTGTGTGGGCTGAGGTTGGCTGCCTGCCACTCAAAGAGCCTCTGGCAGTGTGCCACTATTGCATTTTTTAACATACTAGTTATGATTTCATGACCCATGAGTGGGTTATGGCCAGCAGTTTGAAAAACACAGTTCTTGGCAGGATTTGGGTTTAGAGAAGAATAATTCTGGGGATGACTGATGAACAAAACTTTTTGGCTACCTCCTCTGCATTGTCCTAGTGCCATGATCTAGCTTAATTGGACTGGGTACCTCATAGCTTATTGAGAGAGAGCAGTTCTCTTCACTCCTGATTGTTGCTCTTCATTTAGGCTTCAGAGACTCAATTTCATAAAGTCCTCTCAGCAGTTCTACTGACTCTCAATGATGTCCATTTGTCTATGTTTTCTTCTGCCCTGATAGCTCTGGCGATGCCCAGCAAAGAGTCTGGGGTGGATATGCCATTTTAGTATGAATGGGTTCTAAATACAAGTGTCTATAGAAAGTGACAGGACTATTAATTGTACTTTGCGTTCAGCTTTTTGCCCTCATATGTCAAGTAGATGAGCTAGAAGGATTGCCAATGTAATATACTTTTATAATTATTTTAAAATTTTTATTAAGTTTATTGGGATAATGTTGGTTAACATAATTATATAATTTTCAGGTGTACATTACAATTTTACATCTATATATTCTATTGTGTGTTTACCGCCCAAAGTTCAGTTTCCTTCAGCTACCATATATTTGATCCCCTTTACCCATTTCACCCTCCCTTTACTCTCCTATATTTGACCCCTTTTACCCCATCTACCTCCCCCCTCTTACCCTACCCCACTAGTAACCACTAGTCTATAGTCCTCTGTCAACCACTAATCTATAGTTCATGTCCATGAGTCTCTGTTTGTCCTGCTCATTTGTTGCTTTTAGGTTTATATCCCACACATAAGTGATATCATGTGATTTTCACCTTTTCTCTCTGGCTTATTTCTCTTAGCATCCATGTTGAGGACTATCCATGTTGCCACAAATGGCAGTATTTCAACTCTTCTTATGGCTGAGTAATATTCCATTGTATATATGTACCACAGCTTCTTTAGCCAATCATCTATCATAGCACACTTCGATTGCTTCCATGTTTTGGCCATTGTGAATAATGCTGCTATGAACATCGTTGTGCAAATATCTTTTTGGATATGAGTTTTCAAGTCTTTGGGGTAAATATCCAGTTGAGGGATTGCTAAATCATATGGTAGATCAATTCTTAGTTTTTTGAGAAACTTCCATACTGTTTTCCATAGTGGCTGTACCAATTTGCAGTCCCACCAGCAGTGTTTGAAGGTTCCTTTTTCTCTGCATCATGTCCAACATTTGTTATTACTTGTCCTATTGATTATAGCTATTCTGACAGATATAAGATGGTATCTCATTGTGGTTTTGATTTATATTTCCTTAACAGCTAGCAATTTGATCATCTTTTTCTATATTTGTTGGCCTTTTGTATGTCCTCTACAGAGAAGTGTCTGTTTAGGTCTTCTGCCCAGTTTTTCGTTGGATCGGTTTATTGTTGTTGTTGTTGTTGTTGTTGTTGTTATTAAGTTGTACGAATTCTTTGTATATTTGGGATATTAGGCCCTTATTGGAAGCATTGCTTGCAAATATATTTTCCCATTTGGATGGTTGTCTCTTTAACTTGTTGACAGTTTCTTCTGTTGTGCAGACTAGCTTGATGTAGTCCCATTCATTTATTTTAGCTTTTACTTCCCTTGATTTTGAGATCAAATTCATAAAATTATCTTTAAGTTCAAAGTCTTTGAGTTTACTTTCTATGTTTTCTTCTACGCATTTTGTTGTTTCAGCTCTTATATTCAAATCCTTAATTCATTTTGAGTTAATTTTGGTATGTGGTTATACACAACAGTCTAGTTTCATTCTTTTGCAGGTGGCTTTCCAGTTTTCCCAGCACCATTTATGGCAGAGGCTTTCCTTTCTCTACTGTATGTTTTTGGCTTTTGTTGTCAAAAATTATTTGCCCATATAAATATGAGTTTACTTCTGGACTCTCAATTCTGTTCCATTGGTCCATGTGTCTGCCTGACCATGCCATTTTGATTACTGTGGATTTGCAGTATAATTTGAAGTCAGGCAGAGTGATGCCTCTACCCTCTACCCTCATTCTTTTTTCTCAGGATGGCTTTGGCAATTCGGTGTCTTTTGTGCTTGCATACAAATCTGATGATTTTTTGTTCCATTTCATTAAAAAATGCTGATGGGATTTGGATGAGGTTTGCATTAAATCTGTATAATGCTTTAAATAATAAGGTCATTTTAACTGTTGATTCTTCCAATCCAAGAACACAGAATATCTTTCCATTTTTTTGTATCTTCTTCAATTTCTTTTAATAGGGTCTTGTAGTTTTCATTTATAGGTCCTTTATATGTTTCGTTAAATTTATTCCTAGGTATTTTATTCTTTTTGGTGCAATTGCAAAAGGAATTATTTTTTTCACTTCTTTTTTTACACTTTATTATTAGAATATAGGAGCACTATTGATTTTTGAACATTGATTTTGTATTCGGACACTTTACTGTATTTGCTTATTGTTTCTAATAGTGTTCTCATGCAGTCTTTAGGATTTTCTATACAGAGAATCATGTCATCTGCAAATAGTGACAGTTTGATACTTCATTTCATATTTGGATGCCTTTTATAACTTTCTCTTGCCTGATTGCACTCTCTAGGACCTCCAATGTTATATTGAATAACAGTGGTGATAGTAGACAGACTTGCCTTGTTCCTAATCTTAGAGGGAAGATTTTTAATTTTTCACCATTAAGTATAATGTTGGCTGAGGGTTTGTCATAAATGGCCTTTAATGTGTTAAAGTACTTTTCTTCTATACCAATTTTGTTAAGTGTTTTGATCATAAATGGGTGTCGTATCTTGTTGAAGATTTTCTCTGCATCTATTGATATGATCATATGATTTTTATTTTTTAAAATGTTTATGTGGTGTATCACATAAATCAATTTGCATATGTTGAACCATCCCTGTGCCTTTAGGATGAAGCCCACTTAATTGTGGTGTATAATCTTTTAAATATGTTGCTGTATATGGTTCTCTAGTATCCTATTTAGGATTTTTGTATCTGTGTTCATGAGAGATATTGGTTAGTAGTTTTCTTTTTTTATGGTCCTTTATCAAGTTTTGGCATCAGAGTAATATTGACATCATGAAATATTGGCCTTTTCAATATTTTGGAAGAGTTTGAGAAGAATAGGTATTAAATCTTCTTTGAATGTTTGGTAGAATTCACTGGTGAAGCCATCTAGTCCTGGACTTTTATGTTTTGTTAGGTTGTTGATGATCCTTTCAATTTCCATACTTCTAATTGGTCTATTTAGATTTTCCAGATCTTTTTGATTCAGGCTAGGAAGATCATATTTTTCTAAGTACTGGTTCATTTCTTCAAGGTTATTAAATTTGGTGTTATATATTTTTTATAGTATTCTTGCATGATCCTTTATATTTCTGCGATGTCAGTTCTAATTTCCCCTCTTTCATCCCTAATTTTGTTTATTTGTGTCCTTTCTTTTTTTTTAGTGAGCCTAGCAAGGGGGTTGTCAATTTTATTAAACTTTTCAAAGAACCAGCTCTTTGTTGCATTTATTTAAATTATTTCCTTGTCTTTAATTTCATTTATTTCTGATCTAATTTTGATTATTTCTTTCTTTCTGTTGACTTTAGGGCTCATTCTTCCTTTTCTAGTTTTTTTTTTTTTAAGATGAAAAGTTAGGTTGTTTATTTGGGCTCATTCTTGCTTTTGGAGATAGGCCTATAATGTTATGAACTTTCCTCTTTTGACCACTTTTGCTGTGTTCCAAAAGTTTTGATATGTTGTACCATATTGATCATTTGTTTCTATGTATCTCTTGATATCTCTTTTTATTTCTTCCTGACCCAGTTATTCTTCAGTGGCATGTTGTTTAATCTCCATGTATTTATGGTTCTTCCTGATTTCTTTTCACAGTGGATCTAGTTTCAAAGCATTATGATCAGATAATATGGTTGTTATGATATCAAACTTCTTCTATTTGTTGAGGTTATTTATGTGTCCCAGGATGTGGTAGATTTTTGAGAATGTTCCATGTGCATTAGAGAAGAATTTATAAGTTGCTGTTTTGGGATGGAAGGCTCTGTAAATGTCAATTATGTCCAGTTGGTCTAATGTGTCATTTAAGTATGTTATTTTCTTATTGATTTTCTATTTTTAATGATATGTCCATGTTCAGCAGCAGGGTATTTAGGCCATCTACTCTGATAGTATTTTGGTTTGTTTTTTTTTCTTTAGTTCTGTTAGTAATTGCTTTGCATATTTTGGGGCTCCCTGATTGGGAGCATAGATATTAATAAGTGTTAAAGCTTCTTGGTGCATGATTCCCTTTATCATAATAAAGTGTCCCTCCATATCTTTCTTTAACTTTTTTATTTTGAAGTCTATTTTGTCTGGCATTAGTACTGCTACTCCTGCTTTGCTTGAATGCCATTTCCTTGCAATATCATTTTCCACCCTTTCACTTTGAGTCTATATTTGTCTTTGGAGTGGAGAAGTGTCTTTTGTTTTTTGTTTTTTGATACAATCTGCAATTTTGTGTCTTTTTATTTATTTTATTTTTAAAAATTTTTAGATGAGGCAACTCTTGGGTTACCTCACAGATTGCAAGAACATTGTCAGCTTACAATCCCTTATTTTTTATTTTTTACACCTACAGCACCTAGTCTTCCTAGATGGCCTTCCATCCAAATAGTAACCAGGCCCGACCCTGTTTAGCTTCCAAGATCAGATGTAATAGGGCTTGTTTGGGGTGGCATGACTGTATACATTTCTGTGCTTTTTTATTGTTGAGTTTAGTAGATTTACATTTAGGGTGATTAGTGAAATATGAGGTCATCTTATAGCCATTTTATGTTTTGCTTTCTGGTAGCTTGGTGTTTCCATTGCTTCCTTCTCCTTGTGTTTCTGTTTTCTTTATTGTGTTGGGTTTTGTGGGTTGTCACTCTGGTTCTTCCTGTTTTATGTTACATACTTCAGTTCTGAATCTTTGGTGTGTGGTTACCATTTTGAGTATGGAAAAGATAGTTATATACATAAAATCATCCATTTTCTTCTGCATGTGCCTTATCTCAATTCTCCTTTGTGAATTTAGATCTTTGAATATTCCCCTCTTCAGTAATTGTTATCTCAATTTGTTCCTATGGATGTTGAAAGGATATTACTACTTGCTATATCAATTCTCTATTTTATGCTTATAATGCCCTGTTCTTAGTAAAGATTACACTCCTCTGCTTATATATATATATATAATTTGTTGTTGTTTTGTTTTAGGTGAACTGACTTCTTTCAGTATTTCCTGTAGTGCAGGCCTAGTAGTGAAGAATTCCCTCAATGTTTGTGTGTCTGGAAAAGTCTTTATTTCTCCTTCATATCTAAAGGAGAGCTTTGCTGGATACATTATTCTAGGCTGGTAGTTCCTTTTTCTTAATAGTTTAAATGTTTTATTGCATTCCTTTCTGGCTTGTAAGGCTTGTGCTGAGAAGTCCGAGGATAATATAATGAATTTTCCTTTATAAGTTTCCATTTTCTTCTCCCTGGCTGCCTTGAGAATTCTCTTTTTTGTTGATTTTTGATAACTTTAATACAATGTGTCTTGGTGAAGGCCTTTTGGGGTTGACATAATTGGGTGTCCTGTTGACTTCTTGAATTCCAAGCTTTAGCTCATCCTTAGATTTGAGAAATTCTCATCAACTATTTGTCTGAAAATGCTTTCTAATCCCTGCTCCTCTTTGTCGCCTTCGAGAATGTTCATTGTTCTTATATTTCCTATTCTGATGACATCAGCTAGTTCTTGTGTTTCTCTTTCATTAATTTTCATTCTTTGGTTTCTCTCTTTTTACTTCTGATTTATTTCTAGATTTCTGTCTTCGATATCACTGATCCTTTCCTCCATTTGGTTTACTCTATTTCCCAAGATTGCTATTTCATTTTTTAACTCTTGCATTATGTTTCTTTTAATTAATTAATTAATTGATTAATTAATATCTCCAATAGAACTATTCTGGTCTTTTTCAGGGTTTCAATCTCCTTGCTCTGCTCATCTAGTTTTTTTTTTTTTTAATTCCCAAAATTGTTGATATGACTTGTTTCGGAACTCATTGAGTTTTGTCAGAAGTAACATCCTGAATTCTCTGTCATTTAAGTCATATATATCTATGTCTCTAAGCTTATTTTCTGGAGATTTTTCTCTTCCTTTCTGAGATGCCTTGTCACCGTGGTTGTTCATGGTGTTTAACCGACTATTTCTCTGCCTGGGCATTAATGGAAGTGTATTCTGCTGTTTTTCCAGAAATATTTATTATATAAAGGTCTCTCTTTAGCCTGCTGCAAAGAAGTCACTTTTCTTTTGGTTTCCAGTAGGTGACATCTAAGCTTTTTGGATCCCTGCTTTATATAAATCCTAAATAATACATTTTTTATTTTCTTCTAGATATTTAATCACTCTTGCTACTTTCGGTTTCAGTCCCTGTCAGTGTCAGCAGCAGTCTTGACAGTGTTTGCTCAGATTCCCCTGGAGCTCCGTGGTGTTCAGTCTCAGAGGGTATGAGGTGTGAGGCCCTCTGAGTTAGGGGTTAGGGGCTGTGGCTCAGCCTCAGTTTTGCAACCAGGGCTGGTAGAAATCAACTATTGTTTCTCTGTGGTCCCATCCTGCTTCTCTGCTTTCTGCACTGATGACTGGGCCCTGTCGCTGGCTGCGTGTAACTCACAGCACTTCCAGGCAGGGCTGTTCAGGGAAGTTGCCTCTTTTTCTCCCCTCATCTTCCTCCTTCAGGGAACTCTGGCAGGTGCAATAGGCAGCTTTATTTCTCCCAGTTCAGCATCCAACACCCAAGGTTCTGAACTGTGGTAGCCTATATGTGCATATCCCAGGCTCAGATGTGCTGGTGTGCAGTTTGGGTGTTTTTTGTTGAGTTTTAGATGTTTACCATATGGTTGTTTCAAGGGGAGAGATCTGAGGATGTCTCTCACTCTGCCATATTCCACATCTTTTTTTTTTTAGAGAAAACACAAAGGTTTAGCTTTCACTTAAAAAAATCAATAACACAGGATGAAATGTCTAAGAAACAGACATTTCATCTCTATTTTTTAGTCATTTAAGTCCCATTTTAAGAACAAATTGTAATTGCTTTGCATTTCACTCTAGAGGTTGTCTATGCTTTGAAGATGGGCATATTAGACAAATAACAGAGAAACTCTTCCTTTAGTTTTTTATCCTGGCTGATCTTTAGTTTTAGAAAGAATATGAAACTTTAAGTAAAAATCCATATTTATTATAGAAAATATGACAATATTAAAAAGCAAGGACTGGGAACTATCTACATTAATCACACCTGACTTTTTTCTATCCTAACTAATCAATTTAAAGATATAGCTAATTTGAAAACAAGGTCCTACTATATACACTAATTTTTCATTTAACAACATATTGTGAACATCTTTGTATATCCATAAAAATAGATTGAAATGTCATTTTTCATGACTACAATGGACACCATTGTATAATGGCTTATAATTTCTTTATGTAGTCTTCTTTTATTGCCTACATAGGTTGTTTCCATTTTCAGTATTGCAAGCAAAATTGTCATAATCATTTTTGTGTAGATATTTCTTCACACATTTTAAATTATTTCCTTCAATTACATCTTAGAAATCAAATTGCTAGAGCAGCAAGTATGCACATATTTAAGGCTCTTGAGAATTATTTCCAGAACACCCTCCAGAAATAACTTACATATTTTAACCCTATCATCAGTAAATAAGTGTTCATTTCTTCATACTCACACCAGCAATGGGTGTTTTCATTCTTTACAACTTTAGATAATATAATTAGCAAAAAAAAAAAAGTAGGAGATTGTATTCACAATTAGGGTTTAGGTCATTTCAGGTGAATTTCCATAAGCTACCTCAACTATTCCACTTTAACACCTTCCTTTTAGGAGAAGTATTTTTAAAGTGGCTTTCAAAATGTTAGTCTTAATTATTCTCTCCCCACTTATGTGTATTACCTTCTTTATTCATCACTCACTCTAGGTATTAGTATTCATTTTCATTTTTGTCAATCTGATAACTGACCACTTTAGTCAAATGCTTAGTGATATCCTTTACTTGACATCAATAATGGATGGGACCTCTGAATGTTGCCACTTTCAAGTGTCTGTGTGTGTTTCCTAACATTGTGACTAGAATTTCTGCTGAAAAATTTTCCTTGTTCTATGGCTCCAAGGTGCCAGGTTTGCCAAAGGCCATCAGGTACCTGTGACTGCAGTTGCCTAGGGAGATTTAGCCCACGTGACAGTGTCCTTTGACTCCTTCTTTCCATGGATTGCTTGCAATAGGTACTTGGTTTTCAGCCTAGATGAGAACAGTCTTTGTTCTGAGAATCCCAAGATCCTAGGGGATGTGAATTTTCTCCTGTTTGAGACAGATGGAAAGTATTGAAAAGAGAGTAGATGGGCACTTGATGTGGGATTCTCTATGGATACCAAGCTATAAACTCTGAGTCCTTATAAGGCAGGCCTAGGACTTATATTTTCCATGAGCCTCTCTTTTGATAGCCATGTCTCAAATCATGATTAACACCTATTCATTTGACTTCTGGGAACCAAGGTGGAACTCAGTTAACCTCTGTAGTGTGTTGTGTCTGCTAGCAAGAACTCTCCAAGTTTGAGCTAGCTTTTCTGAAAACATTCAAACCCAGCCTTATTACAATCCAGCCTTAGAGTTTTTAAATCAGAACCTATGGGGTAGAACCCACAAATTTGCAATTGTTGAAATTATCCTTAGTGATTTGGAAGCACTTTGAAATTTGGGTAGGCATTCTCTTAAGCCTCTTTTTAATATTTAATGTGCATGGAATCAAGTTAAAATGCAGAATATAATTCTGCAGTTTTGGAATAGGGCCAGTAATTATCCATTTTTAACAAATCCCCAGGTAATATCTATGCTGCTTGTCTACATACTTTTCAGTAGCAAGGCTCTAATCCATGTACTTCTACTAACTATTTGAGATTACTCATCTTGGAGTGCATCACAGAAGAGGTGACATTTTTTGGGCTTAAGGCTGAATAGGAATGGAAGAGAGATGAGAAATGGTGTTTGTAAGAGGCCACCTGCTCTTATCAAATATAAGTTGATAACTTACTCCTTTTTAGAGCCTCTGTAGGACTCAATGTTTTCTGCAGTTTTAAACTTCTAGATTAGAATCTTTAAGTTGTATTGGCTGAACATTTCTTAAACTATGGGTATATTTTAAAGAACAATAATTTTAAAAAAATCTTTGGAGAGTTTTTATTGTTTTTGTGGTTTAGAGATATAGGCTGCCTTCAAAAGACACATGGAAAAACAACTTAAAATATTTTGAGAGTTTGGTTTGTGGGAAATTGGAGGAATGGTTATTTTTTAAATTTTTCATTTTTAAATACAGGTATAACACACATACAGTGAAATGTACTAACTTTAAGTGTACAGTTTAATAAAATTTGATACACATATACATCCATGTAACCACTATCCAAATCAAGATAAAGAATATTTTCAGTACTCCAGGAGTTTTCTTCTATGCCTCCACCCAGTTAACACCTCTGCTCTCCCCCAAAACCACTATCTTGACATCTAAAATTATAGCTTAGTTTTGCTTGTTCTTGAATCTCATTGAATGAAATAATATAGGAGGCATTCTTCTATGTATGACTTCTTTTGATCAAGATTACATTTTGGAGATTCATCTGCATTACTGCATGTAGCCTACCCTCAAAGAGATACTATGCTGTTCACGCTCTTAAAATATTTTCAAAGTTTCGTTTTGGCAAGAATGAGAGAAGGTTGAGAGTTTTTTAATGGGAACAGCCACAAAAGAAGTAAAATAGCTAATGAAAACCCTTGGAAGTGAATGAAGCAAGATTGTTAAAGTTCTTGGAATCTCTGTGGAGCTCTTGTTCCTCTTCAGCCTGGATCACATTTACTGGTATGGCCTAGACCTAAAGAGACCACATCTAAGGGGCTAGGCCTTGAGTTGAGTAGTCTCTAAACCTACAACTCTCTTTATTCAGCTACAGAGCTAAATAGAAGACATGATTTCTGTGTTCTCCTGGAGTTTTATCCTTTGACTAGGAGAGATATTCTTTCAGGACCAACTATAACACAAGAGAATGTGAAAACATTAGAAGGTGATTAACTACAAAGAGATATAGATGATGAGAGGAGGCAGAGATCATTCCAATTGGGAGGATCAAAGAAGAATTTAGAAAGGAGTTTATATGTCAACTAGGCCTTGTAAAAAGAATAAGTAGGCCAGATGAAGAAAGAAGGATGCTTAAAGAGATTACCAAGCAGAGGGAACAGTATAAGCAAAGATAGGATGAGGTGTGACATTTTCAGAGAATGCTGAGCCAGCATGATTGCAGTACAAGAGAGTAGAAAGTGAGGTGGGGCATAGATAGAGGAAGCTAGTAATTAGAAAATTAATCAGAAAAGTAAGTTGTGGCCAAATTGAGGAGACTTTAAATACTATCTTTAAGGTCTTGAATTTTGTGTGAGAATTAAAAACAGTCACCAAAAGTTTTGAGTAGAACCAGAAATTTTATCAAGATGGTTACTCTGGGGGCAATGCGAAGAATTAATTACACAAGGCTGTAGAAGCAGAGAGCAACTTCATTATGTTTCATTGAGACAGGTAGCATGACAAAGTGGTTAGCACATGGATTTTTCAGTCAGAGAAGCCTGATTCCAGTTCTAGATAGAATTCTTCCTCTGTCATTTACCAACTGTGTGGTTTTGGGCATATTACCTAACCACTCTGAGCCTGAAAAATGAGGAAAACAATATCAGCTACCTTCTGGTGGTATTATGGGGATTAAAGGAAATCACACATATAAAGTATGCAGATATAGGCCTGGCATAGAGTAAGTGCTCAATAACTGGTGTCTATTATTATTAAAGGTATTACCCAGCATTACCTTTGGAATGCTGAGGCCTCTGAGAGGGATGACTGTGCTAAATCCTTTCTCTGCTGGGTCTGTAATGATTCTTTCTGTTTTGTCACCTGTTTTCTTTGGGGCCTTTGATTGTCTTTGCTGGTGCAGAGATATTCCCTTTCTGCCTGCTGTATTGCTGGCCTTCCTGGCTCATGATTACCAGCTGTTTCTCAGAGAGCCCTATGACTGAAGATCAAATTTCAAGAATATCTTTCCCTGCTCTCTTGTGTTAAGCTCACTGTAAAAGTTCCACCCCTGTGGGGCCAGAACCCGAGACAAAGGGTAGTGGAGCAGAGTGGTGGTGTCCCAAAAGCTCACCCCAGAAGCTCCCTATAGCTGCCCAATCAGGAAACTCCCAGGACTTCCTGTGAGGTTTTTGTTACCTAGTCAGTTTTTCATTACTACTTACTAAGAAAAATCTTCAGTTCTTTTTACCCCGAATATCAGTGATTTCTCAGGGACAGAGGCCTTATTGGAGGTATTGAGAATGCTCCTTCCCAGCCACATAAGTGATGAGTTTCTGACAGGCACAAAACCTATCCTTATTCACCAGGACTGAATGGCTTTCTATCAGACCTAATAGACAAAAAAGGCAACTCTGGGAGGTAGTGAGCTCCCCCTTCTTTGAGGTATTTAAGTTAGACTATTACAGGTGGTGGTGGTGGTGGTGGTGGTGGTGGTGGTGGTATATGTTACATGGGGAGTAATTTAGAGACAACTGTTTTATGGATTTCTAGACCAGATGACTGTCTAAAGTTCCACCTAGTTTTAAGATTCTATGATGTACTTAAACTTGCTTGTGGGCTAATCTAGTCACCCAAACAAATCAGCCAATCTTTGCCACTATTCAGTTGGCAACAAATACTATCTTATTATATCAGTTTTCCTGCAAAGGCTGGTTTCTTTGGGCTTCCTGGCCTTCTTTGCTCCTCTCCTTGCCATTCCACAGTCATTGTCAGAGCAACAGCTGAAGAACAACACTGCATTGACTTGCCAAAGAGCCTATGGCTTACTTTTTCTTGAATAAACTTCAATTTAACAGGGAATAATGTTAAGTCAAATGGATTAACTGCTAATGATGGAATTCTTGGCATCAGAAGATAATGGAGTCATTTGGGAATGTAGAAGGGCCTATTAATCAGAAGAAAGTTGCCTGGTGAGGTTGGTTATATGACAGTTCCAAGTGCCCCCTATTGTGTTTCCTGGACACTGAGTTACTCAAGTATTGGGAAGAATTCTGCCTAAAGCAAGGTCTTGGAAAGAAGGGCTGCATTTCCACACAAAGGGGCTTGGCCAGATCGATATTGGCACTAATGGGGGAATACTAGGAAGGGTTGTGTCAGGTGTCGAGGACTGGAGATCTAAGAGGCTCCTTTAGGGTCAGTTACAGAAATTCCCTCAGAGGAAGCCAAAGAGTTCTTCCAAGGGCGCATGATGAAGTATGGAGGCAGTAGTCAAATATCAAGCAAAAGAGTCCAGTGGCAGGCACTTGGCCTCTTGGTGAAGTTCACTCAATAGCATGATTGTTACCTTGTTGACTGTACTAAGATATGTGTATTGAGTTTAAGATTAAGTGGCCACAGAGAAGGTGAGAAGAGAAAGAAAGCTTAAGTTAGACTTCTGCTCTCTGATGGAATAAATACAAAGAAAATGAATCAGTAACATTTCTGCTCTTCCTTCAGTTTATTTTCTTGGTTCAGTAATGTTCACCCTCATTAGCAACAACCTATATGAGGATTTTGATGACATGATTATCTGATTGGTAATGACCCAAAGGTGGAAGAAAGTTTATATTCTGGATGACAGAATCAAGATTTCCAATGGTTTCTTCAAATGTTATCTTAAGTAAATGTAAAAGTAAATGCCTAGGTCCAAAAAAAGTAACTACACAATTTCAAGACCAGGAGAATGTGGATTAACAGGGAGCATCATAGAAAGAGTTGTTAGTTTTAGCTGCCTAAGCTCCATATTTGTCAACAGTATGATGTTGCTGCCAAAATAGATAATTTGATCTTAGATTATATTAATAGAGATATAGTAGATTGACCAGTTGAAGTTGCTAATATCTGACTGATTTTGACCTAAAAATAACAATTCCACAAAATTTAACTTAACACCAAGTGGATGAGAGATCCTGGGAGGGACAGATACTGCGTGATCCCACTTATATGTGGAAACTGAAAAAGTCAAATTCATAAAATCAGAGAAGGGAATGGTGGTTGTCAGGGGCAAGGTAATGGGGGAAATAAGGAAATGTTGGTTAAAGAGTATAAACTTTCCATTATTAAATAAGTAAGTTCTGGAGATCTTTCAGCATGATGACTATAGTTAATAATAATATATGTGTACTTGGAATGTACTAAGAAGGTAGATCTTAAATATTCTCTCCATGCACACACACAAAAAAAATAGTAACTATGTGAGATTATGGAGATGCCAATTAGCTTGATTGTAGGAATCATTTTATAATGCATACTTATAGCAAGTAGCCACATTATCTACCTTAAATATACACAAGTTTTATTTGTCAATTATACTTTAATAAAGCTGGGGGTGGGTCGAGGAGGAGATGAAGATCCTCTGTGCTCTGATTAAACTACATTTAAAAGATTGTTCTTGATTCTAAGTTATACATTATAAGAGAAAATTTGATAAATATGCACATAGAATTCCTACTATAATCTAGGAATTCAGAACCTTGTAATTGGGGAAAAGGTTAATAAACTGCTACCTTAGGCTGTGAATGGTCTTTATTAAAGGGACTAAGAATTAGGAAAGGAGCTGATTGGTATTTTTTGGGGGGAAGTAGCAAAAGGACAAATGAGTGGGAATTACAGAGCAGCAGATTTGTATGTGACATATAAAGGTATTTCTCATGATTGAAGCTTCTCTAGGTTTGAACAACATTACCACTTATTTCCCTTAACAACGTAGAGGAGACTCTGTGATCCAGCCCCAAAATGAACCCACATAGGCTCAGTTTCACTGTAGGAAGTAGGTTTTTTTCACATTTTTGCATTTTATTTTAAAATTAAGCAGACAATAGTAATGCATAACAGTGGCAACTGCACTGGATTCTTCCAAGTCTTTAGCAAGTTTTGTTTGGCCAAATTGAACAGTGATTTTCTCAAGCTGCATTTTTTAAATCTATACTAGAGAATCTGGTTTAGAAATTTGATGGTCAGGGATTAATTTTCTTTCTGTGTTAGATTTTTGAACACACTTGAGAATGAGTGGCTAGAAGTGCTGAACAGAACTCAAATTGTTTGGGGTGAATACTATTTCTATATTACTAATTGCAATGACTGTTTCTAGAAAAAGTAAATTATAGGAAAGAACCAGAGGATTCTTAAATATTGAGTAGCTTTTATGAGGTAACATTTTAATGAACTAAGTATAAGTGAAACAAAATATTCCATTTTTCTCAAAATGTGGAAGTTTAAAAACTAAGGCACTATACACTTAAGATTGATATATTTTATACTATATAAATTATACCTCAATAAAATTGTTTTAAAAAACAGACAAAGGTATTTGGAAAAGTGTATTTAAGTTTTCAAGGCTAAAGCACTTGAAAGCATGTTCAATGAGCACAGTATTTTGTCCAGTATAAGAGTATATGCTGTAAAGTTAAATTGTCTATATTTGCAGCTTGGCTCCTCTACTTATTAGCTATGTAAAGATGGCTATGGCACTTAACCTCTCCAAGCTTCAGTTTTCTTCATGAACAAAATGGAGATAATAATAGGACTTCCTTCACAGTGTTATGGAAATTAAATAAATTAACCCATGCAGAATGCTTAGAATAAACAGTGCCTGGCACATAGTAAATGCTCCATACATCTTAGCTCTTATATGTGATGACCCCTAGATGTGTAGATTTTTGTTAGTCAATCTTTGTTAGTCTAACTTCTGCTTAGTTAATACTGTGATTTATGGTCACAATACTTTGTAATTTTTCACCTTGATTGTATTGTCACATTTTAATTGTTTTTTCTTTTGCTTATTCTCCAAAGAATAACCTAGAAATAGTCATAGAATGCCTATATATGCCTCTATTCATTTGCTAGGGCTGCCAGAGCAAAATACTATAGACTGGGTGACTAAACAACAGAAATTTATTTCCTCACAGTTCTGGAGGCTGGGGGTCTAAGACCAAGGTACTGGCAGGATTGGTTTCCTTTGAAGCCTCTCTTTGGCTTGTAGATGGCTGCCCTCTTGTTGCCTCTTCTGTGCTCAAGACCCTGGTGTATATCCCTCTTCTTATAACGACACCAATCATATTGAATTAGAGCTCCACCCTACCAGCCTCATTTTGACTTAATTAGCTCTTTAGAAGATCTTTTATCCAAATATGGTTACATTCTGACGTACTGAGATTTGGGACTTTGACATATGCTTTTTGGGGGGATGCAATTCAGACTATAGAAGTATCCGACTCCAGTCTGTACTGTAGGATATACAGAAGAAGCTTTACTGACCAGGCCTACATTTTGTTTCAATAGTGAATAGATTCATAGCTTTCCATAGTTGATATTTCTTATCAATTCAGTAGCACTCACTTGAGGTCATGATCTTAATTACAAACTGCTTCAGTTTAAGGGACACCCCAGCACTTTCTGAAGAATATTTTAAACTGAATTTTGGGATATTTATACTTATTTAATCACCTTTTGTCAAAGAATATGTTATCTAAGACTCTTTCCTCCCCCTCAGGTACACTTTTCCAGAGGGAACTAACTGGAAGGAACTAACTAAAGAGCACATTTTCCACTTCCTCTTACTCATGCTGCTGTCTATCTCTCCCCTTTGCCTAAGCTTATTTGGGGGCTCCCTTGGTCATTTTTACGTCTCTGAAGCACAGAGCTAAACCAGAGCTTAAAGAATGATCAATTGGGGAGCAACATGAGAATCTAATGGACAAACCTTATTAAAACTTTAGTTAAATTCATTGGAAAGTATTTATCCTTCAGTAAATTACTAACAAAATGTAGCATTTATTTAGTTCCACACTACCTATAGCATATGTACTGTCAATATCTCAAAGAAAAGATGGCTATAGCAATTACTTTCCACTGAAGCATGCTTTCAGTTTTTCGCATTGCACTCTCACATACTTCATCTCTTTTTATTCTTATAAGAACTCCATTAGGTGAAATAGAACAAGAAGTATAATATCCATTTTATAGCTAAGGAAACTTAACCATCACACCTCACACACACATGCACACACACACACACACACACACACGCACACACACACACACACATTGTGCATATGAAAAAGCAAAGATTATGGACTTCTTTAGAATCTGAGGGAGTGTGGGAAGAGGCAGAGAAAAAGAATAGAGAATAAAAATCAGTGGTTTTTTTGGGGGGAGTCAGGGGAATGATCAGTGTCTACTTCTTTATTCTTTCATTAAAAAAATCACAAAATGTACAATATCACTGCTCGTTCAACAGCTAAGAGAAAATCATATCATATGAACCTCCAACAGTGAGTAAAAGAGGAAAAGCAAGACCCAGTCACTTGTCTTAAATAAATCTCATGCTCATAAATATAGTCAAAGCATTTAGGCTTCTTAGAGCTTTAGGTTTCCATTCTCCAGAGGACAATAGAGGGAAGAAAGGGAGATACAAAGAAAAGAGATGCACTGTTTAATTAAACTGGTAAATCTTTTCCTTTGAGAAAAATATGGCTTCTTAATATTTGATTTTGCAACTTTAATATCAGCACGAGTGCCAGAGAGTCAGTCTTTATATTGGCAAGGGCACTGCATTTAGGGCTGAGGCAGCATATTACCACCTTACAGGAGGTAGCTGTTTTACATATATCTTGTTCACAGAAATACAGTATAGGAGCCACCATTTTGCTACAGTCCCTTCACAGCAATAAAATGGTGGCATAAATGAAAACTTTCAGATCGAACACATTTCAGCTGTTATCATCTTTGACTTCTTCTCAAATTGCATGTTGATATTGGATGCTTGATACCTAAAATAATTTTAAGGGATTTTCCCTCACTCCCAACTCCCAATTTGATACTGCAATATTTAAAAGATTCCAACAGACACAGGCATGTAATAATCTTTTTTTTCAAAACACATTACATTCTTGCTTCTTAATTGTAATTACATTTGTAAAAATACTGAAAAAAAATAAACAACGATGAAGACTCATTTTAATATGGACAAAATATTTTAAAACAATCTTTGAAGATGTCCTACCCAGAACCTTAGAACTCCGTCTTAAAACAATGATTTTACTTATTTTCCAAGACTTCCCCTCTTTAATTGCAAGGGCCATGCTGCAAATATAATCCAAAATTAGTGCTTTGTAATTTTCATTAGTGATTAATTTAAGCCAAAGAAGTTGGAAGGTGTGTTGCAAAAGTACATAAATCAATTCTAAAGATTTGGCAGGTTGTTTTTTGCTGGGTGATAGTGAATTCTGTGGATATTGATCTTTTTCTTTAATGGTGACATCATCAATTGAAAAGTAGTTTGATAAGGAACACACATTGCTGGTGGTGGGAAGTTGTCTTTCCCTATAGAAGTATGAAAACATCTTGGTTATTATGGCTTCCAGTTGTTATTCCAGTGCTGTATAGCATTCAGAAGGAACTTTGTTTCAAATGAATTTTTACTTTCTCTTAGACATATAGACTAGATTTAGATGTTCCTGGGTCTTTCTAATTTCTCACTGGTATTTCTTTTTGGTGTTCTTAATCTTTGAACTTCTCTGAATGACAGAATATTTTAAATGGCAGCCCCAGTTTTCAGTCATTTGTTTTCTTTTCTCTTTTCCTTCCTTCCTTCCTTCCTTCCTTCCTTCCTTCCTTCCTTCCTTCCTTCCTTCCTTCCTTCCTTCTTTTCTTCCTTCCTTCCCTTTTTCCTTTCCTCCTGTTTATGCATTATACATTTAAACAATCATCCAGAAGGTAGAAGAAGAGTTTGGTGAATTTATAGCTTTGTTTATATTGAATTACACCCTCAATGTCTTTCCGACTCTTTTCAAAATACCAGGTATATTTTCACTGAGCATAATCACTAGGTGCATAAAGTTTTGTGTTCTTATTTTTTAATTAACATTATTTCATGCAGACATTTCCACACATCGAAACAAACCACCTGCTCAATGCTCTAATGGCTGTGCAGTTCACTACTGAGTTGATATACTATTCTTGGTTTAGCCAGTCTCCTTATTGTTAGACATTTGAATTGCTTTCAATTTTCACTTATTATAAATGGCTGTGCTATAAATATCCTTTTAATATTAGGTTTTGTCTTTTAGATTACTTCCTCATGATATAGTCCCATAAGCAAGATTACCAGATCCAAAAATAGACTTAGTTTTGGAGCTCTAGTATACAGCTTTGTACTATTTACCAGCTCCTGCCTGAATCCTCCACCCACGAGGCCACCCATTCAAGTTAAGTCAATCTGGTTTTATGCTTTTCATAACCAAAATATTGTTATTTATGGTTTTACAAAAATTTTAAACTATGATTTTTAAATTTTCATATCCAATATTAAGTATTTGAGTTTGTGAGTGTTAGTGAGATGACCAGGTATTTTGAGAAAAAAAAACACATTAAATACTCATTTGAAATGAAGAATTTTATTTATATCCTGTGGATAGCCAGTGTGAGTCATCCAAGAGCCTATAGTCATCACCCATGAGATTGAGCTCAGAGCCCACTGAGCTACCAGGCTCCTGTGTGCTTGTCTTGGATTGGTTGATTTAGTTTGTGTGTGTGTGAGAAAGAGATACAGAGAGAGAGAGAAATAAATGTGTATTGTGTTAAGGTTGATTTTTTTGGTACTCATTCATTCATTCAACAAATATTTATTGACTAATCCCCATTTGATAAACATTGTACACGTGATTTATACAGCAGCCCCAGGTTGGTTAAAGTCTGCTGGGGCTGTGGCTGAAATATACCTTTGAGCACAGCTGGTCAAGTGCTGGCAAGCATGGTTTTTACACCTAACAGGGCATCATTTCTATGAAATTTTTAAATTGCAGACACAATTATTTATATGCTGAGTTCTATACCTTCACAAGAGATCAAGCTGTCAGCACAATATATCTCCTTACAACCAGCACTAGGCATGGAAAGTATTATTTTTCAAGGCTGTGAGTGCAAAATATCAATTAGTTATAGGAGAGAACAGTTAACCGGCATGTGTAGGAGATTTTGCACCTTTGAGAGAAAGGGGAAATGGCATCTACTTAATCTTTTATAGCTGAATCACATGAAAAAGAAGACGACAAAACCACTCAATTTGGATTAGTTGATTCTTTAATCAGCCTCTCAATTAACTGCACTGAACAGAGAACAGAGCCAACCAGGAAGGTGGCCTTTTCAATATGCCTGCGATATTCACTGAGAGCATTACCACTTTTGGGCAGGAGGCTACAGAAATCAATAGTAGCTTTCTTGGACTTCATTCCCAGGAGCTGCAGCTGCCCTGGAAAAGCTACCTTTCTTTGTGTCACTTTTGATTTCTTTCCTCGAACAAAGAGAAAGGCCAGATTCAACAAATATTGACTGAGCCCCTACCAAGTGCGGGGCCCTCGGGCATAGACTGGAAGAGTTGCTCTGTATGAAAATTTGGTAAGAAGCTGTAATCTGATGTTCTTACTTGTTCCTATAGAGAAATTATTAAATTGAATGATTTACATTTTTGAGAAATCTGGGAATGTGAATAGGAACTGGGCATTATATGATGACAAAGAATTGTCATTACTTATATTAGCTATGAAAATGGCATTTTGGTTATCTAAGAAAATGTCCATATATTTTTAAAAGCTATCCTGAAGTACACAGTGGTAAAAACAAAACAAAACAAAACAAACTTTGGCATTTGCTTTAACATAATGTAGCGCAAGGTAAGTAGGAGATGAAATAGATGAAGCAAGTATGGCAAAATCATAATTACTGCTCAAGCCGGGCCCTCACTGAACTAGTTTCTTTACTTCTGTATATTTTTAAAGTTTTCCTAATAAAAACAGTTTTTAAATGAGTGGCATAATTTGACTGCAGGTGGACTTTTCTTATTGGATTGATAGGATTTTGGGGGCAGATCCTTTGGAATGCCTAGTTTAAAAAATTAAGAGCAGTATTGTTTGATGTTATATGACTTCATATTACTTGTGTTTTAAGCTACCTCACAGTTCTCAAAGTTCAGCACTGCAGCCACAGCCCACTTAAGAAATGCAGCCTTATTGGAGATATACAGGTTCAATAAATGTATGAATCACAGACTGATAGTTCAATATTGGTGATAGTGGAGTGGGGTAGGAAATACCAAGTTTTATAAATAAAGAATT
Source organism: Macroglossus sobrinus (assembly GCA_004027375.1). Lineage (NCBI taxonomy): Eukaryota > Metazoa > Chordata > Mammalia > Chiroptera > Pteropodidae > Macroglossus > Macroglossus sobrinus. The sequence continues at coordinate 402,494 of PVKZ01001186.1, forward strand.
ATACTGATACCAGCTAGATACATTGAGACTGGCTAGAGGTAGAGGCAAAGATTAGTTATGGCTGTATCCTTACCTTTGCATACAATAGCAGTACCATAGCAACTGTTAAATCACAGCATAATTAATCTGAAAGATACCCTTGTTTAGCAAGTGTATTTGTAACTATAACATGGTAGTTCTTCACTTTGGCAAGAAACATTTTCAGGTAACATGAAATTCGTTACTCATTTATATGTTATTGTTTCCCTTTTGATTTGGAAGAGCTTTTTTGTTTTGTTGTTGTTTTTTGTTTGTTTGTTTTTCTGTAAATAACAGCACAGCTTCATTTATCCAGCTGCAGACTTCTGGAGTCTATGGATGAATTTTATGTGAGTTTGTTGGCACCTGAGTAACTAACTCTGTGTCCTGAGGGAACTCTTTTCTCTGAGTTGATCCCTACCTCTAATACAATTTCTCCTCAACCAGGAAAGTTCTCTTTTGCATAAGAGATAGCATCCCTGACTGACAAAATAGGCATGAATCTCTAAGAAGAAAGAGTCACCATGCTAGGACCTGAAGTTGGGTTGTATACTTTTTTTTTTTTTTGCCTGGTCTATCGTACCTGAGCTGATCTGGCAGGACATTCAAATGAAGTCTTCCCTTAAAATCCTAAGACTGTGCCGGTGGGGAGAAAAAAGTAGGTTCCTGTAACTACCTTATTAGTAGACATCTTTTTATTATGGTTATTTCTGAATAATAATAGAATTTAAGGCTTTAGACACTTGTCAGGATAAAAAAATAAGTTGTATGTCATGGAAAAATCATGTAAAATTCTTAGTTTTCTAATATGTAAGTTAAAATAAAGTATTATATGTCTAGTGTTTATATTAACTTTCTCCCAACCTCTGCCCCCAAGCTATAATTTCCTGGAAGTTTTCAACCTAGCTTTAATAGCTTTAATTCCAACCTAGCTGAAAATAGCTTTAATTGGTTGTTTTATTTAAAAAAATATTTACAACTATATTTCAGCTAAAAAATACTCAACAAAAAAAAATGGAAATGAAGGTACCACTGTAACATTACCCATTTCTCCAAAGGATGTATTATCCTGAATGTTGCATGGAGGCTAATCGACAATCCTCTAACCCCATTTTTTCTTGAAAGTCTGAGCCCTGAAAAATTACATAAAATGAATCAATGAGCAATAATAATCACAATAAAAAATATTCTTAAATAAAAATTCCACAATCCAAATAGGACTCACTTATAAGAAACTGCTCTTTATTCCTAAAAGGTGACATTTTCCAAGTACCAAAGTTGGAAAAGCCTAACGTGAGTTTTTACCTGTTCTACATAATACTAAGCACCCAGATTAAAAAGGGAACAATACGTATTTCTTAATTACACAAGAACAAACATTTGCAAATATCCATAGCATAGAGTGTTCTAGTCTATTGAGGTTATGTAGAAAGAGCCAATGTTACATTTACTAATATGCCAACTATTCAATAATAACCCAGATTTAGTTTTCTTCCAAATTAACACGACATTCATTAATTTGACAGTGTAGCTATTGCTGCTTCCAATGAAAACACATATACAAAAGACTTGGTTACACTTTAAATGAAAATCTGAGATTATTAGAATCAATATTGGTAAATTCATAGTTTTTCTTTTAATTTCAAAATTTTTACTCATAGGATGGCCTTTTTATGTGAGTCTGCCGGCACAATGTTAATAAATGCTTTTGCAAATATGATTATGCAAAGAACAAATGAATATTGATTAAACTGAATAATGCATTATTTTCTAGGATAAGTATATTAAATTAACTCTCAGTGAACAAACAGCATGAATTAAGCTAGATAATTTTTTTGAAGCTGTAACTAGCTACATTTACTTATGTTGCACTGCTATGAACATTCAGATTGAAGTTTGAAACACCACTTACGCTGGTTTTACTCTTCTTTTTAATTATGATTTTTAAAAATATGTATAAATACTGTGGGTTACTTATAAGAAAGTTAAAAACTAAAGATATTTTGAAAAAATAAAAGAGAACATCTATCTCCTCATCACTCAGACACAACCATTGTTACTATTTGTGCTTTCTAGTTTCACTGTGGGCATGGCACTGTTTATCTTTTTAAATGTTTATTCATTTACTGCAGTAAGATACAAATTTCAAAATTTGATTTTGTTTTTCTTCATTTTTTTGTTTACTTAGATTGAAGATACTTAATACTGAGCAAAATCAATCATAATAGAAAACAAATCAATTATTCTATAGCTCCAAACATTGGTTTTAGACTAATCTTGTTTGATATAATTTATACCAGAAAATTTAAGGAAGTCTCTAAAAGTGTTTGTTTGTAGCAATAACAAGTAAGATACAAATGGTTGTGGGTGGGAATGGAGTTTGAATTGCTGATGATTTGATTACAGGTAATGTAAGTATTCAATAACTACTATTAACATGATGTGCAACATACTTGGCATGTGCCATCCAATTTTACCCTCACAATATTCCTGTGAAGTGGATAATCTTAGCTTTCTAATTTTCAAATAGGTAAACAGAGGCTCAGAGAATTGGAGTTATCCAATATCATATAGCTACGTGGCAATGTCACATTTTGAACTCAAGCAGTCTGACTCTTGAGCTTGCATTCAAAACCTATGCCATAAGGGTAAAAGAATGTGATTCTAGGACATATTTCCAATGTCCTGAGCATGTTTTGGCCAAGGCCTCCAACCTTTGGACAATATTAAACTCTAAAGCACAGGAGACCACAGAAAGAACTTTGAAAACATTATCATCTCCAAAATTTACCCTATTATGATTCTACCAATTAATTATAAACCAGAATCAAATGCTACATTCTTCTATACCTCCTAGTCTTGAGATAAAGCCTGTGTCAGCTTGAGGAGATCCAAGTTCTCTCATTCTCTGGGTCCCCCAACCCCTGCCCCCCAACCCCATAAAATCATATTTCCCTGCCTCCTGCCATGCTGGTAGAAGTGTGGTCCAAGAATACAATACTGGGCCTTGCAATCCCCATTACTCATCACTGATGGCAATAAGTGCTTCCAACAGGGCTCAGACAAAAGATGTTATTTAAACAGGCCTATTTTTCTATGGCACAGGGGTATATTCTCTTTTCTAGCACATGTCCCAAATGGCCTACAGTCAAGAAAGGATGAATCTTTGTCTTTTGGGAGAGGAAAATAAGCCACCCTATTGTTACACAGATAGTGATTTCAACATGGGCTTTAGGTGTAGAATGGGAGCAAGTGGATAAGTTGTTCTTCCTACACATTAACCTGAGCACAGCATGACAGATATCTCCCCTGTGGTGGTTATGACAGGAACATGGTTGCCTGCTTTCCTCTCATGGCATCCTCAACCAATTTATGCTGTACCCAGCAACCAGTGCTCTTTCTCAAATACAAATCTTATTATGTACTATTCTACTTAAAATTTTGTAATGTTTTCCCATTGCAACTTTATCCTATTTACAAGGCCCTCTCCTCATTATTTCCCTTTATACTCCATGGTCCTTCACCTAAGGTCTTCACACATGTTATCTGCTTTCCAGACACTCTTTTCTTCCCATCTCCATCTGTTCCATGCAATGTTTGCTTCTTTTTCAGTCCTAAATGTAGAGATGGCTGCTTTCAGGAACTCTTACCTGATATATGCTCCACCACCACCTGTGACTAGATTATATTTCCCTGTTGTACCTTCCTATAGTACCCTCTACTTCTTCAAGGTATTCATACCACTCTATTGTCATTATTTGTTTGATGTCTGTATTTTCTGGCTAAATCACAAGGTCAAGGAAGGCGTAAGCCAAGTACATGTTTTCATTTAGGGAAAGGCACAAAAATAAGTATGGTTAGAGGTTAGCTAAGCAACCAGGGCAAGATACGAAAGGTGGAAAGAACTGCATGAGCAAAAGCTTAGAGGTGAAAAATTACTGAGTAGATCCAGGGATCTACATAGAGTTCAATAACATTAGAATATAAATTATATGGTAGGTAGCAACTGGAAGTCCCAGAGGGGTTGTGTAAGTATATGTGTGTGTCTGTTTTTTTTTTTTTTCTCATAAGGAGATAAAGTTTCTATCACAATCTCAAAAGGATTCAGAAAAAAAGATATTTGAAGACAGAATTTCAGGAGATCTATAAGTATATTCCTTCAAGCATATCCATGGACTCCAGTTAAAATCCTTTGGGAGACCTGCATTGCTACCACCAGCCACAGACCACAGCTGAAATGAAGCCATGGACTGTATCTATTTTTGTCCATCATTTAATCCCCAGTGCCTAGAACAGACATCCCCAATTTAATGTGGCTACACCAAACTCATGGATTTCTACAACATACCTCTACCCATCCCACCAACATACTTCTTCACCAGGTTTCTCTTTCCCAGTAATGACCGCACCACCCACAGTTCTTCACATCCTTGATTCTTTGCTTTTCACCACTCTTGATGCATCAAAGAATCCTGAATCCACCTACTTCTCTGCATCTCCGGTGTTGGTAGCTCCAGTCTGAGTACCATTCTCTCCTGTCAAAACTATTTACCTCCATGGCTGCCTGACCAATATCCCTGCTTCCTACCACACCACCTTTTGGCTAGGTCATGTCAACCTCTCAATCCCTCCAGTTTCCTACGGCACTTAGAATAAAATTTAAATTCTCTATACTGGTCTATAAGGACTTCCATATCTGGCCCCTTAAATTTCATCTCCTTCCATTTTTCTCCCCTCATTTATTACTTTCTGGTCACACTGGCCTTTGAACACTCTTTGTTCATGTGGAGCACAATCCTGCCTTAGGACCTGTGCATTTGCTACTCCCTCTGCTGGAAACTCTTCCTCCTCATTCATCAGGCAGTTTCAGCTCAACTGCCTCCACCTCAGAAAGGTCTTCCCTCTTTTATTGCCTCTCTAACAACTACCTCTATAAGAAATTAACTTGTTAATGACTTTTTTTTGCAAATTAATTAATTTTATTTTCACTCTAGAATGTATGTTCCCCAAGGGCAGAAATCTTGGTGTCTTGTGTTGTTATTCATCTATGTGTCTCTTTCCACTAGAACAAGTCTAGTGGTTTGTAGGTGTTCAATAAATATTTGTTGAGTGAATACGTACATTTTGAAAATATCGATGGGGTATTAGAAGGTAAATATCATTGACCGTGACTTTGAGAATGTCCTTCAACGTCTCTAGGCTCCAATTTCTTCATCTCTAAAATAGAATTAATCATAATTATTCTTTTCTGTGAGGATGGCATGAGATTGAAAGTAGATGCCAATCCCCTGCATTCTTGGAGAAAAGCGTCTCTTGAGTACTGAGCATGGAGGGACTGTTACCAAGTACTGGCTCTCACAGATACTTGGGTAATCTCAGAAGGCAGCCTGGGAATATCAGAGTGGAAGACAGCACCTCACATAAGGCCACCAGGAGATTGTGGTCCTGAAGCCTGCTTTGCCAATTGCCCAGTTCTGCCAGGTAAGCATCTTCTCTGCCAAGGGCCCTGGCATACTCTTGCTCCATTCCTCCTATCATTTATGCCTTAGTAGATAACTAGCTGGCTCTCTCCCAGGTCTGTCCTTTGGGCAGAGGGAAGAATGACAACAGCAATATTTATATTTTCCAGTTTATAGACTGCTTTTACATCTATCATCTTGTTTAACTATCCCTCATTCCCTTCAAAATTAGCTTATTCTCATTTTATTGAACAGGAAGCTGATGCTCAGACAAATTGTGTAATTTGCCCAAGGTCACAATGGCTGAAAGTAGGAAAGCCAGTATCTGTCAGGTTTAACTTTGCATAACACAGAGCTGATTACCTGAGCATAGCAGTTAGTTCTTGAGGTGAAATTCTGGTCAGGAGTCTCACCTACCTCTCTAGATCCCTCCTTTTGCAGCTCCCAGCACGATAGGACAACAGAGTGCTGGGCCCTCAATGCAGTCATTGGGAAAGACAGCTCCAGGCTGATGATCACAGCTAGCTTGAGGACCTAGAGGTTGATTCAGGAGCAGGAGATCCAGACTGATGCATGTGGGGATCTACAGCAGGCTTAAATGAATATGTCCTTATAGGCTTCTCAACACATTTTAAATGCAATAAAGTGAATCAGTATATCTAGTAAATTGCCTTAAGCCCTGCGTTTTGTCATTTTAGCTTTTTTGGCTGCTGCTGAGACCATGACAAATGTGGTCACCAACCAGAGGCCTAGCCAGTAGTTGCTCTTGGAAAGTTGCACAGGACTGTGCAAATAATATTAACAAAGATAAGTAAACTTAGCAAGAAATGTGTGTGTGTGCCTGTGTGTACACATGTGTGTATGCATGTGTGTTTAAAATCTCCACTTTAGGACTCCTTTGAGCAGGGACAGGAGCTATTTATTTTTCATCAATTGTGTAAGGAGAAGCTGGTAAAAATTTGAAGTAACTAGAACCATATTTTAATTTATTCAGGGGTGCCTGGTACCACGTCAGGACTGTTAGCTGGCCAAGAGAAACAGGGCCTACTCTGCAATGACAGCCTGGAGGCTTCTTCTCTTAGCCTGCTTTTTAAGATTTGATTTCAGGACCCTCTCTTACTTAGGCTGCAGCTAAGTTTCATTAGTTGTGCTGAACCTATAATCCCTGGGACCATATCTTCCCCAAGCCCCATAGCCCTTGCAGTTTTCATCTTCCCTGCTGTCTCACTTTCAGCCTCCTGGGTCTCATAAAAACCCAATTATCTTTTTATCTGATTGACTTTCCCTCACAGTTTCAAGGTCACTTCTTCTGGAAAACTTTTAGAGCCTTCTTTACCCTCTGTAACTCTTATCCAGAATAGGTGGGGGTCCTGCTCTGTTCTTCCTGAAGCCTGTGTCTTTCCCAATGGGTACTGTCATTGTCCCACCACTTGAAAATTTCTTGGCCTGGACAGTGAATTATTTGAGGGCTGCTGTCCTTCTCCTTTCTTCTGGTGTCCAGTACAGACCAAATTGTCAGTAATAATCATTCATTGAATGCATAAAGGAATACAGAAACACAAAATCATTGTGGAACATTTTAAGTACAGAGCTTTGAGCATAGCTATTGAATGAGGGGTTGCATTTGTATTCTCTTAGCACTGATCACACTTTTGGAATTCTGTTTACTTGTCTCACTCCTGCAACAGATGACTCTGGATTCTGTGATCAAGGGTTTTATTTCCCTTGTTCTGCATCACCTGGACAAATGATGCCTTAATAAATATTTGATGAGTGAAAGAATGAATGAATAGGGGATCGAAGAGGTCCCCAAGGACTACTCTGGCGCAATCACACTCAGCAAAGCCCTGCCACATGTTACACTTATGTCTCAGACTTACAGCATGAGTTGTAAACTGTACAATGTTAGGGGCTTAACTCTGAGCAGCCTGAGCCTTTGAGACCAGCAGGAAATTGGTGAAGAAGGGCATGACACCACAGAGACCATCACACTATACATGTCCCACTCTGACTGGAACATTGGCTGGGAAATTTAACTCTAAGAACAAAATTCTTAAATCTTAAAGCTAATATTCAGGGCAAGAGAAAGGGATTGAATTTTTTCTTCTATTTTATTTCATCATTGAAATCAGTGTCTCTGAAGTCTGCTAAATTTTCACAATTGGAGTTCAACAATCTCTGTTCTTATTCAGCAAACAAGTTTAACTACAAGCACTATAAACAGTTTAAGGAAACCATACTCCAAGGATGAATTGTGGAAAAGGGCAGAAGTTTAGCCCAGAGAACAACTGGAAATGAAAAGAAAATGAAAAGTGATTACTCACTCAGGTCTCAAAGACTTCTATGTCTGCAGGAGGTAATTTGGGGACAGGATAGCAAAGTGGTAAGTGGCACTGGTTTACTGAGCTCCTTACTTTGACATGGGCTGTGTGTTATTGGGCAAGTAAATAAACTTCTCAATGCCTTGATTTATTTACATGTAAATTATTAATAACAACACATACTTCACAGAGTTGAATTATTGGTGAATTAAAATAATGCATGCCCATGAGAAGAGATGAAATACTGCCATTTGCGACAACATGGATGGATCTTGAGATAATCATGCTAAGTGAAATAAGACAGACAGAAAAAGTTGAAAATCACATTTTATCACTTATATGTGGGATATAAACCTAAAAGCAACAAATGAACAGGCAGAGACTCATAGATATGGACAGTAGACTAGTAGTTACCAGGGGAGAGGGGTGGTGGAGGGGGAAGGTATACAGGGCAAAGGGGGTCAAATATGTGGTGACAGAAGGAAATTTAACTTTGAGTGGTGAACACAATAATGTATTATTGAATTGTATATTTGAAATATATATGATTTTCTTAACCAATGTCACTCTAATAAATTTAATTAAAAAATAAAATAATGCATGTAAACAACTTAGCATGTCATCCAAGTTCTCAATAAAATTAACTATTACTTTCTTCTAGTGGAAACCCTTATGTCAAAATGAAGTTGGCAAGGTCTCTGAGACTAGGCTTAAACATTCTACTGCTGTCTTCCCCACATTCTGCTGAAGGGAGAAATATCAGATTATCTAGAATATTTTAGAACAGCCAAAGAAGAAAGATTTTTAAAATCTTACTAAAACTTAGGACCCCATGGGCCCATGTTTGACTGAATGGATAAATAAATAAATACATACATACATACATACATACATACATACATACATACATAAATGGAATATCTTCCCCCTACATAAAAAACAACAACAACTAGTAAGTGTATAAGGGATGATTGAAATAGAAAATCACCATTTGGCAACCATCATATCAGTAATTAATTCAGCCAGGAAACATCAATGGATGCTAAAATTAATTGGTGAAAGTTTGATGAGGAATGGGATATGACATAGTCTCAGAATACCTCCCCTCCCCACAGAATACTTATTAATTATAAAGAGAATAATTTTATAGTGGAGAACCTGGCAGATATTGCCACCTTAATGAAGTGATCAAAGTGAACATCATTAGCAATGGGACAAACTGAAATCACTGGTCACCTGATAGGATGCATTGAGAACACAGCATCATTTCTGTGCTATTCCTGTAAAAGATGCATAACTTGAACCTAATAATAAGGAAACATCAGACAAACCTAAATTAGGGTACAGTCTACAAAAAAGAAATGGCCTGTACTCTTCAAAAGTGTAGAGATCATGAAAAACAAAGACTGAGAAACTGTTTCAGACTGAAGGAGACAACAGAGACAGAAAAACAAAATACAAGCTGTGATTGGATCCTTTAGCTATAAATAACTTTATTTGGAGAAACTTGAATGGAGTTTGAGGATTAGATAGTGGTGATATATCAGTGTTAGCAACCTAATTTTAGTGGCTATATTGTGATTATGTGGGAGAATGACCTTCTTTGCAGGAAATGTTCACCAAAGCCTTCAAGGGTGATAGGGCATCTGGTTGACAGTTTACTATCGAATGGTTCTGGGAGGAAACATATTGATACTATTCTTGTGACTTTTCTGTGAGTTTGAACTTTTTATTCCAAATTAATACACAACATTTATTGCATCTTTAAAATATCACAAATAAGTCTAAGGAATCATCTGACATCTTGGAATTTCTGTAGCTGGATAACTTAGACCTTATTGAACAGTCTGTTGAACTGTTCTTTTTTCAGAAACATAGGTACCATCCCAAAATTTTCTGATATCCTTGTTTTTAACTGTTGTGGCTTGTTGAATGAAAGCAGCTGAATTTGATACAAGTTCTATGTTGTTTCCTTCAAGAATTAACTCATCTTTCTGGGCTTGAGATACTGAACAAGCAACACCTGACCTCATCTGAACCCTATGGATACATTTTTCACCCAAGTAATTTTGAATTCCAACAAGAAAACCATTCTCCTGAATAATGACATTGATGGGGAAGTGAGCATACACAGTCCACATCTTGTAACTGAAGCCAATGTTGTTACACCCTTGATCATGTTCTGTACATGACTACAGAGAGTGTTAACAGTAGTGGCTAGTTCCTTTCTATTTCCCCACCATTTGTCAACCTGGAGACTGTTCTTTTTCTTTCCAAGGAGTCTGAGTTCTACATTGATGTGATTGAAGCCCCTCTGCAGGGTGCCTCTGGGGTACTTAACAATAACTGTGCATCCCTTCAAAGTGATGTCCTCTTTTTCTGGAATGTCACAGTTTGATTGCTGAGAGTGATCTTCATCCTCACAGTAGATGCAGCAAAGAGCAAGTTTGAAATTTTTGGAAATACATGTTTTTGCATTTTAAATAATCTTATTGAAATGCACACTGTAATTATAATTAATTGCCTTAGAGGTGGAGTTACAGATATTTGGTCTATGTATTGGAGAGGGTAGGTGGACAGGTTCTAGGAAAAGAGGAAAAGTGTGCAGAAATAGACACTGAAATCCCCATACCCACTTATAGGAGGCTCACATCTGCTTTAGGAGTTAGAAGATAACTGGGGCAGAAAAAGAGACCAAAGCATTATTATCCCCATTGTATAGCTGAGTAATACAAAGCTTCTCAGGATAAAATATGATGCTATATCTAGAAGACATCACCCTATTATTTTATGGGTGAGAAAACTGAGGAGCTCACAGAACTTGTCAAGCCTTCACAATCAGAGAAGAAATGGAATCCAAAGGACAACACCACACTGCTTGCACCAAACTGTGCCTTGTTAAAAATGTGACCTGGAAATAACTGCAAACATTTTTTAGAGTGGTTACTATATGCTAGCTTAATCCTCACAACAACCCTATGATATGGGTATTTTTACTATCACTATTACAAATAGGAAACTGAGAGTCATAGGGCAAGTAGCTTGTCCAAGATCACACATGGTAAATGGTGTGTGAATGATAAATATGTGTATGTGTTCATTTTATTTGTTCATAAGATTGTCATGTTTTGGTACATTTAGAGGTTAGGGTAGTTGGAACAAAATAGAAAAATTCAGAGCAAAAACAAAAGCAGGGATTTTACCCATTTTTATTCACTACCATGCCTCCAGGGCTACAAAAGTTCTTGGCACATTGTAGGCACTCCATGAAGAATTGCTGAATGAATGAATGTTCTAAACTTTTAGGAAAAAATAAATAAATAGAGAAATTATTTGCTTTATCTCCCCCAAATGCCTCAATTCTCCTCCCAGGAGACCATGTTTATAATCTCAGGCAAAACTGGCCATGGGACCCTCTCATGAGACACTACAAAAGGCTCTGCAGAGATGATAGACAGATGGTTCTGCCCAGAGTCCTACATCATGGTTGGTTCTCAAGCCTTCCTTTTAATATTTGCCTTAGCCCTTTAGAAAAAGCTAGCTTTCCCACACAGGTAGTGCATGGTAACTAGAGTTAAACTGCCTATGTTTGTTTGAATCATGGCTCTACTATTTACCAAATGTGTGATCTCAGACAGGCTACTTACCCTGTGACTCAGTTTCCTCATTTGTAAAATATGATAATAAGAATACACATATCACAGGGTTGTTGTGAAAATTAAGCCAGTATAAAGTAAGCACTCTAATAATGTTTACAATTATTTCCAGGTCATTGGAAGCTTGTTAAAGCCCAGCCTTTTGCAAAGTTCCCCTCAGAGTATTCTCCTATACTGCACTCTGGCACATCCACCATAAATTTATCCTGCTTTTTGGACTGTCTCAAGTAGGGAACATTTGAACTAGGTCCTGATGGATGAGTAAAAGTTCACTAGATGGAAAAAGAAGGCATTGGAACACCCCTCAATGAGTGTCCAAGGAGCCAGAGTCTCACAGGAAACATCTCTCTGGTCCCTGGGGGCCCAGTCTTTGGCTGATAGTCATTTACCAAGAACAGATTATGCTGTCATCATTTCTATTTACTCAGTGTTCTGGCATACTTGGTGGTTGGCAGTTTGATGTGACTTAAAATAGCACTTTGAAAACCTTAAAAAGCAAAACTAATAAAGTAATTCTCAGAGATAACAGAATGAAGTAGTTATGAGCATGGATTTTCTGAGGACAAATCTCAGCTCTACCATGCCTAGCTGTGTAACCTTGGGCAACTTCCTTCACCTCTCTGTACCTCAGTTTCTTTGTCTCTGAAATAGGGATAATGATAATAATGTTATCTGCCTCATGAGGTTATTTGGAAGACTGTGTTCATATTTGTTAAGTGCTTAGAACAGTAACTGGTAGAGTATATGCTATATTAGGGTCTGTTAAATAGTACATAAATAAAAGATGACAATACTTACAATATTGAAACAGAAGATGGGGGGAACTATCAATGTAAACAAATATAATAGTGATAAATTAGTTATGCCGTATCCTACAAATAAAACTTTAGATGTCTTTATTTTCTTTTCCCCCTTCAGTGCATAGACTGAGGTTATACTGGGGGAATGAAACCTCTGTCATTACCAAGAAGACAAATTATTTTGAAATAAATTGGTAGTTACATATTACAGATCTAGAAAAGCCAAAACAGAGGTGGAAATGTCTTTATCACTATTATTATTGCTTACAAATGTGAAGACATCTGTGAAAATAGGTTTTGGTGACAAATTGACTCATTTTCACCTCTTGGGAAGCAGCATTTTAAAAACCCCAATACTGAGTGGAGAAAATCATTTTTAACCCTAAAAAGATAAAAATAAAAGAAATGGAAAAAATAAAAGCATTAAATGTATTTTTATCACCATCATTATGAAGAGGAAAATGTTTTCCAGTAATCAGGATGACATGAATTAACACCTGTTTCATTTGCTTATGTACTCCTAGGATGACCAAACTGAGTCAAGATGCTGTGAGTTCCAGCACATTCATTAGTGTGATGTTGGCTCAAAGCTACTGGACAAGGCCTTGAGTTTTGTTTTTTGCCCTTCCAAGTGATTCAGATCAAAAGTCATTGTCTGAAGCACAGCATGATGGGTTGGGAGGGATAAGCTGACTGGCAGCTTCTGCATAGCTTTTCTGGAACACTTAGTTGCCTGAGGAATTACGTGCTGAGTAATTGACTGGAGCAATTAGGAAGACTCTGAAAGTCAAGCTTTGAAGGCACATGCCAAAGTGTGCCACAATTGGGTAAGCTCCATTGTAGCCCTTTGCAGATGTCATCCAAATACAGAGATCTTGAGAGAGTTTACTTTCCAAAGTTGAAAGAGATATTGATGATATTAAGTTTGCTGCCTTTAAAAATGATAGTTTTAGTTAATGTCAGTCCTTTGGTAAAAGCAATAGTTGTGGCCTCTATGCTGGCAGGTGGTGGTGGTGATGGTGGTGGTAGTGGTAGTGGTGGTGGTGGAGGTGGTAGTGGTGAATTGTATAATCAAGCAGAGTTTAATTCTTATGAGCATGACAATATGCAGCTATCAATATGTTTTCTTGTAAGAATGTTTTCATGCTACACTGGGATACCCTTTTCCCTGTCACAACTACACACCCTCACACAGAGTCCATGTACCGTTGCCATGCAAAGTTAGTGGAACCAGATTTGTACTTTATGGTCACATATGTCTAGCTTAGTTTTTATTATGCCAACAGTAAGTGTTGTGATGCAGGAAACAAGTCCACCAAATGACAAAGATAGAAAGTAGCACCAGTGAATCTTTATTTTTAGTGTCTGTCATGCCTACATTACAGGGAGTGAGCATTCATAGGATAACATATGAGAAGGTTTACATTGATATCCAAGTATAAAATGTTATGATGATTATTTCTTCATAGATTCTCAGCAAGAACTAACTCAATAAATACTTATAAACATCTAAATGTTTAAGTAATGCCACTTCAAATAGTCCTGAGGCTACAGTAAGTCTGTATAATCTTAATAGCTCTAAATAATATTTTAATTAATTATATCCATTTGAAAATTATCTTGGGGCAATAAATATTGCTTTCATCCTTCCCTTCACCATCACACTTCTGAGAAGAGTTGTATATAATTCTTGCTTGCATTTCCTTAATTTCATGTGATTTGGTTCCTGCTATCATCACTCTACTCAAAATGCAGTATTAGTTATCTTGCATAACAAATTCCCCAAAATTTAGTGACTTAAGACAACATACATTTATTATCTCAGCATCCATGGGTCAGGAAATTGGGCATGGCATGAATGAAGCCTCTTGCTTAGGGTCTCTCACAGACTGCAATTAAGATATCAGCTGGGGCTGCAGTTATCTCAAAGCTTGACTGGGGAAGCATTTGTTTCCAAGCTCAGTCATGTAGTTGTTGGCAGGAGTCAATTATTCATGGGCGGCTGAGCTGAGGGCCTCAGTTTCTTGTTGGTTGTTGGCCAGAGGTCACCTCTCGTTCTTTAACACATGGCCTCCTCAGGGCAACTCACAAGATGGCAGTTGGATTTATCAGACTGAAAAAGTGAGAGGGCAAGCAAGAAAAAATGTGAGTAAGATGGAAGTCACAGTCTGTTAAAACTTAATCTTAGGAATAATATCCCATCACTTTTGTGTGATGCTATGTGCTATTTGTTAGAAGGTATCCTATTTGTTAGAAGCAAGTCACTTGGTCCAGCCCACACTAAAAGGTAAGGGGTTACACAAAGACATGAATAATTGCAGGCCAGGATCATTGGGGGACCATCTTAGAAGTCTTTCTGCCACACAGAGATCATTTGAAACTTTATTGCCAAATCCCATGAAATCTTTATATGTTTCATCCTTTCTGACTAAATAGGTACAAAGAGTCTTTCAAGGGTCTTCCCTTGATGCCCATGACTACATCCTCCCTTTTGACTGTTTGTACCACAACAATCCATCCTATTCCCCACCATCTAATAATACCGTTTCAGATATCTCTGTAGAAATAAGTCTGAAATCTTCATCTGCAACTTTATGTCTCTCCTAAGCCTAACTTCTGTCTAACTTCCTGTGAGACATCCAAAAGAATGATGTGCTGGAATCTCAAAATCAGTATATCTTTCTTCCAACGCCACCACACCCTGCTCCTCCACTATCCCAAATTTCTGACAGCTATTTACCCAATCACTCAGATTTAAAACTCAACATTATATTTGATTCCTCTTTTTCTTCTGCCTGTCACATCCACTTAATCATTAAATTTTGTCTATTCTAAACCTGCATTATCTCTCTCTCTCTCTCCCCCTATACACTACTATAATTGGTCTTTCTGCCTTTGGACTCTATACCTTCTCATCTATCCTACACATTACTTTCAAATGATCCCTAAAGCACATCTCTGATTATTACATTCTTTGTTCAAACACCATCTATGGTGGCCCACTGGTTACAGAATAAAGTTAAAATTTCTTAGCTGTCTCTCATTTAAACCTGCCACCATCTGCTCCCGTCCTTGATCCCTTTTCATCTCATGCACTGTATCCTCCAATCATGTGGAATCTCTATCAGCTCCTCACCCAACTCTTAAGATTCCCTGCCTTACTTACTTTGTTCCTTCAGCCTGAAATTCTGTCCCCACTCTTTATCCCAGTTCTCCAGAGTCAATTCTTACCTACACTCCATGGCTTGCCTCAAATGTCATTGCTTACACAGTTTTCCTGACTATTTCACCTTTTCCAAAATCTGACTTGAAGGTAATACTTCTGTACTGTGAAATCCCAGAATAATTTACTTCTCTATTTAATGGTATTTTACCTAGGCATTTCTGTTAAAATTTGCTCTTTCCTACTAGACTGAGAGCTTATTAATGATAAGGCATGTGTTCGATTCTTTTTTGTCCTCTGCCCCTTACATGTCCATATTATTAATAGATTTAAAAATTTTTAAATAACACCCTCATTACATATATATGTATACCCATTTGCTTCAGGGTCACAGAAAAAGAGGGCAAATTCAGTTAATACAATGCTATTGCTTGAAAGTTAATATTAGGTTTGGATGACATCTTATAGCTCATCATCTCCTTTTATGTTCTCCTTGATTATGTCTCAATTTGTCTCCAAAGGATAAGCAATACATGCTGTGACCCTAATAATCAATGTCTAATTTTCTTGTTGGAAATACTAATAAATCTATCAGTCACATCTTTTCATGGGAAGACACTGTAGTATTCCGTTCTATAAATAGACATCGAGGATCTACAATGGATGCTAGAGAAGATCTAATTCTTTCTCGGAAAAGCCTTTCATTGGGAGATGGGAGTATAAGACAAGGATACAAGTAATATTACAGGCTGAATTTCTCTCCTGCAGTTTACAAACAGTGCAGCCATAAATTAAAGTGCATAAACTCATTGTCTAGAGTGTGGGCAAATCTCTTAGAGCAGTGTGTGATGCTTGGACCAGCACCATTATCCTCTAGTTGCTTATGGATGATGCAAATGTTTGGACCTCACCCTAGACCTACTGAATTGAAACCTCTATTGGCAGGACCAAACAATCTGTGTCTTAACAAGTCCCCCACCTAAGTGATTCTTGTGCACATTATATTTTAAGAAACACAGATTTAGGATCAGTTTGACTTGCCCCTTCTTTAAATAAACACCATTGGTCTTCAAACTGAGATCTGTATTTTCCTGGAAGTACATGAAGATTTTCTAGAAAATTTTAAGAGAACCAAGTTCTATATTTCCAATTTCAATATATACTTTTTTCCTAAAACTTACCTGCTTGAAAAAGTGTCCAGGATGGGGACAGCAAGCAAGTTTTACTTTTCTACCTTTCATTTCACCTCCAACCTTTTCACACTTTACTAAAGAAAGGCTAAATTTCACCCATCCTAAGTCTCACAATGATGCATCCCCCAGGGAATGCAAACACCTCTGGGAAAATAAACAAAGAGGCAATTTGAAATACTGTGCTTAAAAAAGTGGATAACTCTAATCGAGACTAGGTAACAAATCTCGTTGTAAGTAGATGGTATCCAATGCTTTGTGTTCAACAAAATTGAAGGAAGGCCTAGTTGTAATGTCAACTGATTGATTCTTAAAAATATTTTATGTATCCGTATGTTCAATTGAAATCTTGTGAATTGTTGGTGGAAATGTAAAATAGTGAAGCCATTAAGGAAGACAGTATGACAATTCCTCAAAAACTTAAAAATAGGATTACAATACAATTCTATAATTCCATTTCTGAGTATAACCCAAAAGACCTGAAATCAGGAACTCAAACAGATATTTGTACACTCATTATTCATAATAGTCAAAAGGTGGAAGTAGCATTATTCACAATAGCTGAAAGGTAGAGCAACTCAGTGTCCAACAATAAATAAATAGATAAATGAAATGTGGTATATACATAAAATGGAATATTATTCAGGCTTAAAAAAGAAAGAAATTCTGACACATGATACAACATAGATGAAACTTGAATACATTATGCTAAGTGAAATAAACCAGGCACAAAAGGACAAAATATGATTTTACTTATCTGTGGTACCTACAGTACTCTAATTCATAGACACAGAAAGTAGAATGGTGGTTGCCAGGGGTAGGAAGGAATGGGAAGCTATTGTTTTGTTGATACAGAGTTTCAGTTTGAGATGGAAAAGTTCCAGAGATGGATGATGGAGATGGCTTCACTACAGTGTGAATGTACTTAATGCCACTGAATGGTATACTTAAAATGGTTAAAATGGCACACTTTGTGATGTATATTTTACCATAATTTAAAAAAATTCTTAATGATAATCACTGTATTATTTGGAGGTCATGTAACATGAAGAGTTTTAAAAAATTCAGGTAGCATTGCTCCAAGAAAACTCCTTCTTCTAGTCCAATATATTTATTTATGTAAATAAGTTTCTTTCCATTTACATGTATAACTATGAAAAACAGAAATAAAATCAATGTTGAATCCTGTCTCATTCTAACAATAAATAATAGTTATTTTAGGTATATAAACTAATTGGGCAGAAAAAAATTCATCAACTCTTGTGCACTGTTGGTAGGAACATAAATTGGTGCAGCCACTATGGACAACAGTTTGGAGAATCCTCAAAAAATTAAAAATAGAACTACCATATGATCCAGAATCCAACTTCTAGGTATCTATCCAAAGAAATTGAAATCAGGATCTCATAAAGATATCTGCACTCTCATATTCATTACAGCATTGTTCACAATAGTCAGGATATGGAAACTTCTTAAGTTCCCATTGGTGGATGAATGGATAAAGAAGATGTATGTAAACAGAATATTATTTAGCCATACAAAAGAAGAAAATCCAGCCTTTTGTGACAACATGGGTGGACCTTGAGAGAATTATACTAAATGAAATAAGTCAAACATAGAAGGACTAATATTGTGTGTTCTCATTTATATGTGGAATCTAAAAACAGCTGAACTTATAGAAATAGAGAATACAATGATAGTTTCTGGGGTGGGGTAGGCAGGGAGATGTTGGTCAAAGGATACAAACTTCTATCTATAAGTGTTATGGGAATCTAATATACAATGTAGTAGCTATAATGAACAATACTGTATTTTATATTTGAACGTTGTTAAAAAAATAGATCTTAAATGTTATTACCACACAAAAAAATTAAGGGATGATGGTATTAATTAACATTGTGGTGACCATTTTGTAATATATACATGTATCAAGTTATATTGTACACCTTAAACTTACATAAGGTATATGTCAATAATATCACAATAAAGCTGGAAGAAAATGTTTTTGTTAAAAAAAGAATATTGTACACCATACCCAAATAACCTAAAAATAAAATATGTATGAAGGGTGCTTAGTTTTTCAAAATTATTTTAGAAAGTCACAGGGGCAAAAACCTTTAAACACCCTTGCTTTCAGTTCTTTTTTTGTCAATTTCTCCTCAGTTACACACTGTACATTCCCAGTACAAGATATTTTTTCTCAGCTTCCTCTAACCATGGAATAGCTAGACACCAGGGACACTTCTTGCTCTCAAGTTAAAACTACCATTCTCAAAGAATCTCAGTGAAACTCCTGGATTCTTGTAGAAGCAGTTCTTAATCGGGGATGACTTTGCCCCCTACTCCAAAGGACATTTGTTAATATCTGGAGAAATGTTGGGTTGTTACAACTTGAAGAGGTCTGCAATTGGCATCTAGTAGGTTAAGGCCAGGTATCCTCTAAATTTCCTATAATTCACAGAACAGCCTCCCACAACAAAGAATTAACTAGTTCAAAATATAAATGGTGCTGAGGCTGAGAAAACCTGTAATGCATGCATTCCTGAATGGATGGACAAATGAATGAATATATGATAAAATAAATGAACAAACAAACAAATCAATAAGTGAATGCTAGCTAACTCAAGTAATGTCTTAAACCAGTACCATGTGGCAGGTACTATGCTAGGCTCTCAGAATATACTGGTGAACATGACAGGCCCAATGTCAGTTTTAATGGAGTTTTAGAGAACCAGCCCCCAAAAATGTCTTTTCTAGGCCCTGAGCACCTTACTTAAAGAGCAAAGGCTAAACTTTTATTGAGACTTACATTCCTCTTGCCTTTGGGATGCTCTAAAAGCCCTTAATTTTTCATTTGCTTGGGTTAGGGGTTTTCATGCCCCTTGTTGAGTCACCCTTTCTTAGATAATCACCTGAAAGCTCTCATTTCCATAGCACTTCCTCTTCCTTTAAACATCCGCATGACTCAACAGGATGACTCCTGAGCAGTTGTAGTCCCATCTCTCTGGTTTCTATCAGCTAGTTGAGAGGCGAGATCACTGTGATCATCCCAGGGAAGGACCCTTTGCCCTAAATATCTCTTAAAAGTAATATGTATAGTACACAATCTTATTTATGTACTTGATCCCTGGGTTTTTCATCTATGTTTAACCAGTGACATCTGAGAATGTGTTTCTTACAAATAGTTGGGAAAATAAAGTTAGCTGTTTAAACAATGACAACTATAAAACAGTCACTTCACAATGTTACTTTCAACCTTATGTTCCATCCTGAGTTCTTAGAGCCTGAAGACTCTGTAGGAAGATCTTCACATCTAGGAGACTACCAATTCACATTTTCAGTAATGCAGTCTTTTTGCAATATCTATATTTAACAATAGCTAACATTTATTGAGTGTTTGTTATAAGCCAGGTACTGTGCTAAGCTCTTTCCAAAGTCCAGCCCATTGTATAATGTAGAACAATAGTCACAGGCTAATGAGATTCTCCTATAGCCCATACAAGTTCTGATGATTTTGGACTTTAAGGCTACTGAGTATGCCCATAAAACAAAAGCTATTAATTCTCCTCCTCTAAGACATGTTCCTGATTCTTTGATGAAGTAAATATTTAGTAGGCAAGTTTGAAGTGCCTGCCTACCTACATACTTTTTCTCTGAGAATTGCTTTCCACCTAGTCCCTACTGAAGAGATGAGCCTAAGCTGTTCAGGTAAACCTTATCATCCTGCCCTCAGTTGATTAAAATTACCTAATTCAAACTGGACTAATCCAATCCTCTTAGAATATGGAATTAAGGACCCAGAAAACTGAGCTATTAAGCCATTTGGAGATGACTGTGGTGCTCCATGTGTAAGCAATGTAGTAAACTGAGAAAGCAGGTTTGTAATGAGAGAGAAGTAGATCAGAGATGCCATGGGAGAGAAACTGTGTCATTCTATGTGATGCCAGTTTCTGATGGCTTTCCAGCTCCTAGAAGACTGGCTTATTTTGTTTACTGATCTAGGATTCTGTGACAATCCCATGTGTTATTTGTTTTCAAAAAACTGTCCTTTTCTGAGGTAGATTGGATGAGTGGTTGTTCCTTGCAACCAGTGACTCATGATAAAAATAAAACCTTTATTGAGAAGCTTCTAGACAATAAACACCTAACTAATGGTAGAGTGTCCTGGTCCATTGTGATTGACTCTCTGAAAACTTATTGTGGTTAAGTTTTGTATTCCCCAATCTAATAGTAAATTATATACTGTTTGTATTCATTCAACTAGTTGAACATTTACTGGGTACCTACATTGTGACCAATGTTCAGAGGATTAGATTACATAAGGACAAAATATGGCCCCTGCTTTTAATAAGCTTAAAAATCCATTAGGAAGTTAGAAGTATAAAGCAAAAAAAAAGTTACTATAATAAAATACACATAAAACATGAAGTTTGAGAGGAGGGAGCAATTAATTTTTATTCTAAAGACTGTTGAAGGCTTCATAAAGGAGGTGTCATCTAAGCTGAAGTTTAAAGGATGAGTGGAATTTTGGCAAAGCAAAGAAAGTAGGGAACAAGAGCAGATTAGTCAGCTATTGCCGCAAGTATGCTGTGTAACAAAGCACCCCAAAGCAAAGTAGCTTTAAACAATAATTATTTATTCTTATTCATACAACAGTATGCTGTTGGGAGATTAACTGATCTAGGCTGGGCTCCACTGGGGCTTGGCTACAATATGCAGAGATTGTGTATGGGTGTGTGTGTGTGTATATGTGTGTGTTCCTTCTGTATCCTAGGCAGAAAGGGCAGCAACTTCCCAAAGAAAGTTTTTCTTATGGTCATAGCAGATGTGTAAGAGAGCAAGTCCAACTGCTCAAGCACATTCAAGCCCCTTCTTACATCACATCTGCTAACATCCTATTGACCAAAGTGAGTCACATAGCTGAGTCCAAATTTGAAGGGTGAAGTACACTCTGCCTCTAGTGGAACTGCAAAATTACATGGCAAAGTGTGTGAATATAGAGAAAGCAAACAATTTGGAACAACCACAGAAATTTCAGACAGAGAGATCAAAGAGATAATCAAAATCATAAAGGTATGACTATATATAGATTGTTTAGAGAGAGGAAATAAGAGTAAAAATTAAATTAAATTAAATTAAATTAAAGTTCATTTAAAAAATATTTTCTCAAAATTATGGAGAGTTTCAAATACCATGCTAAAGAATGTGTGAGCCACTGGGGTTCACATGATTATATCTGGGTTTTAGCAGTAGTAAAAGCAAGACGACAATTTAGAAGGCCATTGTAATAGTCTAAGAATAAATGGAAGTTGGGTAGATATGAGAGATTTTTAAGATATTTTAAAGTATGTCCACAAATTATTTGATACTCTTCCTTTCAAGAGGAAATTAATTGTCCTGTCTTTGAGTGTGGACTGTATTCAGTGACTTATGTTTATTGAATAGAATGTGGTGGAAGTGAAGGTATATAACTTCTGTGAGTAGGTCATAAAGAGCATGTTGTTTCCTCCTTGCTCTTTTCTTGGATCACTCATTTCGAGGAAAGCTAGCTATCATACCATGAGGTCACTCAAGCAGCTCAAGGGAGAGACCATTTATTGATAAATTAATATTTTTGCCAAGAGCCAATGAAGAACAGAAGCTCCCTGCCAATGGTTGTATGAGCAATTTTGAGTGCTGATCCTATAAGCTCCAATCAAACCTTCAGATGACTATATCCTCAGCTGACATTTTGACTGTAAACCTAATGAGAGAGACTCTGAGCCAGAACCACCCAGCTAAGCAGTTCCTAGATTCCTCACTCACAGGAACTGAGTGAGAAAATAAGTGTTTATTATATTAAGATGCTAAGTATTGGGATAATTTGTTACACAATAATAGATAAATGTGAAAGTTTGTATGTAGAAGGTGAGGAAAAAGAATAAGGCAAGAATGACTCCCGAGTTTCTGGTTTGTGCCACTGGGTAGTGTGATATACTGAGAAGGGAAGAAAGGAGGAAGGGCAAATTTGAGAGACAGTGATCAGAGAAATGAGATAAAAAGTTCACCTTGGATAGATTTTTGGACTGAATTGTGCTCCTCTTCCAAATGTATATGTTGAAGCAGTAACTCCCTATGAGACTGTATTAGGAGATAATGCCTTTAGGGAGGTGATGAAGTTAAATGAAGTCATATGGCAGGGTCCTTATTCTGATAAAAGCAGTGTCCTTATAAGAAGGAAGAGACACCAGAAATCTCTCTCCATGCATGCAGAGAAGAGGCCATGTGAGGACACAACAAGAAAGTGATAGTCTTCAACCCAAGGAGAGAGCTCTCATCAGACACCAACCCTGCTAGCACCTTAGTCTTGTACTTTCAGTCCTCAGAACTGTGAGGAAATAAATTTCTGTTGCTTTAGCCACCCAGTCTGTAGTATTCCATTATGGCAGCCTGAGCTGACTAATACAGATAGGTTGAGTTTGCAATATTAGGACATTTATGTTGTGAATTTCAGTTGGAAGTATACCTTGAGCTCAGAAAAAAAGATGTAACTATGGGAGTTACCCAATTGTTGGCATTTGGAGGTGGACAATATAGCTCATCCAGAGAGAAAAAGAACACAGAGAAGAAAAAGCAGACAGCCTGTATCACAGCTCATCTTTTGCTTGATCCTGCTTTCTCAACCTCCCTTTCACAAATGTTAATCCCAAGGGAACTCAATTATAAATATCCTGCATTCTAACTGTCTCAGAATCTGCTTTCCAGAGACCTCAACCTGAGACATGGGTTAAAGAAAAGAAGTAGAGACTTCAAATATAGATTTCTCTACAAATGACTTAAAGAGCCAAAGAAAGATGGGCCATAATCTCAGGGCAAGGATTTTGTCCTCTAATTCTCCTATACCAGGCAGAGAGTTAGACACACAATAAGTGTTTTTGCCTTGACTTTAGAATTCCAGGAGGAAGACAAAGTTGACAGATGACTAATTCTTCATACTTTTCCTTTCAAATATTTAAATAAAAATATGGGGCAAGAAAAATTTTAGATTGGTTTGTATTGTCTTCTCCCTGCCTCCAGCCCACTACACACACATACCCTTTCATCTATCCTAGAAATAACTGATCCCCTTTTAACTCTTACCTGCTCAATGTCAGTCAGGAAAAATGACTATACTGTTTACTTCCTCTAGCTAAGAAGGTTATAGAAAAGGAAAAGAGAAGGAGACAGGTGAATGGACAGACCACTCTCAATTGCTTATAACAGGAGCAGCACTGTCAGGTAGGGTCAAACTAACCACTAAACTTCAGAATTAAACTAACTGACGGGAACTCAGTTAATGGGAGCAAACACATAGCTGGGTTGAAATGTCTAGGAGAATGAGGGGGAAGGTTTAGAAGGAAGCTATACCATTCTCAGCAATCTTCCAACATAGCAGACCCCAAACCTCCTCTCTGGAGAAAGTGGGGCAGAAAAGAATGCTTAATGAGGTGTGTTGTGATCACTGAAGAGGGAGTTTCCCTACCAATGCCCCAATCCTCAACTCAAAGGGCTCCTTTTTTTTCATACAGTGCTCTGACTGGAAGCCAGTGGGAGCTCTATGCTTGTGTGCAAGAGACATGCAGGGACACAGGTGGATACCATGGGTGTCATGATTACTTTGCACCAGAACTGCAAAACACAGACACTAGGGCATTTTAGGAGGTGCAGATGCTGACTGCAATCTGCCTAAGCCCAAAGTTAAGAGATCTGGAAAAACACAGAATTAAAAGGATACATGCAGCAAAGGAAATGAGAAATATTTTTTAGGATACTTTGCATTGTCCAGGTTAAATTGTCAATCTTTAGAAGTTTATTAAATGAATGGTAACAGGAAAAAACCCTGAAATATGAAAGACTGTAAGACCAGTGTTACTTTAATTTAAAACAATTCCCTAGAAAATGTTAGGGAGAAAAGGACATGTTTCAAATACTGTCCCAGTGTAAGATACTCTCCAAAATTTCTCTGATGGTGTTTTATATTTGAGTTTAGGAGGGTGCTATTCCAGAAAATACAGATGTGCAATGGGCAGAAAAAGAGATGGGAAAGAAATCACAAAAACTATAGAAAAAGAAATTGCAACACCTATAGGAATCTAAATGGACTTGTCATTTCATATCAGTACAACTGGAAAAATAATGCTCAATTCCCCAACAATGGCCTTTAAATAAAAAAGCTGCACTATATATATGGGAGTTTGGATATGGATATAGACTTAAATTCTGTCTCCATAAATGCAATAGGAAGGGTGAAAGAAATATACTTCAAGTATATTTTTAAACTTCTGCTTCAAATTAACACCTCCTGAAAAATCTAGTGGTTTTCCACTGAACTACAATGTTGTGTTTCATGTCACCCTAAAATGGAATGCTCAAATGAATGCAATGAGAACAGATTCTAGCATGAATCCTATGCCACCCCATTGCCAAGATGTTTTTTCTTTTGTCTTCTAGTACTCCACTGTTTTGTGTTCTACCTCAACTAATGAAACTACAATTTATTTTGACTCCAATATCCTTGAGTCTCATAGGTCATTTTCAAAGTATAGGTAGAATTGTCAATTTTTCATCCATTAATTTAGTATACATTTGTTGTGTGCTACTTCTATGGCAAGAAGCATGTTTTGCCCTGGTGATACAGCATGAAGCCTGAGTCTCTGTCTGAGAGAACCTGAGAGCCCAAATTGGAAGAACTTCAAGTACACAGGCAACTCAAATATGGAGTGACTGTGGCCAGGGGTGCACACAGTGCACAAGAGGAGCAAGTAGGGAGGATGGAGAGCCATAAAAGGCTTCCTTCAAGTGGTGTCTGAGCTCCATCAAAGACCAGCCTTTGCCATTGTCAATCATGAGCTCTCTGAGAGCAGAGACTGTCTGTTATTTCACCAAAGTGTCCTGAGTACCTAGAAGAGTGCCTAACACTCAACAAATGATACTTAGGATATAAGCCTTTCTTTGAAAATGTTACAAGGAAACTATCTGCTTAAACATTTCCTCTTCCATTTTCATACTTGCAATGGATGTGTGCTAAATAAATAAATAGAAAAAAAAACAACAACAATGAGTATTTAGGGAAAGAGCCAGTTCAGCTCTATGACAGTCCAGAATGATAGTTCAGTTCAACAAAATTGAGTGCCAGACCTGACACTGGGTACTGGGGTTATAGAAATGATTAAGACAGTCCTGGTCTTCAAGGTGTTCATTATCTCCTGGAGTCGACATTGCAGGATGACAGAGGAGTGATGACTGTATATTTAGGTCATTTGGGTGTGAATGCATCTTTTTCTCTCAGCAGGTAGAAGGGTAGAAAGACCGATGTAGCTTGGCAAGATATCCTCTGAGACTCTTCCAACTCTGTGACAGCCTGGATGAATTCAGGGTAATTCTTCCCATTAGAAAAAATGCCAAGTTATCAAAAAGCTCAGGTTATATGTATATTAAGTAATAGTATTTTAAGTTTGGAGAAAAATTTGCAGAACATTTATAATTAGATTTCAGAGGATGCAAATCTCATGAAGACTCTTTGCTTTGAAGTTTAAACATAATACTCAAGGAAACTTTGTAAGGGTTATTAATGAGATATTTAGTATTCTTTTTGTACTCAGTCTTTAAAATCTGGTGTGCATTTTCTACTTACAACATACCTCAATTTACACTATATTTCAAGTGCTCAATAGTCACGTGTGACTAGTGACCACTGTATTGGACAGTACAGGCCTAAGGTAAATGATTGCACTTGCTCCCAAACATCTAACTTTGGTGAAAGCCAGGCTAGTCTATCTGCAGCTTCATAATCTATGAACCCACAGTTTGGCCACATAAAGCTGGGAAGTAAGGTAGAGGGGAAAGAGGGAGGCAGATTCCAGAGCACAGTTGACCTTATGCCTTCAAAGATTTCAGGATTTTGTCTATTTGTGGCATGTCTCAAGCCATTCAGCCAGTTAGCAAGTTCACACCCACAGCTGCAAATGGCTTTGTTGCTGTCACTTTTAGAAGTTTCATGCCAATTAAGAGTGGAATAATAAAGGCAGTGGTGGCCCTACTCTTTGTGGTAAACAAATCCATACACTCTAGACAGAAACAAGAAAACCCAATTCAAACAACTGCTTCAGGTGTTTAAATCAGTATAACAAGTGCTCATCAGAAAAAAACCAAAACTTCACTCTGGGTTGAAAAGATCTGAGGAACAGAAATGACAGTGGCATTCTTGAATCAGAGGGTTTCCAAAGGTTTCTAGACCAAGCCCAGGGAATGTTAAGGACTCACTCTAACTTAAGTATTCTGGCTAGTTCCAGGACCTCAGCTTTACCATTGTAAACAGTTCCCTGGCCTCCGGCTTTTTTTTTTTTTTTTGCCTTAAGCATTTCTACTTACTACTTATTTGCAGCCTAGGTCCAGCCTTATTTGCAGCCATGTTCCAGCCTGAGAGCATTTTGGATTCTATTATTTCTACCACAAAAGAACAAGTGTTCTTACAACAGTTCTCAGGCTAGATAATGCAAAAAGTTAGCATCGCAAAGTGGTCAGCATTGCTTGCTACTTTTCATTGCTGCCTGCATGTCACTCTTTTACAAACTGTGGTTTGAGGATCCTAGAATATAAAGATTAAATTCTAGGTGGACTCAAATTTCATTTTGTTCCCCAAATAATACACTGTTAAGGCAGGAAGGAACCTTAAAGATGACCTAGTTCCATTTCTATTTCTTTATATTTCCGATTAAGAAACTGAGATTCAGGAAGGGGCAGCGACTTGCCTAAGAACTCACTGGATAATACTAGAACTAAGGACTTTCAGTGTCATATCTAGTGCTCTTTATAGCATTTCCAGCTGCCTCCTGGTTTTGAAAAGTTCTAAGTGTTTCAAGGTATCATGGACACATAGCAAACCTTAGGTCTTCATTCCGTGGTTACTCTGCTCTCAGCTTCAAACTGATCAAATCAAGATCGTAAAGGTCTGTTTTTCTAGTCCTAAGATATTTTTATTTTTTGAAAATTATATGATTATAAAACTTACCAACAAGTCCTTTCTTATTCTCTTTGTGTTTACTCTCAAGAAACAGACATTAAAAAAAATCATTTTGTAGCTCTCCATTGGAGTTCCTTTCCAATTAGATGGTGCTCACCATTTCTGTACTTAACCTTTGTCACCTCCAAACCTGGAAATAGGGTTTGAGAGTGACAAGTGTGCCCTCTGCTGACTAGATGTCTTCTCTGCAGTCATATCTGCATAATACACACTTTTACATTTGGGGTCTCAGCTACCCGAGAGATAGATTAAACAGAAACAAGAGATGAATGAGAGTTCCTTTATTTCTTATAATATATAAACATTTTTGGCATACCGATGTCTTTGATATTCATCAGTTATTATAATGAAGGAACTATTATTAAAGGCTTTTCCAAGTTCTAATTTTCTATAGATTTTGCCAGAAAAGTACAT
This sequence comes from Macroglossus sobrinus, assembly GCA_004027375.1. NCBI lineage: Eukaryota > Metazoa > Chordata > Mammalia > Chiroptera > Pteropodidae > Macroglossus > Macroglossus sobrinus. The sequence continues at coordinate 430,556 of PVKZ01001186.1, forward strand.
TTATAAAATTTACCATCCTCCCACCCTATACAAAAAGTTAAAATGTATAAACAGTGCTTTCAAAATGTGGACTATGACTCAGTACAATAACAAGCTGTTAAAACAGAACTTAAAAAAAGCCCCTTTCCTAAGAAGAGCATGGAAAGTAATTAGAAATACATTTAGAATCCTTCCTAGATCCCCAGCTCTCCTGGAGTGTGCTTTAGGATGTGTCACTTTTCTCACATGCCTCCTCCTGCCCTCCCCTCACCAGAGTTGCCTTGGGAGCCCTGAGCCTCTCATTCTCAAGCCTTTTCAGGCAGAGGCCTCCCAATGGTCTCTTAGTATTGCTGTCTACTGGTCTCTCTCTCTCTCTCTCTCTCTCTTTCTTTCTCTCTCTCTCTCTCTCTCTCTCTCTCTCTCTCTCTCTCTCTCCCCCCTCCCTTTCTTTTACCCACCCACCCTGCCTCCATCCCTCCTTCCCTCTTACTCTTTTTTCCTACTTTCCTTCCTTCCTTTTTCCTCCCTCCTTCCCTCCCTTCCTTCCTTCCCTTCCTGAGACCAAGAGAGGCACCTCTAAAGAAACCCGACAAGAATGAACACTGGAATGTGTTTGCTACCTGCAGTAACTTGTAGATACCATTGAAGAACAAATGCCAATCCATTTGGTTGTCTCTAGGAGTTCAATGTTATGACTAAGACATAGATCTAATTGAGGGTGGGGTTGGGTTCTGAATCTTGCAATTGTCTGCACATTCTCTTAAACTATCTGGGGGGTTGGCACATCCGAAGTTCTGCTTGCAGTTCTAACTCAACTGTGGTTTGATTTTCCATGAAGAGTGAGGAGATGAGAGGACAGGAAAGCTGTCCCAGAGAGCATTAGAGCTAGAGGGAAGGGCAAGGGGATGCATCAGGATAAGCTTCAGGTTTGGACAGGAGAAGAAACAAATAAGGCTAAAAAGGCGAAATAAATCTAAGAGGATCCAGAAGGAAGAAGCAACAAAATACTAGCTCCAGAATGCTGAACAAAACCTGACTTCTCATTCAACCCAAAAGATCTCTTGAAAAGACAGAAAAATTAGGGTATTCTCCAGTCACTACCCCAACTCCCATTTTTGTTAGCATGTGGCAAATGGCAACCACCTTTAACTCCTAGCCCAGCAGCCTGTGATCACTGCTTCTGAATCTAGTGAAGGAAATCCCAAAACCTGGTTTAAAAGGACAACTGTTAGAATTCATGTTGACAATAATTCAAGGCTCAAGTTTCTTTTTTTTTTGTTGGGGGGAGAGGTTTGAATCAATATATTTTGGGAAATGGTAGACACACTTGAATACAATGGTTAGTGTAGATTCTCTTTCCTATTTAATTAGAAACTGGAAAAGATCATCCAGAAAAAGATTAGTATTATGGTTCTTGTTGAGAAAAACTTAGCCCTAGGCTGAAGAAAAGAGGAGTGGCAAGTTGCGGGTAAGGAGGCTGAGGCTGTTCATGAGGTGAAGCTGAGAGTTAGTGGCAGCTGCTCAGTCTCCGGAAGAAGTAGAATCACATCTCCGCCACTGCCCAAAGGTGCTCCAGGGAAAATTAGAGAGGTAGCACCCTTCCTCCTCAAGACGTGCCACTCAAAACTTTTTACTTTTGTTCCTTAGATTAGAGATTTCCTGGATTTGTCGACAAGTGGCAACCTGGGAGTGGCGTTGGGGCGTGGATGTGTGGGACCTGGGAATGTTTGTGTGAGCAAACATCCCAAGCTTCTAAGAGGTAGAGTTTGTCTTCTCAATTTGTGGAGATTGGCTTAAATTCTGCTCAGCGTAATAGTGCCAATCAGATCAATTTTTAACAGATGTTCCTGGGGTGCCACTGAAAACTTCAGGTCCACTTTTTTCACTAGAAATGTAATGGGTGCCAGCCGCAGTACAAAGCTTTCAAAATCTCCAGTTACTGCACTTGGGTTGGGCTTGGGTCAGGTTATTTAGGTTGCAAACTTCTGGCTCAGCAGATCTGCTACCCTCACTTTCTACCCCATTCTCTCAGCCTGGTGGGCGCCTGCTTGATCTTAGACTTCAATCCCAGTCCCCCCCCACCTTGCCCCATCTACCTGTAGCTCTAGATCCCTGGAACCCCCGGCTGGCCCGCATAATGAGTGTGTTTGTGTGCCTCTCTCTATTGATTTAATACAAGTACACAGTGAATGCAGAAAAATAAATAGAAGTACGGAACATATAACTCTCCGTAGTGAAAAGTCTTTTCGAATAAATAAAAAGAGGCAGTTTTCACTGTTGAATGTAAATTTCTTTGAAGTGGAACTAATCATTTCAAGGATAGTTCACGTTGTCCTAACAACGCGGGTGAATGGCAAGGGCCCTTCTTTTTGTTAAAGATATGTTTTCTTTCTTTTAGTCAAAACTGATGATGATACCCCTTTCACGCTCTGTCCTCCAGGATCGTAAATCTCCACTCTCAACTCCTCAAATCGCACTTTCAGACGCCAAGCCCCCGCGGGTGACCGCATCTCAGGCGGGGCCCCTTCCCCACCCCTCCCCATCCCTCCCCATGCGGGTCGGACCCTGCTGGGTCCCATCCTCTTGCAGTAGGAGGCGCTACAGCGGGGGCAAAGGGAGCCTGCAATCCAGATTCGGGTGCAGCTGCTCCCGGTAGTAGGAAAGTCCTGCGGCGCTCAGGCTGCATCTTGAAACTAAGCTGGATACCGCTACTCCCACACCTTGCAAGGCCCGGTTAATCCTTCTTTGGCCCCAGGAATGTGAAAAATGTACACAAAAGCGGCAGGCCCCTCGCCTGAAATTATAAACTGCTGGTGCCACTTATTGGGGAGGAAAGGTCATTGCGAAACAACCCGGTGGCAAGTTGCTCAAATCCTAACTTTTCTTTCTCTACTGGCGCCTCCTTCATCAATCCTGAAGCCTCTAGCGGCCGGGATCTCCAGTCCTCCCAGCCCTAGCCCATCCCTTCTCTCATGCCCTAGGTCCTCCTAGCCCGCATTTGTGCTGAAGCGGGTGCTGGGGCTGGGATTCACAGCCCAAGAAAGTGCACTCATGAACTTGAGTCGGAGAAAGTTGCTTCCCGTTCACCTATCTCAAAGGGTGGGGACTCTAGACGTCCAGACTGTCTTGGGTCCCAGAAACACTGGAGCAGGGATGGCTAACTAGGTTCCCAAGTACTGGAGCGAGGTAACCTAGCCCCCAATCCTTCTGCGTCACGAAAAAAAGGGTCCCACCAAGGCAAAAGTAGAGGTATTTTGGCCAGACCAACGAATGTGGTTAGCTGAGGGACCATGCAACGGTGGGCCTGCACCCGGAAGGCCCAGACAGAAGCGTAGTGAGTGGAGCTTCCTGGAAAAGAGCGGGCTGGGCACTTGGTACCCAGTTCTGTCTAAGTACAAGGTGGCATTTCTGACAGACGAGTTCTGGCGCAGGCCACTCGCTTCTGAGGTGCTTGGCTCCAGATGTGAAGCACTACCCAGCTAGAAATGTCGAAGTCGAGAAAGCAAGGGACTGATTTCTTCTCTTTGTTTCGCGTTGCGTCTTGACTCTTGAAGAGAGAACGTGGCTGCAATTAGACCCCAGTGCTGACCATTTATATTTGCTTGAGCTTTAAGCTCTTTGCTTCACCCAAGAACCAGCCGGCGGTCTCTCTCACGTGCAGAGCGGCTGCAGCTTCCTCTGCAGTGGGCAGAGGAGGCTTAGACAGGCACCCCTCGCTTCTCCACCCCAGCTCGCGGGGCCCGGCAGCATCCGATAGCCAGGAAAAGTCAGCGCCTCCCGTAGCTCCACTATGGGCTGCAAGAACTTTGCGATCCATATTAACGGCTCCCGGACCCAGGAGGAAGCAACTTGGGGAAAGATAATCAGCAAGGCAACTCCAAGAAACTTGGGAGCCAGCCACTAGCTCAGCTTGAGCTCTGATTAGTCAAATGAGCTCTTGTTTCCTGAAAATAAAACAAAACAAAAAATCCGAACTCGAGCTACACACTGTGCACTTTCAACTCGGAGATATGGACCTGGACCTCTGGGCGGTTCTGCCCTGTCCCCCACGTCCTCCAGAATAAGTTACCCAGGAGAATATTTGGAAGGATCTTGGGGCACACTAAGGAAGGTTTTGCTAGAATTTGCCGTCTTTCCCAAAAAGCCGGTTTAGCGGATGACCCAGAGTAGCCAGCAAACACATTGTTGGCAAGTTGCCGTCAAGGGTCCTTTCAGCCTCAGTTTCTGCATCTGCTAAGCGGGAGCAATAACACCCTTTGCTTGGAAGGAGAGAGCTAATTGTGAAGCACGGTGTCTGGCACACGGCAGGTGTTCAGAAAATTCTTATTCCTTTTCTGCACCCTGCAAGCCATGGCCCCTTAACTTGCCGATTTTTTTCTGAGCAGAAAGGCTGAAAAGGAAACCCACGTGAGCGCCAAAAGTAGCTTCATTATCCAGATTCTCGGTTTCAGGGTGGGCCCCCGACGCCGGCAAACCGGAACCTCAGGCTCGCACGTGGGGCGGCAAGTACTAGGTATCTCAGCTTTGTCCCTGGCTGTGATATGGGGGCTGGGACCAAAGGGGAGAGAGCTGCCTGGAGTCCCTTCTTCCCTCCCAGTCTCCTGGCTTCTAGCCTTTGGGTCAAAAAAGGGGTTTAGAGGTTGGCACTGAGAACTTCGGGAAGCCAGGGACAGAACCTAGCAACAGCGCCTTATGCAACCTCGGCAACTCCGAGGACGCTGGCAGCCCATTCACTCGTCCTCTCTGGCCCACGTCTGCCACTGAACTGCGCATATCTGGCTGCCAGGGCCCAGTCCGGGTGAGGCCCCCGGTGTTTGGTTTGACCCGACTGGGAGCTTGAGGCGGGTGGGCAGGAGGCGCGGTCCCTGATGTTGCTTCACACCATCGCCATCGCGCAAAGTAGATGGTAACATCTGTGCACGTGGACTCCCCTCCACCATCCACCACTTCTTTTCTTCTTCTTCTTCTTCTTCTTCTTCTTCTTCTTCTTCTTCTTCTTCTTCTTCTTCTTCTTCTTCTTCTTCTTCTTCTTCTTCTTCTTCTTCCTCTTCCTCTTCCTCTTCCTCTTCCTCTTCCTCCTCCTCTTTCTCTTCTTCCTCTTCTTCTTTAGAAAGAAAAGGAAAAACCAATCTATTTTTCCTACACAATAGACTCACCAGGGGGCCTTTCATTTGGCCAATCTCAGGAGTTTCATATGAACTTCATTAAATCAATTACTTGGTGAACACATCACAATTTATTTGCAATTAGTATCAAAATGTCTTACTTTTCCTAATAGGTCAGAACAGATGTAGCTACAGAAGGGACAACGCATTTTCTCATTTTCGTGAAAACTATCTCTTGCAACATATTAAATCTTCTGATCAGAAGAGGAGAAATTCAAAGGCGCTTTAGAGGAGGAGAGGGAAACCACGCTGGAGACAAATGCAATGCATGCAGGTGTTGGAGCAGCTTGGATTATAATTGTATCTAGCAAAAATGTTGTCTTTATTATCCATAATGGTAGAACAAAAGTCGCTGTAATTAAACGTCTGGTTTTCTCTGATGACCATGTGTGCCTGAAAGGCGCCGGTACAGTGAGGGACTTCAGAAATGGTTAACAAGATGCCGAGTTCTTTGAATAGTGGCTTTGTCTCATGGGAGAAGGGGGAGAAGAGACAGAGAGAGAACAGTTATCTAATTTTCATTGCCCCAAACCAGAAATTTATTGATTGTGACAAGTTTATTGTACTCGGGGAGGGGGTTGCTGCAGGTTTATAGAAACTGATTTACTTTCGTTTGGAAGTAAAATCATATTCAACAGTCTCCCGTTTGGAAGGTTGGACCTCAGCTCCTGTTAATACTATTAGTGACACAGGATCGAATTTCAAATGAAGCCTGGTGACAATTACAGACGGAAACAGATGCCCTTGGAAATTTAGGTCAAGTGTTCAAGGTTCTGGTTTCATGGTCAAGGTTGCCTTGGGGGTAACCTTGAGGATATGCTCATAAATCAGTTCTCTTAGACCGGTGGTGTACCTTCTAGGAACGAGGTGAAGTAGGGGAGGAGGACATAAAATTTATTTAGGGGGTCATCAGGTCACCGAAGACAGAAGAGATGCAGAAGGGCTGTAAAACTGGGCAAGTGTGCTGGGCTGGACTGTGTGAATGTGTGTGGTAGGGATCACCAGCTACTACTGGGGGTGCCGTGGGAAAGAACAACTGGCCAGAGTGGCAGAGACCTGGACTCCTCCTTCCTTCTTAGTAATCATCACCAGGTGTACATGTAGCCTCAGAGCCTTTTTTTTTTTTTAACTCATCCGTGTAATGGGAATCTAGTCCCGACCTGGTCTTCCTGGATGAGTAGTGTCGAAGATTAAGTGTGACAACAAATTAGAAAGCATCTAGGTTTTTAAATGGAAGGTATGCAGAAAATACAGTCCCCTTTCTTTGCATTTTAATCACTTGCCCCGCAGCTAAGTGAAAAAATACCTTGTGTCTCTTCTCTTCTCCCCGAGGGAACCTTCCCTAAGAGCTGCGGGTTCTGGCCCTGGCAGTACCAAATGCCTTCCTTCAAAGTAAAAAAAAAAAAAATCCGTTGTCTTTTACTCGGCTCTTGATCCCAACCGGCGTCTTTAAGCGTGGCAATCTTCAGGGTTTACGTCCTTCTGGTGGGTGTTTTCCACCTGACAACTCTTTTAAAGACAGACCATATTTTATTTACTGCCTACTATAAATTATTTACTATCAGGCTGAGGTAATTCCATTAAAGCTGCACGGTTTGTTTATATTAAATAGTGATCTGGGAACTCTTTGCTCGCTTTAGAGTTGGAGGCTCGGGAGAGGTGGGGACGATCCGCGCGGGGAAGAGCCGCCCACGGAAAAGAAAAGGGTCTAGTGGAAACGAAAATGGCCTTATTTCTCTTGATAATTCATTTAAAAAATTAATATAATCTAATAATCGTCTTTTGTGTTTCATAGGAGGTGTCATTACTGCACCCGCTACCCCTCCCTCTACCCCCGGGTGGACTGGCTCACACATGATAGCAAGACGACTTCTTTCAAGAAACTAACTAGACGTAGGCATCAATTAGATTTGAGGGAGATGGAGGATTTGGCGGTTTGGGGGAGGGCGATGCAGGGGCCATTCTTGAGATCAAGGGAGGGAGAGGAAAGGGGAAGTCGGGAACTCCTAGCCTGGGTTGCTGGTGAAGGGGAACCAGCTCTGTGCACTTTGACTTGGGTTTCCTCCCCCAAAACGTGTACCCTAGCAGAACAGAAGGAGTAGAAAGAAAAAACAGCCTGAGGGAAGGCACCAGGCTTTATAGATTGGCTCTGTGTGTGTGTGTGTGTGTGTGTGTGTGTGTGTGTGCGCGCGCTCGCGCGCACGCGCGAGTGCCCGCGTATATCTGTGTCTCTCTTGCTAAGATTTTAGCACTAGCCCAATGAGTTACTTCTTTCTACTTTTCTTTTTGTGTTATGTATATATAAAACAACTTATTTCTATCTCTCAATTTAGGGACCTCTCTGGAAATACCAAACACTCCAGGAGATATATTGGCCTTTGCGGGAGGGAGAGTGGGTTCCGTAAACCAACCATAAATGAAATTTTTGTCTGAACTTGCTGCCTTGACTTATGTTGGTCTTGAAAAGGGTTTTATCTATTTCTGTTTAACGCTTTTCTTTAAAAAAGGCTCTAGAGAAATGTAGTAACTGTGTGTTAGTTTACCACCTGGTTTTGCAGATGGGTTTTCAGAATTTTTTTTTCTTAAATCACGGTAACACAAGGAGAGATAAACAAGACATCTGGATAAAAAGGCAGTTGTCTGAAGCAATTCGGAAGTGATCTTCAATAAATAGAAAGGTCACTTAATTTATGTAATTTTTTTCTCTTTTCTTTCAGCTGAAATAGACATTCAAGATAGGAAAAAAAATCATATTGGTCTCAGTGACTGAAAGATCTACTGCTGTTCATTACAGAACTGAAGAACTGAAATTGATTTAAACATTCAGGACTCATAGGCATTCACAGTAGTTAGGTCCATCGATAATTAAAAATTCAATAATTTAATATTCTTGGATATTTCTTGGTAATTAGGTTACCTTTAGTAGTTTAAATCTTGTTTTATGAAAAAGGGGAAGGAAAATTATAGTATAAACACCTTAAGTATGCAAACATGCATGAGGTATTTTGTCACGATGGAGATGCAGGTTAAGCCTGTGAACACCAAGTTGAATGTACATTATATAACCACATAAAAAGCTACGTATAGACATTAAAAATTAGATATAATTTACATAATATGAAATTAACCATTTTAAAGTGAATAATTCAGTAGTATTTAGTAGATTTACAATGTTGTGAAACAACCTCCTCTAGTTACAAAACATGTTCATCAAGGATGGTGATGATTGTTGCACAATAATATGAATGTACTAGATACCACTGAACTGTACACTTAAAAATGGCTAAGATAGTAAATTTTTTAAAAAATAACTTACTCTTATTACTAAATTAAATCCTAGTCCAATCATACTAAAACATTTACTAAAACCAAACCAAATATATTTCATCAACCCTAAATAAAATCTGTACCCAGTAAACTATTATTCCCTATTCTCCCCAACTCCCAGACCTTGGCAGTACTTTTTTTTTAATTGGTGCTTGTATTTATTATAACAAGTGTTTTGCTCAGCAACACAATTTATGTATGCTACTATTTCCTTAAAAATCTATTTTATCACATTCTATTCCACACATGTAACTACAGATGCAAAGAGAGAGACAGGGGATAAAGAGCATAACCTACATATGATATTTGTTCTAGATTGGTATTTGAAACATAGGTCTTTTTAATGAGTAGGTGGATCCCTGCACAACATTTGCAAACACTTTGTTAGTCATTGTAGGAGGAACATGAGTTTGAGGTAACAGTTAATCTTGCTGTCATCAATAGAAAGTGGATTAGAGTGACATTTTATAAAGTTCAACAAAGCAATAGTTATTGTCAACCTTTTGGAAAAATAGTACTGTTTTTGAAGGTTATCTGTTTCAGAGCTTCAGAACTGTGCCTTGAATTCACAATTATGGAAACGCTATGTGAATAGCTTAGAATTTTTAGAGTCTCATCTCCTTGCTCTTGTGTGTGCTAATGCATTTATTTATTTCACACAGGTTCACTACAAAGGTGAAAGAAAATATGACTGTGGCTAAAGAATTTTAATCAAAATCAAAGACACCATTCAGGACCACAGTGCCTGAAACTGTTGGAGAAGCTATTTCTGTAAGATGGTATCAAGTGATCAGGACTGGCCCAAAGTTGTTAGTTGTAAGATTTTTGAACCTTATCTGCCACCCTGGATTAAAGCAAATTAAAGGAGTAAAGAATGTGTTGGTGGACAAAATCATAGGTGGTCACTTCTGTAGTTCAACAATTTGCTTTATTCTATTTGGAGAATGATAACTTTCAAAGGAGGTAGCTAATTTTGACCAACATTGATAAATTGCAAAAGGCATACTTTACATTCAATTTTTGAATTAGTCTATCATGAAGGGAAAATAAAACATGGTAGCTAGAACTGTTCCATTTCATCTGATACATTCTTCTAATGAAACCTCTCTCTCTCTCTCTCTCTCTCTCTCTCTCTCTCTCTCTCTCTCTCTCTCTCCCTCTATTACTGTAAACATTCTTTCTACAGCAGGTTTTTTAATCTTAACACTATTGACTTTTTGGACTACATAGTTCCTTATTGTGGAACTATGTCCTATACATCCTGAGATCTTTAACAGCATCTTTGTCCTCTACTTATTAAATGCCAGTAGCAGCCACCACCACCCCCACTCCTGAACCTTGAATCATAACAACAAAAAAAGTCTCCAGAATTTGCCAAATGTCCCCTTGGACTTAAATCATCCTTGGTTAAGAACCAATATTCTACAGTGTTATGTTTGGTTTTGAGAAAATTTGTTTTCTTTTTTGGTTGAATTTTGTAAAACTTATAATCTTATAGTCAGCAAGAACCTTTGAAATTCATTATGCATCAAATAAAACTGTTAAAAACATAGATTTGACTTAAAATCGTATATACTAGTTCTATGACCATAAGGAAATCATTTAACCTTCCTGAGCTTCAGTTTTCTCTTCTGTAAAATGACCCTCAAAAGATCCATGTGAAGATGAAATAAGATCATGCATAGTCTGAACTTAGCACAGTACCTGGCATACAAGAAGTTAGTAAAAAGCATGAGCTATGGTTCGTTACTGTGTGATTATTGTGCACCAAGTAATGTATGAAGATCTCTTTCACTGCAGGAATCCTGTGTTACAGCTGGGACAGATGGGAGTGGTAAGGGCTCATTCTTCCTTATTAAAAGCATCTCCTATAAAGCATGATATTTCCCCTAAGAAGTGTCACTAAGCTATAGCTGTGCCCTCAGTTCTTGCTTCTGCCTCACTGTCCTGAGAATATTTCCCTTGGATCCCCCATGCCTCTCTCATGTTTCCCCTTCTTAGTCTCCTTGACTTAGGCCAGTTAGGTACAAAAATCCCTTTCCGTGTTTACTCTTAGCACAGCTAGAAGATCTGACATTTTACAAGAGAACTTTACTAATCACTAAAGGGAAATAAAAAGAAAACAGTTATAGAATAAGCAGCTTAAAGATAAATTTCTAAAACATAGGTTTCTGATATTTTTAATCTCAGTAAGTTTCAAGGAGCTTTAAGAGGCTCCAATTCTGCTTCTAATATAGTCCTTAAGAAGACAGGTACATTTACTCATTTGTTTAAAAAAATTAGTGTATGAAGGCAATAAAACCAGATATTATAATAAAGTTGACTGGGTTGGGGTGGAAGAGGTCAAGGGTACTTTTCTATTAAGTTGGTATTTGTGCTGAGATCTTAAAGAAGAGAAGGTGCTTGCCTAGTGAAGACTTGGAATAAGAACTTTCCAGGAAAAAGAAACAGCAACTTTAAACACCTTGAGACAACACTGAGCTGGTCATAAAAATAATAACGCTCACTTATTCTAGGAACTAGTTGAAGAAGTTTTCATATGCAAATCCACTTAATTATGTCAATTAAATGAATTAGAATCTATAAGCCAGGCACTATTATTATTTCCATTTTACAGATAGGAGAAATAGAGTTACAGAAACCTTAAGTAAGTTGTCCAAGGTCACAGAGTTATTAAGTGGTTGAGCCAGAATTTAAGTTCAGGCAGTCTAACTCCAAAGTCCAGGCTTTTAACCACTATGCTACATGGCCTAGAGCATGGAGAGAGCAAGGGTGAGCAGGAGTGACAGGAGGCTGGAGAGGCAGATGGTGGTCAATCTATGTGAGGACTTTGTAGATCCTGGGAAAGAGTTTGTCTTTTTCCTAAGAGCAATAAGGAATCCCTGAAATATTTTGAGCGGAGAAGTGACATAATCTAGTTTACATTTTCACAAGATCTCTCTGGCTTGTTGTTGAGAATAGACTGTAGGGGTTAAGGTTAGACTCAGTAAGGGTAGCTAGAAGCTTTTGTAGTCACTGATGTGATACATGAAGAATACCTAGACTAGGGTGGTGGTTGAAGAGAGAAATGGAGAGATTTAGCAAATATGTTAGAGGTAAAGTCGATGGGACCTCCTAGTGAATCAGACTGAAGAGGTTAACTGAAAAAAGAAAAACAAATCAAAGATGACTGATGCATTTGGGCTTGAGCAACTAGATGGATGGTGGTACTTAGCTTCTTTATCACTCCCTACTTATGTGGATTCTGGATGCCATTTTGTCTCCCTGACCTATAGAAATTGTTTCGCCTCTACCTCTTGTTCTTTTACAGGACAAATGTCAATGTCCCCCCACCACCACCACCGGAATGCTCAGAATGTCTTAGGTTACTTCCATTCAGCTGCAGTCTTCAATTTGAGCCAACACCTAGTTCAGAACTAGTTTGTATGGCACACATTTGTGGTTAACACACTCGAGACAATTCTACCTCTAAAACATTCTGGAATGACTCTTTCAGATAATGAGTCCTCCATTTCCCATGTATAGGCAGTATGGCATAAAGAAAAGAAAGTGCAACATAGAGGATGAGGTCACTGGCTCTGGAGACAGGCACGAATTCAAACCCCTGCACCATCATTGATTATTTGTGTGAACTTAGGCAAGTTACCTAACCTCTCAAAGCTTCAATTTTCTTCTGTAAAATGGGTATATATCTTTTCCATTATTAACTGAAAGAATATATAAAAGTGCTAATCATAAGTACCCAGCACATCATGTGTGTTAAAACTGATTTGTATTATTATTGCTATTATTTTCACTTACTAGTCTTAGTTTTGTACTTGAAGCAATATACTAAATGTGTTTCCTCTTCCTCAAGGCAGCATTTAGCATATGTGAAGAGTTTACACCTTCCTGAATCTACCCTTATGAAAAAAGTCAAATTCTTTGATTTGTTCATGAGGTGAAACATTTCCAGATCCCCTTACATCCCTAGCTTGTTCATACAAATATTGTGAAGTACTAATGAGGTACTGTTAGTGAAAACACTTTGTGAACTGTGGCAGAGCTAAATAAATATTTCATTACTTAAAACATATATATGTTATATAATGATAAGTTATCCTAATTTGAATATGAAAAATTAGGGCACAAAAAATCAACTGAGACAAATTGTGAATTTCTAAATTTTAATCTCATGTTATTGAAAGAAAAACTAGAAATACATTGTAAACAAAGATAACTTCATTGTAGGAAACTAGCTGAAATGTTTGGCTAATTCCCAGGATATTTATGCTGTGGTTTCAAATGTTTATTACCTAGCCTAGAGTATAAATGTCATACTTAATTCTAGATTTACAAATTTAACTCTCCTCTATAACATAGAAAAAAAAATGGAATGCTTTTGTGCCAAACTCTGTGCTAGATCATATTTATCTTTAAAAAATAAAACAAAATATATACCACCAATTAAAAGGTGATTATATATGCTACATCCATTAATCAAAATTATTCATAGATGTATAACAAAATAATCTATGTTTTAATTAAAAATATATTCATGCTTTATGTGAATGTTAAGGAAGAACTGTTTTAATGATACTTGTCTCGGGCTGATCTAAAATTGAGAACTAAAATAGGTCTGGCAGTCTCTTTCATCAAGGTCTTAAAGTTTTAGAAATGTTTAAGGTTTAACTTCATCATCAGAATAGATAAAATACTCTTTCTCCTTTTTACATAAAAAACTTCAACATTCTTTGTTCTAAAGTTAAGGAAACACATAAAAATGAAAGTTGTAAAGAGCCATAAAAATTTCAATGCATATTAAATAATTAAAAAGTTAATATATAAGTAAATAATATATAAGTGATTTGGCGAAATATAGATTAAATTTACTTTGAAATGTATGGATTCACAACCTAAAATATTATGGAAAAATGCATTTTAAATTTTATTAAGACACATCTTTAACTCCTTTTAAACACACTTAATATCCCTCAGGTCTGGCAGTCATTCGTTCCATAAGTATTTATTGAACACCTCCACCATGACTAGTAATTGTCTAGATATTATGTGAGATACAAAGATCTAAAAGACATGGCCTGTGCCCTCAAGGAATTTACAAGCTAGAAGTAGTATTATATTCTTCAAAAAGCTTTGACAGTATAAAAAGAAACTATAAGCTTATAAAAGAAAGCAAGCAAATCTACTGCAGAAGTCCACTTTGTCATATTACTACACCTGATTTTTTAGTTGACTTCTTTTTCTGAAACAAAGACAATTCCTAACATTGCCTCTTCTCCTCTTTGTCCTTTATTTTTTCTCTCCTTCCTCCTCCTTCTCTGTTTTTCTCCTACTTTTTCTTCATTGTTCATGTTATCATATTTTTATTTACACTTTTAATAATTGCAAGCATTTAACAAACTATATAAATGTCTAAGCAAAGTACTATATACTTGAAACTAATGGTAAAATAAAAATAAAATGATTGCAGAAGCATAAACTATAATTGACCTAGAAGTATTAGAAAAAAATTAAATAAAACAATAAAAAGATTAGGTTCACATAATCAATGTTTTTTTCATTAACTGTTTTATTACTTTAAGTAAATTGATCCAATGAGACATTAAGACATCTTTAAAAATCACATAATAGAGAAATTCCTGTGTGAAAAGAACACTTCCTTTATGGTTCTCATCTCTTATTCTCCTGTGTCCCTGTCTTAATTCTGTTTTATGAGGATACTGTAGTTTAAAATCCTCAGAAATGTGGTTTGAGAGGTGTGACTTTTGCATATTAGCAACAATTATCATAGAGTATAATTTCTTTTTTTTTAGTCTAATACCTGTTCTTTGGTGTTTGAATTTAATTAGAGAATGATGCTCACTTTATGTCAGCAAAGTGTGGAGGTCTGTGAACAACAGCAACAAGAAGAGTGGTGAAGGGTTTAGTCTTATTACAAGATTCAAAGCTGAGGGATTTATTAAGGAAGGGAGAGAATAGCACTGAGAAGTAAAGAGGCTGCCTACATTACCTCCTTACAAACCTTGGAGATCTTTTCATGTCGACAAGTATATATCTACTTATTCTATTAATCTGCTGTATACTATTTTACAATGTGGATGCGTCATTCTTTAGACTTTCCCACAGCTAATTGATATTTAGCTTATTTCTTTTTTTATATCACATATAATTTCATGCAGTTTTTTACTACGGGTCTTATACAGAAATAATTTACTTTTCCCTTCAAGGAGAAGAAAAGTGAAGGCTTATCTGTATTTTATCCCATGATTGAAGATTACAGAAGAAACTCAGAACTGAAAGGGACTTTAGATATCTTCCCCAAACCTCTAATACATCTCCTATCCTCTTTCACAGCTAATGACTTTGTTTCTTATTTTTTTGAGAAAATAGAAGTAGATAATCCACAAGTTAACAGTACCACATATACACCTACCTGCAGCTTCTGTACCTTTATGCTTGGCCTTCTCTCCAGTTATTATGGATAAGCCATTTCTGCTACTGGCTGAGGACTGTATCTCTTCCTCTTAACTTCTAGGATACCATTTGTAATGATGTTCCTTCTCTAATTTCTGACATTAGTAATTTGTCTTTTTTTCTTTTTTCCTGAACAGACTATATAAAAGTTTATCAATTTTATTGATCTCAATGAACCAGCTTTTGATTTTATTGATTTTTCTCTATTGTTTTCCTATTCTCTATTTCACTGATTTTTATAAAATGTTTTTTTTATTATTAGTTTAAGTATGCAGTGCATTGGTTAGACATTTATATATTTTATGAAACAATCCCTCTGATTGCTTTTTCCTCCAGCTCTACACCTAGCCATTAAATTACTGCTGACTGCATTCCCTATGCCATGCTCCCCATCCCTGTGACCATCTATAAATTACTAATTTGTACTTCTTTAACCTTTCAATCCCTTCTCCCAGACCCCCAACCCTCCTCCCCTCATTGATTTTTGCTTTGAGTTTTTTTTTATTTTTTCCTTTCTTATATATACTTTGGAGTTTTCTATGTTCTTCTTTTTCTGTTTCCTTAAGGTGCAAATTTAGGTTGTTCATTTCAGACCATTTTTTTCTTTTTTAATATAGGTCTGTAGTGCTATACATTTCACTCGAAGTACTTTTTTAATGACATTGCATAAATTCTGATTTGTTGTATTTTCATTATTCAGCGTAAAATACTTTCTAATTTCTCTTGTGACTTTTTTTTTCTTTGACCTAGGGTTATCTAGAAGTGTGTTTTTTAGTTTCCAAATATTTGGGGATTTTCCAGTTAACTTTCTGTTATGTATTTTCCATTTTAATTCTATTGAGTCAGAGAATAGACTATATTATTTGACTACTTTAAAATTTATTACCACTTGTTTTATGGTCTAAAATGTGTTGTGTCTTGGTAAGTTTTCCATGTGCACATGAAAAGAATGTGCATTCTTCTGTTTTTAGGTGAAGTATAACATAATATAGTATAATATAAATGTAAAATAGGTCAAGGTAATTGATAGTATTTTTCCAAGCTACTATATCTTTGTAGACTTTCTGTTTACTTGTGATATCAACTGAGAGAGAGTTATTGATGTATTTAAACTAAAACACAACAAACAAACAACCCCCCCAAACAGACACATAAGGACAAGAAAGCAATGGAAACACCAGAAAGCAAAACATAAAATGGTTATAGAAAAACCTCATATTTTAATAATCACGCTAAATGTAAATGGACTGGGCTCACCAATAAAAAGGAGCAGAACTGCAGACTGGGTCAAAAAACAAAACCCAACTATATGCTGCCTCCAGGAGACACATATGTGTTCCAAAGACAAATACAGACTCAAAGTGAAAGGGTGGAAAATTATATTTCAAGCAAATGGCATTCTTCAACTTTCTCCTCTGCATTATTTTTCAAAATTATTTTGACTATTCTTACATATGGATTTTAGAGTAACTTATTGATTTTTACGAAAAACCTATATTTGGAATTAATTTAAATTATAGATTATTTGGGAGAAAAAAATTCATATCTTTATGATACCATGTCTTCTTCTCCATGAATACAGTACAGTAAGTCCTCACTTAATGTTATAGATAGGTTCTTGGTAACTGCAACTTTAAGCAAAATCACATATAACAAAACCAATTTCATCACAGGCTAATTGATATAAACAAGAGTTCAGTTCCTATGGCATTTTTCTGGTCACAAAACATCACCAAACTTCTGGAGGAAGATTTTATTAGTTTCAAGTAGTCCGGAGAAGCTCTTTGAGGGAGTAACATTTGAGCAGAGACTAAAATGACAAGAAAAGACCAACCACAAGAAATCCTAGGGGAAGAAAGTGCAGACAGAGAGTACATCAAGCCAAAGAATCTGCTGAGGAAATATAATAATGTCATAATAATATTAGCTAATTTTGATGATGTCAGAAACATGGCAAAGTGAGAGATGTCCCCAGATCTCTTCCCTTGAAACAACAAGCTGAACAAAAAACACTCAAACTTCACACCGGCACATCTGAGCATAGGATCTGCACATGAAAGCTACCACAGATCAAAATTCCAGGAATTAGGCAGTAGATTGGGAGAAATAGAAAGTTGCCTTTCACAGCTGGAGATCCCTGCAGGATGCAGGGAAGGGGAACAGGTGTGGCAGTTTCCCTGAACAGCCCTGCCTGAAAGAGCTGTGAGCTCCACACTGTGTCAGTGCCCAGGGATCAGAGCAGAAAGCATAAAAGTGGGGACTGCAGAGAAGTGGGGACAGCAGAGAAGCAAGAGTTGATAATTACCAGCTGCAGTTGCAAAACATGAGGCTGAGTCACAGTCCCCACACCCTATGTAAATAGCACTGACCCCCATATCCTTCAAGACCAAACACCACAGAGCCCCAGGGAATTTGATCAAACACTACAAAAGTGTCTCTAACACTGACAGGTACTGAGACTGAGGGCAGTGAGCGTGATTGAATGTTTATAATTTAAAAAGGCATTATTAAGATTTTATATAAAACAGGGATCCAAGAAGCTTAGAAGCCATCTATTGGAAACCAAAAGAAAAATGCCATCTTAGCAACAAGCTAAAGAGAGACCATTATATAATAAATCTTTTTTTCTGGAAAAAAAGTAAAATACACTTCTATTAATGCTCAGGCAGAGAAATAGTCCATTAAAAACCATGAACAACCAAGGTGACAAGGCATCTCAAAAAGAAAGAGAAAAATCTTCAGAAAACAAGCTCAAAGACATAGAAATATGCTGCTTGAATGACAGAGAATTCAAGATAGTACTTCTGAAAAAAATTCAATAAGATCCGAAATAATTCATATCAGCAATTTCAGGAATTGAGAAAAACAACTAGATCAGCAGAATGAGTTGGGTTTTTTTAGCAAGAAGATCGAAACCCTCAAAAAGAACCAAATAGAACTTCTGGAGATGAAGAACACACTTAAAGAGCTGAAAAATGAAATAGCAAGCTTGGGAAATAGAGTCGACCAAATGGAGGAAAGGATCAGTGATAACAAGGACAAAATTCTAGAAATAAATCAGAAGGAAGAAGACAGAAACCAAAAAATGAAAAATAATGAAAGAGAAATACAAGAACCAGCTGATATCACCAGGAGAGGAAATATAAGAACAATGGACATTCTCAAAGGGGAAGAAAAGGAGCAGGGATTAAAAAGCATTTTCAGACAAAGAGTTGGAGAGAATTTCCCAAACCTAAGGAATAAGCTGGAGTTTGGAATTCAAGAAGTCAACAGAACATCCAATTATCTCAACCCAAAAAGCACTTCTCCAAGACACATTAAATTAAAATTATCAAAAATCAATGACAAAGACAGACTTTTCAGGGCAGCCAGGGAAAAGAAGACAGTAATTTACAAAGGAAAACTTATTAGATTATCGTCAGACTTCTCACCACTAACCTTATAAGCCAGAGGAGTGGAATCAAATATTCAAATTATTAAGCAAAAGGAAATATCAGCCAAAAATAACGTATTCAACTAAGCTCTTCATTAGATATGAAGGTGAAATTAAGACTTTTCTAAACATATAAAAGTTGAGGGAATTCTCCACTAAGAGGCCTGCACTACAGGAAATACTAAAAGGGGTCAGCTCACCTAAAACAAATGGACAAAACAAAACAAAACAAAAACAAAAACAAAAAACAAAGGTAACTGGGAGTAAGGCGCCTAGCAGGCAGTTAGAAGAGTGTAACCCCATTAAGAACAGAGCATTGTAAGCTTAAACAATAAGAAGAGATTTTCTAATACAAGATAGTAATGAACATTCTGCATATATAGGGACAAATTGAGACAACAATAACAGAAAAGGAGAAGATTAAAGATTCAAATTCACAAAGGGTAATGGAGATAAGGCACACAAAGGAAAAAATGGACAATTGTATATATGTATGTATGTATGTATGTATGTACATATGTACATATGTATATGTGTGTGTGTATATACATATATATATGTGTGTGTGTGTGTATATATATATATATATATATATATATATATATATATATAAAACTATTGTTTACATATTTGTAATGGTAACCACATACCAATATTCAGAACTGAAGTATATTATATAAAAGAAGAAAAACCAGAGGGAAAACCCATAAAACTCAACTAAATAAAGAAAACAGAAATACAAAGACAAGGAAGCAATGGAAACACCGAGCTACACCAAGCAAAAGATAAAATGTCTATAAGAAGGCCTCATATTTTAATAATCACCATAAATGTAAATGGACTGAAGTCACCAATAAAAAGGTATAGAGTTGCAGATTGGATCAAAAAACAAAACCCAACCATATGCTGCTTCCAGAGATACATCAAATTCCAAAGACAAATATAGACTCAAAGTGAAGGAAGAGAAAATGATACTTCAATCAAATGGCATTCGGAGAAACACGGGAGTAGCAGTAGTAACATCAAACTAAATAGACTTTAAAATAAAATAGATGAAGAAAGATACTGAGAGACACTTTATAATGATAAAGGGAATAATGCAGCAAAAAACATAACACTTATTAATATCCATGCTCCCAATCAGGGAACCCTGAAATATATAAAGCAATTGCTAACAGAACAAAAGGGAGAAGCAGAACAAAACATTATCATAGTAGGGGACCTAAATACCCCACTGTCAGATATGGAGAGACCACTCAAACAGAAAATCAATAAGGAAATCGCATCCTTAAATGACATAGTAGACCAACTGCACATAATTGACAGATACAGAGCCTTCCATCCCAAATCTGCTGCTTACACATTCTTCTCTAGAGCACATGGAACATTCTCAAAAGTTGACCACATACTAGGATACAGAGACAGCCTTAACAAATATAAGAGGGCTGAAATCATACTAACCATATTCTCTGATCATAATGCTTTGAAGCTGGAGAACAACTGTGAAAAGAAATCAGAAAGACCCACAAATACATGGAGATTAAACAACATGCTACAGAAGAATGACTGAGTCAGAGAAGATGTAAAAGGAGAGATGAAGAGATACAGAGAAATAAATAATAATGATAGTACAACATGTTAAAACTTTTGGGACACAGCAAAAGTGGTCATAAGAGGAAAGTTCGTATCATTACAGTCCTATCTCCAAAAACAAGAACGAGCCCAAATATACAACCCAATGCGTGATCTTAAAAAAACTAGAAAAGGAAGAACAAATGAAGCCTAAAGTCAGCAAAAGGAAAGAAAGAATCAAAATTAGATCAGAAATCAATGAAATTGAAAACAACAATAACAACAACAACAACAAAAACGATACAAATAATAAATGCAACAAAAGGCTGGTTCCTTGAGGTTAATAAAATTGGCAAACCCCTGGCTAGACTCACTAAAGAATAAAAAGAAGGGACAAACAAAATCAAGGATGAAAGAGGAGAAATGACAACAGGTACCACAGAAACACAAAGGATCATACAAGAATACTAAGAAAAAGTATATATCGCCATATGTAATAACCTAAAGAAATGGACAGTACTTAGAAAGACACAACCTTCCTAGACTAAACCAAGAAGAACTGCAAAATTTAAGTAGACCAATCAGTTGCATGGGAATTGAAAGAATCATCAAAAACCTCCCAAAAAGTAAAATTCCAGGACCAGATGGATTCACCAGTGAATTCTATCAAATATTCGAAGAAGATTTAATACCTAGTCTCTTCTAACTTTTTCAAAAAATTGAAAAGAAGGCAATACTTTTTAACTCATTTTAGGAGACCAGTATTATCCTGATACCAAAACATGGTAAAGATAACACACAAAAAAGAAAACTGCAGACAAATATCTCTCATAAACATAGATGCAAAAATCCTAAATAAGATATTAGCGAACTTAATACAGCAATGTATTAAAAAGATTATACGACACAATGAAGTTGGCTTCATCCCAGAGGCATGGGGATGGTTCAATATATGCAAATCAATCAATGTGATACACAACATAAACAAATTAAAAAATAAGAATCATATAATCATACCAACAGGTGCAGGAAAAGCCTTTGACAAGACACAGCCTCCATTTATGATCAAAACACTTAACAAAATCGGTATAGAAGGAAAATACCTTAATATAATAAAGGCCATATATGATAAGCCCTCAGCCAACATTATACTTAAATAATGAAAATCTAAAATCCTTCCCTCTAAGATCAGGAACAAGGCAAGGCTGTCCACTATCATCACTGTTATTCAATAGAACATTGGTGGTCCTAGCGAGTACAATCAGGCAAGAGAAAGATATAAAAGGCATCCAAATAGGAAATGAAGAAGTCAAACTGTCAATATTTGTGGATGACATGATTCTCTATATAGAAAACCCTAAAGACTCCACTAGAACACTACTAAAAACAGTAAGCAAATACAGTAAAGTTTCTGGTTACAAAAATCACTGTTCAGAAATCAATAGCATTGCTATACTTTATTAATGAAGTGTCAGAAAAAGAAGTAGAAAATAATTCCTTTTGCAATTGCAACAAAAAGAATAAAATACCTAGAAATAAATCTAACAAAACATGTGAAGAATCAAATAATGAAAACTTTAAGTCCCTATTAAAAGAAATAGAAGAAGATACAAAGAAATGGAAAGATATTCTGTGTTCTTGGATTGAAAGAACCCACATAATTAAAATGACCTTATTTTCTAAAACATCATATAGACACAATGCAAACCCCACAAAATACCATCAGCATTTTTTTAAGACATAGAACAAAAAATCATCAGAATTGTGTGGAAGCACAAAAGATTCAGAATCGCCAAAGCCCTCCTATGATAAAAGAACAAGGCTGCTGGACTTCAAATTATACTACAAAGTGACAGTAATCAAAATGGTATGGTATTGACAGAAAAGCAGACACACAGCCTAGTGGAATGGAATTGAGATTCCAGAAATAACCCCATGCTTATGTGGGCAAATAATTTTTGACAAAGAAGCCAAAATGTACAGTGGAGAATGGAAAGCCTCTTTAATAAATAGTGTTGGAAAAACTGGAAAGCCACCTGGCAAAAGAATAAAACTACACTGTTGTCTCTCACCACACACCAAAATTAACTCAAAATGGATTAAGGACCTGAGTATAAGACCTGAAACAATAAAATGCATAGAAGAAAACATAGGAACTAAACCCATGGACCTTGGGCTTAAAGAGGATTTTATGAATTTGACCTCAAAGGCAAGGGAAGTAAAAGCAAAAATAAATGAATGGGACTACATCAAACTAAAAAACTTCTGCACAGCAAAGGAAACTGTCAACAAGGTAAAGAAATTATCAGTCAAATGGGAAAACATATTTGCAAGCAACACCTCTAATAAGGTCCTAATATCAAAAATATACAAAGAACTCATATGACTCAATAACAAAAACAAATTAAAAAAAACAAATGAGCCAATTAAAAAATGGACAGAGGACCTGAACGGACACTTCTTCCTAGAGGACACACAAATGGCCAACAAATATATGAAAAGATGCTCAACATCTCTAGCTATTAGGGAAATACAAATCAAAACCACAATGAGATACTATCTCACACCTGTTAGAATAAGACAAGTAATAACAAGTGTTGGAGTGGATGTGGAGTAAAAGGAACCATCATCCACTGCTGGAGGGACTGCAAATTAGTACATCCTCTATGTAAAACAGTATGGAGTTTCCTTAAGAAAACTAAGAATTGATCTACCATATAATTCAGCAAACCGCTCTACTGGGTATTTACCTGAAAGACTTGGAAACCCATATCCAAAAAGATATTTGCACACTGATGTCCATAGCAGCACTATTTACAGTGGCCAGTGCATGGAAGCAACCAAAGTGTCCTATGATAGATAGATGATTGGCTAAAGAAGCTGTGGTTCATATATACAATCGACTATTACTCAGCCATAAAAAGACTTGAAATACTGCCATTTGTGACAACATGGATGGACCTCAAGATAATCATGTTAAAGCGAAATAAGCCATCCTAAAAAAAAGTTGAACATCACAATCACTTATATGTGGAACATAAACCTAAAGCCACAAATGAACAGGACAAACAAATGGAGACCCACGGACATGAACTATAGACTAGTACATACCAAGGGGAGAGGGTGAAGGAGGAGTGGGGAGATAGATGTGATAAAGGGAGTCAAATATATGTGGGAGGGGGGAGGGTGAAGTGAGTAAAGGGGAAAAATATCAAACTGGACTTTGGGAGATAAACACATAATAGAATACACAAATGTCAAATTATAATGTACACCTGAATTTATATAATTGTGTTAAACAATGTTACTCCCCCCCAAAATTAATTTTTAAAAAGAAAAAAAACATATGTCTGTTTAGTCAAACCTCAAAAGAGATACCTATTTCCATGCCCTAGAAATCAGTGTTTATTGTACAGCATACCTACTTGGGGGAAGTGGTGAGTAATAAGCTACCACTAAGTCTAAATCTCTGCAATCGATAATGCAGTCTAGTGCAACTGAAGCATGCGATACAGCAGGATTAATGCGGGCATGTGTGGGTAAGCCTGTGCATCTGCGCGTGCATGCGTGCGTGTGTGTAGAAGCTTTATGGCTCACAAGGCAAAGATAAGTTTGGTTTTTTAAAAGGATTTTTTAAGTAGCAAAGGTGATGTACACAGACTTTGTGGCATCACCCGGTCTCACACAGAGCTGGTACAATTCTGCAAAACTTTATATGAGGGGAGAGTTTTTCCAAGTTTGCTGTCTGCCACAGAAGCCAATTCTACTGTCCCTGTTGTTCTGGGAGCTTTCGGGGAGTGATTGGAAGTGTCTCTGCTGTAAGAGCAGGCATAGCTTGTGTAAACATGCTCGCAGAGTTGTGCTTTAGGATAGATTGGATATTAGAGTTGCCACCTGCCAGCATGTGCAATGTCATGAGTGAAGTTTTAGAGGCTTTTACTGACCTTCCTTTCTGTCTGATACACATCTTCAGTGCACATTGAGCAGGGCATGGCTTGTCAGATATTGCTAGAGTCTTGGGCACTTATTTCTTGTAGAGATATAATTCACATATCATAAATTCACCCTTTAAAATTATGATTCCAAGTGTTTTCCCTTATCTATACAAGAGTTTATAACCATCACCATTATCTAATTTCAGAATGTTTTCATCATTTTGCATTCATTTTACAAAGTTTACAGAAATCATTGCATAACTCAGGATCTCAAAGTTTTTCTCCTGTGTTTTCTTCTACAAGTATTATAGTTGTAGTTAGTTCTCACAGCTAAGTCTGTCTGCAGTTTTGAGGTATGGGTTGAGGTTTCTTTGTTTGTTTGTTTGTTTGTTTATATTCGGCATATAAATTTCCAATTATACTAACAGCATTCAAATTGCTTTGCAAATTTTTCTGGGCCTATTCTGAACTTTCCTTTATGTTCATTTGGTCTATGTGTCTGCCCCTTTGCTAATACTGCTCTGTACTGATTGAATAGCTAAACACAAGAGATTGGTCACCTGGAGGCAATGGTGCCAACTCTGTCTGCCACCAACTTTTATAAATAAAATTTTATTGGAACACAGCATTGCCTCTCATTACATGTTATCTATGGTTTCTTGGCACTATAGATATAGAAGTCAATAGCTACCGCAGAAACTATACGACCCATAAAATATCGGAAAAACACAGAGGAAGATTGCCAACCTCTGCTGTATAGTAAGTAGGTCTTGAAATGAGTTTGTGTGAGACCTCCAATGCTGCTAGGTTTTTTTTCAATTGTTTTGGCTATTTTAGTTCTTTGTCTTCCCCTAAAGGCAATGTTCATTTTGCATTTTAAAGTCAACATTTTAATTTCTGCAAAAACTTTCTGCACAAATCTTTTATTAAAAAATGTATTATGGTAACATTCACATAACATAAAATTAATGCTTTTAAAGTGAACAATTCAGTGACATTCAGTTGTACAACTGGGACCGTGACCTATGCCCTAAACATTTTCTTCACCCCAAATGAAAACTGTTACTCATTAAGCAGTTCCCCTCCATTCCTCTCTGTCCCAAGCCCCTGGCAACTACAAATGTACACTCTGTCTCCAGGGGGACACGTTCTCTGAATATGTTATACAAATGGAATCATACAGTATGTGACCTTTCGGGTCTGGCTTCTTTCACTTAGTCTAATGTTTTTGAGATTCATCCATATCATAATATATACTAGACTTCATTGACTTTTATGACTGAATGATATTCCTTTCTATGTATATGCCACAATTTGTTTAGTCATTCAATCAGTGATGGACCTTAGGGCCATTTTTACCTCTTGACTGTAATGAATCATGCTGCTACGAACAGGCATGTACATGTGCTTTCTATTTTCAAGTCTGTGTGAACTGCAATTGGAGGATCATGGTATTTTAGTTTCAATTTTTGAGGTACTGCCAAAATGTGTTCTTCTGCTGGGATTTTGATTGTGATTGAGATGAATCTATAGGATGTTGTGAGGATACTTAACAATGTTGAGTCTTCTGATCCATGAAAATGGTATATCTCTATTTATTTCTATTTTGATTACTTTAATCAATGTTTCATGGTGTTCAACATACATATGTCACACGATTATTTTAGACTTAGGCTAAAAACTGTATTTACTGTTCTTTCCTTCAGTTGCAAATGACATTGATATTTTCTACTCTTCTATTTTAACAGCAATGATAGTATTCAGAAATATATACTCTCTGTGATATTTCTATGTTGTCTTTGTGTCTAGTGACCTTGCTACAGTCACTTAGAAATTATCTAAGTAGTCATGAATGAAATCTGCTAACTGGGACCAGTTTAATTTTTTTCTTTTCCTCACTGTATACCTTGTATTTTTTGGTCCTGCTTCATTATATTCCCTAGATCTCATATTTATATATGGCTAGAAAGAGTTTACTTAAGATTGGGCATCCTGGCCCTTTCATGGTCTTAGAGAAATTTTTTTTTGTCATTGAGTATGATGTTCGCTTGAGGGCTATATTTTTTGAAATTAGAATCAAGGATCGAAAGCCTTATGGAAGTTCAGGACAAATTTGCTCACATAGAAGTAAATATCCAAAATAAATGTATAGCATATTAAACATAGCAATGACTTAAATGGACAAACAGGCTGTATTAGTCTGTTTGCCTGCTATGAGAAAATACTACAGAGTGGTAGGCTTATAAAGAAAAAAGAAATTTATTTCTCACTGTTTTGGGAGCTGCAAGTCTGAGATCAAGGTAACAACATGGATAAAGGGCTTTTTCTGGTTAGCGGATTTCTCATGGTATCTCACATGGAGGAAGGAGCTAGGGATCTCTGTGGTGCCTCCTTTAAAAGACAATTATCTCATCAGAATTTCACATAGGAATTTAAGGGAAACACAAAAATTCAGACCAGAGCTCAGGCTGTGTTTAACGCATAAAAATAAGATTTAACATTAGCAAATACTTCTATGTACCATTCCCTGCATAAACAAATTGGGAGAGAATTTTTTTAAAGCAATGAATACAATAAGAGCTTTTGAAAAATACTCAACATGAACTTATACTTAAAACAATACTAGCAAAATTAGGAGGAAATTTTTCTTGTTATGATTGACAGCAAATACATTGAAATGTGAAATGTTAGAAACATGCCTGTCAGGGACAATCATACATATATACTATCACCTCTACTTGTTGAAGCTGCATGGAAATATAACGCTCAATCTATGGATATCTAAATAAAGAAGTCTGCATATTGAAAAGAAGAAATAAATATTTACAGCTATGACAAGTTTTTCAATCTAGCAAATTCAAAGGTATTGGCCCATGGGACAGTCACACGTATAAGAGATTTCAGCAAAACAATGGATGGAAGATGACAAGAGCAAAATCAAGAGTCTTGCATTCAAAAGCAATAACTACTTAGAACATGTAATAGAAAATACATCCATTCAAAATTGCAAGAAGAATTTAAAGGTACCTAAGAAGAACCATAATGAAAACATACAGGTCTTAATAGAGGCCATTATACAATGTTACTGATACATTCAAGTTAAAGAGTTATCAAATAAATAGAGCAGTATGCTATATACATTGAAGGGAGACCAGAATGTCATGAACATGACAAATTCTTTTAACAGATATACAGACTTAGTTCCTTAAATTTAGGGCCAAGCCAGTATAACAGACAATCTTGAACTTTTGTCCTCTGTTCCCAAAATCAGTCCTGGAAAAATGTAGAAGACAGAATGAAATTTAAAAGCATACATATCAGCGATATAATCTAAATAACAAAACAGAAGAAACCCCTGAGGGAAACTGAAGACTGAAGACTGTGGTGAGCTGGAACTTGCTTTCAAGGTGGAGGTGGTAGGAAGGTGGGAGGGTCTCAAGCCTGTGTAGATGCAGATGACAGATGGGAAAGAGGAGAAGTTTCCATTTCTGCCCATACTTCCTTGTGGAAATCGGAGGCAACATCTCATGCCACAGATGCCAGTAGCTCTGCAGTAATAGCAGTACAGCAGGAACGATGGGACGACTGAACCAGTAGGGCTGCGGAATTTGTACTAATAATGACCTGAAACCACCTTTGTGGGTGAGGACTGCGTTTTCTAAATTTATCATTTTAATGAAAGATGAACACTGGGCAAAAAATAGAGTGTCAAGCATCAGAATACATCAGGCAGAGAAAGGGTAGGTATACATGTCTGAAATATGGTGAGATGTTTAATAACTTTCAAACGGTTGAAGGAGAGTTTTATTTATTTATTTATTTATTTTTAGGAGAGGCAACCCTTGGTTGACCTCACAGATTACAAGGACCTCCTCACCTTACAATCCCTTATTTTTTATGCCTACTGCACCTGGTCTTCCTAATACTAACCAGGCCCAACCCTGCTTCCCCTGCTTAGCTTCTGAGATCAGACTGGATGGAGCTTCTTCAGGGTGGCATGGCTGTACACTGAAGGAGGGGCTTAGAAAAGGAAAAATCAGTGCTCTGGACTGTGAAATGTAAAATAAATCACTTCACAAGAGTAGGACCTCCGGATTTCCCACTGCTCAGGCTCTTTTGGGACAAAATGTTTCCATGGTTTGGCTTCCTGGTGAAGAGACACGATAGACACTGGAGCTCCTTCCGTGACCCACGCCACAGATGCGGGCAACAGCTGCCCTCTAGCATCTGTCCTGCGACTGCGGCATTCTCCACCACGGATGTGAGGACCCTGGGAGTGAGGACTGAGGGCCCGCCCGCCCCAGATCAGAGGGCTTTGCAGAATCCATCCCGGGGCGCTACCGTGAGCTGTGCGGAAGCCGGGCAGGGCTGTAAGGTTGAGCCCCGCCTCCCCGTCCCCACCTCCTCAGGTCACGCGGGAGTCACAGCCTCGGCGTGAGGGGACACGGACTGCGGCGGGACGAGGGCAGGGTTCCAGGTCCTGCTGGGTCCAGTGGGGATCAGAGGGAG
>PVKZ01001187.1:0-255736 GCA_004027375.1 Macroglossus sobrinus
CTCTCCTGCTGAACCTCCCTTCTTGGGTACTGCTACATTCACTGTTTCTAAGCCCCACACAACCCCTGCCACTCTTCAGAGCATCGGCCAGGGCGCCGACAGGTTAGAAGACAGTAATTTTTACAAAAAGGAGGCATTTGAGTGAGCAGAGAAGGTCACCTGTTCTCTGAGATTGCCAGCGAGTGGCTGCTGATATTTCACAAAGAGAAGTAAGAGGTCTTACTTCTCTAGGCCTCTCCAGGGAGCCCGTCTCCCTGGCGGGACCATGGACCATCTTCGATGCTTTCTGGGTTCGCAGCCTGCAGGCGAGTGCTCGTGTTTCTTTAAACATGGCTCACAGGGGTCACCAGGCCCCACGCTGCTCGGACCCCGCCCCCGAGACCCAACGTCGGAGATTCAGGGCACTACTTGACGGAGCAGTCAAGCATCCTGCATGTGGATGGGGACAGGAGGGGGCAGAGGTGGGAGGGAGGGCTCGCCAGTGCCCAGTGCTCCTTATCTAGGTGGAAACCATCGGTCACACCCCACTTCACACCATGGCACATGCCACTGCCGGGAAGATCAAAGACCTCTCCGCAAAGGCAAAGCTCGACAACTGCGAGAGGAAAACGCTGGAGGATATCATTGGGGCCGTTATTCGCTTCTAGAAAATATGCAAAATGGCAAACACCGTGAAGGAAAAGAGATGCGTCTGATTGCATTAAAACGGAAAACTTTTGCCCTGGAAGTCACTGCAAACGAAGTTTACAGAA
The DNA here is from genome assembly GCA_004027375.1 of Macroglossus sobrinus. NCBI lineage: Eukaryota > Metazoa > Chordata > Mammalia > Chiroptera > Pteropodidae > Macroglossus > Macroglossus sobrinus. The sequence goes on from PVKZ01001187.1 coordinate 753, forward strand.
AAGCCACGGATTGGGAGATTTCCGATGTGCATTCCCTTCCTGGTTCTGGACTCTCGGGGGACTTGTGCACGTCCACCAGCCCGTTATGTCCAAACGCCTACGAGAACGCGTGCTCTGGCATTCTGGGTAAGTGCAGAGAAAGAAATTGGAAACATAAATATTTATCAGTGAGAGAATAAATAAATTTTGGCATATTTACATAACTGAAAAGAGCATTAAAATAAATGAACCACAATTATATCACTACAAATAAATGTCAAAAACAGTTTTTTTTTGGAAAAAAAAACCCCCAAACAACCCAGTGTTGAGGGGAAAGATGCATGTGATACGATCTGTATAAATCAAGTTTCAAAGCCCTGCAAAGACCGATGCTGTGTGCTGTTTCTATTTTCTACGGGTTTGTAAGTACATGACACATGCGCGAAAGCGGTGAGCACGGGAGTAATGAGAGAAATGAGCCTGGGGAGGCAGCTGGGCCGACTCGACGATGCGGCCGACACGTTACTTTCTTTTCAGAGAGATGTTACGAAGCAAGCGGCGTGTCGGTATTTGACGGGGCTGGGTGTTTAATCCCACGTCCTTCGTCTCCCTGTGGGAAATGTGTCACGACGTGGAAAGGTCTGCTCTGAGGCCGGGGCGCACGGCACGGCTGTGCGAGACACACGCGTACACCCACCCAGTGCTGGGTTTACGGGGCGGGGCCACAGGCTCGCATCCACAAAGGTGCGGGGCGGGGCGGGGCTGCTGGGACGGCATGGGGAACAGAGGGGCCGTCCTTGGCCTCTGGCTGCTTTTGGTCCCCCGTCACAGTAGATAGTTTTAAGGCAAAGTCTTTTTTAGCATGCGGCTTGGGCTTTAGTAATTTAAATGTTGAATGTGATATAGAGAAGTGCATATGGAGGGCTTGCTTCATCTTGGATCACCCCTCCGGCCAGGAGCAGGGAACGCACTCTGCCGGAGGAAAGTGTGCTTGAGGCTGGGGCGTGCCTCGAGGGAAGCCTGCAGAGGGAGGACGGAAGGCTGGAGTGAGGGGGTTAGACTTCACTCAGGAGACAACGAAAAGCCGCAGAGAACATTCGGAACAGAGATCATCAATCAAGGCACCGGCTTATGGGAGCTATCAAAGTGGGGGAAGGTTCTGGAAGACTGAGGAAGAAACCACAGTGACAAAGAAGAGCCTCGAGCAGTCGGAGGGGCCACAGACAAGTGGGGAGCACTGGGCCCCAGCAAGAGCAGGAGCTGGAGTCCCAATTTCTGAGGCCGAGCGACTCACTTTCAGGAAGTTCTGGTTTTGGAAAGAGGCTGAGGCCACAGTAAAGATGACCCTGTGGTGACTGACGAGGACAGCTGTGACAACTCTGTGTCTGCTGTGTCAGGCAACGTCCTCAGCCCTCCCCCAGGAATCAGCTCGTTTCATCTCCCAACAACCCCATGAGGTTGGCACAAGTGTCTTTCCTGCCCTACAGATGAGGCAACTCAGGAACGAAAGGTCACGTAACTTGGCGAAGGTCACACGGCTGGCACATGGCACAGTCCGGGTTCAGACCCAGCCTTTGACCCTGGAGCCCAAGCCCTTTCCCAGGAGAGGTGGGCTGGCCTGTATATCTGGGTGGGTGGGTGGGGTCACTCGTACCACAGTAATGGGTGAAACTGTGACCAAAGAAAGATAATACTCGATAAGGGAGGCTTGAGATTAGCATGTGGGTGACACCTGTATTAGGAGGAGGCAGAAGGGAAAGGGCTCCATTCAGTCTCTGGCAGGGCGGAGAGAGATCGGGGTGGAGCGGCACCCTGGGAGCGAGCACGGTTCAGGGAGGGCGGTGGGGGGGGCCGAATGGGAGCACGGCCATGTGCGTGAGCGAGTGGCGGGGAGGGCGGGCCGTGGGGATGAGAGGGCGCTGGGGATGGACGAAGAACCCCCAAATGTGACCCGCCGAGAGGGGGCTGGTGAAGAGTGGCCCCAGCTGAGAGCGCGCGGATGCCGTCGGGAGGCACGTCGGAGGGCAAGGCCCTGGAAGTTCAGGGCCAGGTGTTGACTCTTGGCCGGGAGGGAGGCAGTGTGAGCAGACAGCGATTTGGAGAGATTTCTGGGGGCCGGGAGGATGTGGACGAAGCCGACGGGAAGTGAGCTCAGTCTCTGCGAACAAGCGGAAGGTGAAGTCGCACACGCAGAACCAAGTAGTCTGGGGCCACTTCAAAAATGCTGCCTGCAGAACTGGAAGTGGATGGACGGGTTTCCCAATACCTACGCGAGCCCCACTCCTGGCACGAATGGACGAAGCTGATGAGGATACAAGTCGTCTGACTTTCTCTAAGAATGCCAGTCGCCCAAGAGCACAGAGTGAGGCCAGCAGATGGTGGGGGCGGGGGGCGGGGGAGAGACAAGGCAGAAGAACCAGAACCGAGGAGGGCAAGGGAGTGAAGGAGGAGAATGAACGAACCTCTTAAATAACTGATTTGGAAGCCCAGCTAGGAAAAAGAAGATAAAGTCTGGGAGAAGTGGTGAGAGAATACTCACAGAGCATCTACCGGGTACCAACTACCACGTTAAGGTACCGATAATGAGGGTGGAGGTGAGAGGCGGGTTCAGCGGTGTGTGTGTGTGTGTGTGTGTGTGTGTGTGTGTGTGCGCGCGCGTGGGGGCGGGGGGCGTGGACAGGGCCTGGAGTGCGAGGGGAACGGGGGCTGCTGTGAGCCCGGGGCGATCAGGTGCTGAGATCACGCAGGAGGCAGTGACCAGGTTGTGCAGGGGTAAGCCGCCTTGCTGAGGAGTGGGGCGGGGGCTGCAGAGAAGGACCTCGTGGGCACTGAGGAGATCAGAGGATTGTGAAGACACGGCCAACAGAGGGATTGTCCATGTGGGTACAGAAATCCCCGCCATGCAGCAGCAGCCCAGGAGCGGAGAATCCGTGTGCAGCTATGACCGGGGCGGACGACGCTGGGAGCGGACACAGGAACCAGAGGAGAGGAGGTCTGGACGGGGCTTCGGGGAGGAGTACGTGGGCTCTGCCATCCTGGCTCTATGTCTCAAGTGAGGGCGATTCCACTGACATTTACACCATATAAATGGACTAAAAGTTTGTTTGTTTTTTTTTCCTCCACGCAAACCGCCCACCAGATGAGCAGCTTGGATGCTTTCAAAGGCAAACACTGCATTTTCGCTCCCGCGATGGGCCCAGGCAGAGAACGAGGTGTGCCGAGGGGAACGGCGGATGGTCACGGGGCGGCAGACAGCTGTAAAGGAGCCCGTGGGGCACGCGGAGCAGTTCGTGTGCGGCAGGCACAGGAGGAACCGCAGTGGGGACGCTTTGGACCCGATGCGTCGTCCCCAGAACGTGACACGGACCCCCTCCCCCCGCCCAGGCATCCAGGACGCTCGCCACCCCTGCACAGCGGCCGGAAGCGTGCGCGCCTTCCCTGCCCTCGTGGCGAGCAGCCGGCCTTCAAAGCCCAGCCTGACCCCTCTGCTCCGCTCCGCGGTGCGTGGGCAGCATGGGCCCGGAAGCTCCTGGCCGACTGGCGAAAAGAGCAGGCAGTCCAGTACGTGTCCTGTTTGCACCTTCGTTCCCATCACGGCCGTAATTCAGACGAAACACACACGCACGCACACACACACACGCATGTTTAGGTGTGAAAGTTAACACCATCTCCAGTCAAATGAAATACTACACATGTGCGATGGGGTTAATTTACAGTTACTGCGGGATACATAACTCTGTAATTTCCTGGCTTTGGTCTGTGCAGTTTTTCAGAGTCCACGTTTTATTAACTTTTTCTTTAGACCGGCTATCTGTCTTCTGGCCGGTATTCCCCATCGTGTTCGCGTGCATATTTCCAAGCTGGATATCATGTTGTAAGAGTCTGTCCATTTCCTCTCCTCCCTCTCAGTCCATCTGTATTTTTTGCATCTAACCTCCTGGGTCCTCACCTCTTCTGGCTCTGCAAATTTAATTAATGTACTTTTGACTTTCTTTACCGAGTCACTTGAAAATTTACATAAAACAGATGCAGTTTTTTTTTTTCATCCTACCCTAATATACATTTCCCTTTCCCATATATTTTATCTTTTCAATATGGCTTTCCTAGTTTAAACATTCTTAAAAATTCGAACACGAATGCTTTTGACCAATCCTTCTATAGAAAGCCTCCTACGTCTGCGACATTCTCCCATGTTAAAATCGGGTTCATATGTAAATAGCATTTGATACCGCATGCTCCTCATAAGATCGCCCAGGGCTTCTTGTGTCTTTGTCTTCCATAGTCGAAGGCTCTGAGGGATTTCTTCTGCTTTCATAGAACTGTCTCCTTATATTTCTGTTAATTTTGGAGAAATGATGATGTTTGCAGATGAGAAGCAAAATACAATAATTAGCTTTTTTTTCCCCATTAGAAAAAACCCAATGTGATTACTTTGAGTTGCTGTATACTTTTTTTCTTTTTTAAAAACCTCTTAGCTGATTGAATGAATGAGTTTTCCTAACGCATTTGAGATTTCGAACGGTGGAATATTTATTGCGAGGGTCCACTTGGTCTTCCCTCATATTTTTACTTGCTTACTCATTATGGTATTTAAGGCCAATCATCTATAATAATATTATGTCTCCCTTATCTCTTTTTTCTTAAAAACATTAGTAAGCCACTGTCAGTTGCTTTGTTCTCCTGATTAACTACTTGCTTTCTCCCTAGCAGAAATATTTATATGTTTTTATCCTCAGAAAAAGCAACATATATACTACATTCATGGAAGAGACAAAAACAAAAATTCCAATCAACTCTAAGCCTATAACTACTGAGTTTATGTCTTCGCTGGTAAGTCTTTCTACTGAAACCCTTAACAGGCTACATAATAGAGGAGAAAAATCTGAAAAATATGTTTTCTGAATTTGATTCCTCTTAGAACCCCTATTCAAATTCTTTGCCTTATTTCTAAATTTTTCTTAGATGATGCTTACTGGTCAAGATGATTCTCATTATATCATTCTCTTCTTCGCGGCTCATTAAATAATCTGATTTTTAAACCAATAACACTTCCTGAAATGTACCACCCCATATGTCTGGATTGCTATGAGAAGAATCAAACTGAGTTTCATTAAATCTATAGAAAGCAACCCGGAAACACTTAAGCGAAGAGGAAGTCATTTTCCCCTTCGCCTGCCACCGAGCAGAACTACGGAGGCACTTGGGAAGTGTAGGTGGCCCTGAGGGGACACCAAATCTCTCACGACCTACAGCATTCTGGGAGTTGAACCTCCCCCTCACAGGGTCCTGGGCAGTGAGCTGAGCTGAGGCTTAGGCCACATCACTGGTGTAGCAGCTGGACAAAGAAATTCCGGGACAGCCAGCAACGGCCGGGAGGAAATAGCTCTGTGTCACGGTGGGATAAATCGAGCCCAGCCTTACAGTTTTCCCAAGCTGGGGCAGGGGCAGCCAAACAATCTTCCGGGGCCTCGCCATGCAACCAGCCCGGGATTCCGCTCTGACACTTCAGTGTCACGATCTGCTAATTAATTAAGAGGCTAGGACTTCAGTGGAAATCCGTGGCATCGAGGCTGTTCGGCTTCCCGTAGGGTCCTGACGCGCAGGCCCCCTGAGGCTTGTTTGCGAGAGCTTCTCCCTGCGGGTTCAGCGGGACCTGTCTGTGTCTCCACAATGAATTACTTCCGCAGACGCTCGGGCCCGCGGCCGCCCCAAACCCTTCCTCATAATCCCCAACATCTGTTCCACGTCCAGCGCTGACCAGTGTGGGGATCGGCAAGGAGGGGCTGTCAGCGTCGGCCAGATGAGCAAACATGCTCACGGAGCGTCAGCTGGCCCTGTGATCTCAGCCGAACACACCGGACGTCAGCGGGGCCCGCGTCTAAATCGCTTGTGACACAGAGGAAACACCTGTTCAGAAAGCATCCACCGTGAATGTCCGCTGAGTGTTTGGAGGGGCGGGGGTTGATGGCAGTGGTTCAGGTTACGGGGCCCTGGGTACTTGGGTGCGTCACATGCCCCAGATTCCTAGGGTTGATGCTGACGTGTGTACTTTTCCAGTTTTCGATCGAAGAGAGTCTGTCTAAAGTTGGGTCGAGTGTTATTCCTTTTAGGGTGACGCGCAACATTTCAGGGAAACCATAGCTCCCATCTTAATCAAACGTCCCTTGTTAACCTTATTTTGCACTCAAGCCTAATACCTGTCATAAAAAATAAAAATATAGTGTGCTGTTTTTAATATAAATGCTTGATTTATTTGGGAGAACATGACCCTAAGTAAGAATGAATCTTTGTATTGCTGAATTACACTATAATCAATCGTGAGCTACTTCTCCCTAATCAATGGCCCAGCTGGGGAAGGGGACCAAACTCATTCAAGTTTGATTATCAGTGGAGACACTTGAACTGCACTATTGCTTTGCTCCAAATGTATTCAGGATAGAATAATGACTAAAAAAAAAAAAAAAAGGCAACAAAATTTGACATAAAATACCAAATGAGACAACATGTCCTTCGGGCAGGCAGCCTGACTAACTAACCATAAGCTCATACGGTCATGGTGAGTTTAATGATTAAGTAACAATCTGCCTGAACTCGAGCTTATGAATCCGTAAAACGGGGCTATCCCATCCTTGCAGCTGGTTGTCAGGCATCTAATAACATACATAAATAGCCGAGTAAAGCACTTGGCACTGGAATTTTTAGTCCATTGCAAAACTTGGAGCAATCTAACTCCCTGGAATGGTATTTGGGGCCGTTCACTGTCTGGTCCTGTCTGTCATTCGAGGCCCTGCTCTTGGCCTCTGGTCGCCAGCACTCTGGCCACGATGCACTCCGGCCACGGTGAACGGTCTGGATTTCTCCAGGTCCTCAGTATTTGTTTTTTTTTTTTTGAGGGGGGTGGTGGTCTTTGCTTATCTTGTTCTTAGCTCAGCAGACGGTGCCCCACCCTGCATTTCCCTCTGAGGATTCCGTTCAGACACTGCCTCCTCAGCTCCTCTGGGCAGGATCGTGTGTTTCGTCCCGGGTTCCCCTATGATGGTGATAATCCCGTCGCCACCTTTCCTGCATGAGGACCACTTGTCACGGACTGCACTCGTCACGGGTCTTGCCCTAGTTACACACACACAGATGACCTTACAGCAATAGCATCCTCCCCAGCACAGGTGTGAAGAGTTTGGTCGTGAAGAGAGGTCACGTGAGCTTCCTAGGCTCACACCGCTGGTCAGAGGCAAGAGCCACCGCCTGATCTGGGCCCACGGATGGCAGAGCGCATGCCCTTCCCGCCGTGCCCTGTGGGCTTGTGTGACGCCCAACGCTTTGCTCACTCGTCCACTCGTCTCCTGAAAGATGCTGGTCGGGCTGCGTTCTCCACATCCTGTCTCTGTGGCCACTGGCGGGTCACAGGCTCACGAGAGACAGCGAAGAGGCAGCCGCTTCCTTCGCGGGCTCCCTGCGTGCACTGCACGTTCTGTACTGCCCACTGTGCTGGGACAGAAACGTCTGGAAGGGAAGTTACAGCCTGGCACATGGGCACCTCCAGGTAACACCTGTTTGTAAATTTTTAGCAACTGATGCCGAGTATTTTTGTCCCGACTCTTGAGGACCCTCTAACTGGCATCAGGAAAACGCTTCCTCTGGGTGGCCGCCCAGCGGCTCAGTGTTAGGTGGAGCCCTCGGCCCTGGGGCCCGTTCTGAGCTGAGCGGCTAGCAGCATGCAGCCTGGGAGGGGCTGGCAGTGTGCTCACGGCCAGACAGGCTGCCTTGGCCCTAGGGATGGCGTGACCACCACCCCGACTCTGAATGCTGACTTTGGGGCAGGAGCCCCATCGTGTCGTGACAACCTGGCTGCAGGTGAACTCACTGCAGTAGTACTTGTCATGTCACATGCCTGCTGGGAGAACCAGTCACATGGACAGATGCCCCACTGACCTCAGCTCTGTGTGTGTGTGCATGTGTGCGTGCGTGCGTGTGTGTGTGTGTGTGTGTGTGTGTGTGTGTGTGTGTGAAGTCCACCACGTGACCTTCGAGGTCTTCTTGGGCTGGGTCTACCCCACACCTTCGGGGGCCTGGGTACATGAGCCTTTCAGCCTGCCCTTATCAGTCAGCTGTGGCTGACACGAATGTCCTGACCTCCATCCTCGGACAGTTGTGATAATCGCTGTCACTGACTGAACACTCACGGAGCCAGGCCCTGTGCTAAGTCCCAAAACACGAGATCTTCTATTGAACAAACACGGCCAATGCTGTGATGTTGGCACAGCTTCCGCCACCCTGATCTCCGTTTTGCAGATGCTGTAACGAGGCACCAGGGATCAGGTGACTCGTCTGAGGCCACACACGCAGGAAGTGGTTGGGCCGGGAGGCCCCGTGCTCCAGACTGCCACGCCGTGCCGCCTCTCATTAAAGCAAAGGCCTTCCGTAGAAAGTGGAAATGAGTCCAAGAACACGACTGCCAAGCCAGGCGGGAACACAGGGCAGGCCCCGCGTGTGATCCGGTGTCGGCGGAAGGAGAAGCTGAGCAAACAGAAGTCAGAGGAGAGCTCACGGGCGGCTCACAACGCTACACGGCGATGGGACGCCTACATACGATGAAGAGTGAAGTTTGGGGGGCATTAAATATGGTTCCTCTCAGGTCTCAACCCCATGACTGGCTTCCCCAGCAGGCTGTGAGCAGTCGAAACACCCAGGACAGATCCTGTAAGCGTACTTAATGGAATAATCCAGATTCTGTTTGCTTGGGTTTCTGAAGCATCAACACAGTTCCTTCATGCGCTTGCCTTGGCTCCCTTGCTGTTGTAATTAAGCCTCCCCAGGCTCCCGAGCATATTAAAATTAGACGGGAAGAAATCCTGCAGCCTTTGATGCCAGCGACCGACCGACCGCAAGGCGCAGGGCCCCTGGCTTCATCTCTGCCTGAGCAGCTCACTGAGCTCCGAGTTGGCCCAAAGGGGCATTTCCTGTTTCCTTTCCTTTGTGGGGAGGGGGCGGTGATTACTCTAGGGGTGAAAATGCTCCTTTCTTACGGGGAGCTGTGGGGAGACAGGCGCCAGGGACTCCCAAGCGGACCAGGGTGTCTTCTTTGACTGATCCCAGGAGATTGGGCGGGGGGCTTGCCGTTCCAAAGACCAGCCTGAGTCTTTCCCCTCTCGGGTCCTCTCTGAGACCCGCATCCCGCACCATGTCCCCTCGGCCGGCTGAACGCCGTGTGTTAGCACTGCTTTTATCTGCAGTAGGGGAATGAAGTCACATGCGCTCACACCTTGTAGGTAACGCCTACAAAACCTACACCCAGCCGCACTTCTTAGCACGTGTCTTCTCCTCTGGGCTGGCCGGGAACTTCGAGATTCTCCCCCGCCCCCTATCAGGTACCCTCAGTTTGGTTCAGAAGTTCCCACCAGGCGCTCAGCTCTGTCCCCCGCCGCGGTGGTCTGCGGGCACGAGCTGCCTCAGCCCTGCCCTGGGCCATGAGCCGAGCTCCCAGACGAGGCGGGAGCCAGTGCTTCTCCTGCGTCCTCCGCTCGGGCTCAGGGGACGAAGCACGCACCTGCTGTCCGTGCAGCGCAGGACAGAAGCCGGGGGACGATGCCACGATGCGCTCCAGGGGAGCAGGGGAGGCAGAAGCCACCTCGGACTGGGGACAGATCCGAAACGCATCACAGCGTGACAGGAGCGGGATGTGTCGAGAACCGGTAGGGTTTTGATATTTAAAAAAATAAAAAGGAAAGGGGAGGGGACGCCAGAGAGAGGCCCAGCAGCGGAGGCCGCGTGCAGGCGGCCGTGAGGCGTTCCAGCGGCCAGGCGCGCACCGCGGCCGGGCGAGTCGTGAGGGGAGAGCAGGAGAGCGTGGCCCAGTCAGACCCCAGAGGCCCGAGCACCCGCGATCCCGTGGGATAGGGAGAGGGACGGCACCGAGGCCCCTGTGTGCTGTTCCTCCAGAAAGCGCTCTGAGCCCGTGTGGGGGACGCCGAGCCAGAGGCTGGGCACACGACGACACAAAGGCGTGCGGTTCCTCACCTCAGGGTGCTCATGTTCTGAGGGCCGGGCGAGTGAGGCGGGGTGTCGGACACACGACACGGCTGACATTCTTGTCACCAGTGGCGATTAGGGAAGAGATCCTGCTGCTGTGACAGAATAACGGGAGGGCCTAGGGCTTCTTTGAAGCAGCGGCATCTGAGCTGAGCCCCAGAGAAGGGGTAAGAGAGTGGGACACGGGCGTGGGGTGCTGCGCACGGAGAGAGCAGCGAACGCCAAGGCCCGGGGCGGGAAAGACCGTGGCGATCACGGGGAAGCGAGGGCTGAGCAGACGCTGGACATGAGGGCGGGGGAGGGGGGTCAGCCTGCGCCTCCTTTGCCATGGGAAGGACTTCGGTTCTCAACAAAATTCTAAATCATTAGAGGGTTTGAAAGAGGGGAGGAGAGTAGTTAGACTCATTCCAGATGCGGTGCGCAAACAGAAAGAGGGGACTGAGACTCAGAGCGGAGAGCCGAGTGGGAAGCAGTGACCCGAGGATGGCTGGGGCCTGTGCTGGTGACGGCCGGGGTCGGGGGTAAACGGCCGACTAGGAAGATATTCTGGAGGGATAATGAACGGGACTTAGGGCTGGGGTGAGCGCAGGGGTCAGGGAGAGGCTGGTCCCGGGGGCGTGGGCTAGCCTAGGGTAGACTGACATAGAAAAACTAATTAGGGTATTAGTTTAAGGGGTGGCACTGGAAATAGAAATTACAGGAAAGGTGTGTGAAACGATTCTGAGAGAAAACCAGTACGAGCTGATGCTTGAACACAGACTTCCAGGGAAGAGGAGGAGGAAGGTTCAAGAACGACTAGCAGATTAGCAGTTGGGAACACAGACCAGTTTCCGCATTGGGCCGAAGTGGAACAGAGCTGGGAATTATGTACATGGGAGTAATGTTTGAAGCCGGAGGTAGAGTAGGAGAGGTTAGCAAGGGAGAAGGAAAGCAGAGACAGAGAAGAAAAATGTGACAGAACTTTGAGGACCCCTTACTTCTTCGGGGACAAAGAAGGAAAGGAAACAGCAAGACTGCAGGATGGGCGGGGGGCCAGGGGCACAGGAGAATCTCAACGTGGCGGGAGAGGACAGCATCTCACAGGGCGGCTGCTCCTCTCCACCAGCTCGGACGTGGAACGGAGCCCAGAGGATGCTCAAGGGAAGAAAGCCAGGACAGGAAGGTGTCTGGGGAGTTCACAGCAGAGAAAAACCGGTGAAGACGACAAATCAGAAAGGTGCGAGTCCCGGGATCGGGAGAGGTTTTGTATTTGTTTTGTTTGGGGGAGGAGGAGTGTCGGGTGGTCTGCGTGTAACGAAATATTCAACCAGCATTGGCTCAGACAATAAACAGTGGCTGACTCTTCTCCCCAAATATTTCTGGAAGTGGGTATTTGCTTCTCGGTGCTCTCAAGTACCCTGGCTTTTACGGTCCTTCAGCAACACCGTGCTCAGTGTTGGCTTTCTTTCCTCTTAATTGGGGCCTCACAGTCCCAAGATTGCTGCTATGGCAACATGCGTTGCATCTGCCTTCCAGGAATAAAAGAGAAGGTAGCCCCACCCAGCTCCACCCACAAGCTGGAAGCTTCTGGCCACTGGCTAATACAGGCTCACGCGGCCACTTGTAGCTGCAAGGGAGTCTGAGGACCCAAATCTTCAGCATCCCTAGTGGGCAGTGGCAGGAAGGAACGAGGTGGTTGATGGCGTCTGCGTGGGCCACAGAGGTGCAGGACATCACCTAGGGGAGTGGGAATTAGAGTTTGGCATGCAGAGAAATCACGCAGCTCATGAGAAAGACAAAGGATGATATGGAGGAGTTTTGAGAAAGAGAAACACAAAACAAAACTTGGCATCAAGGCGGGAGTGAGGGGTGGAGGGAGTGAGGGGCTGGAATCAGTGGGGAACTGGTAGGCTTCGGAACGTCACCTTGGGCAGCAGGACAGAGAATCCGCAAAGTGGGTGGCCCTTCGAGGATGACTCCAGCACGTGAAACCTAGACCGATGTTCTATTATTAAAACCCCACTTCTTGTGATCGGTTTTCTTTTAATTACTGAGAATAATCATTTTATTTTTCTCAAAAGGCCGGCCTTCGAGTTCGAGGGAAGTTCTTGCTCTATGTTCCTTGAAGTTTTTAAGGGACGGGTCGAGCTAATCTTAGAGAGGCAAATAGCAATACAGGCTCCATGTAAAGTGAGGAGAAAGGACAGAAATATCGTGAGCGATTTTCATTCTTCTACCTTCTTTAATGACGGAAATGACAGAACTTTTAATGAACTGAAAGGATTCTAGAACCTACCGCCCCAGCGGGAGTCTCTGACTATGTGTAGCTCCCGACTCCAGGAGCCAGGCCCCCAGCCGTCTGCTCCGGGAAGCCCCAACGTGTCAGGGAGGCAGTTACTTCTGCCGAGCTGGAGCCACTTTCCCACTGACAGGGAGAAAAATGTGGGGCTTCTGGAACTTACCAACTGTCCTCCCTGCGGGCGGAAACCATAACATTTCCATTCAGAGGAAATGGTTTGGGATGTTTACTTTTTCAAACTCCATGAATATTAAAAGCACCCTGACTGAAGCCAAGACGAGAACAAGGAACGCGGCGAGACCGAATGTGGGTGTTCCGCTTTCGAGGCGGTCTCCGTCGGCGTGACGTGTCTGGGGCGCAAGCAGACGAGAGGTGTGAGTGGAAAGCCAGATCGAACACAGGTCTGGAGACGCAGCGGTCACCATTCTAGCCGGGCTTTTGCCATCGTCCACGTCGGAAGGGGCACGAGAAAGGGAGGGACAGGGAAGGAGGAACTGTCACCCGCAGAAAATAAAACGTGCCACTTCTTTTGTTCTTAAAGGTTCGGATACGCAGCCGGGATGTACGTATCTTTAACTTACTGTGAAGAACTAATGACCAGTGAATGGCCTCGATAAGACCGTCTGAACATTCAAACCTTTTAGATCTTCGAGTGCCAAGACTTCCCACCATGAACTCATCTGCGATGATGTGCATCTTTTCTTTCCGTTCCTCCCCGTCCGGCCCGAGAACCGCCCCGCGGCTGGAGGAACACTGCCTGGCGTCAGGACCAGCGTCGGGATGCTGACGTGGACGGCCACCGGCTTATTTTGGGATTGAGGATGGTTCGGGGCCCCCAAAAGTCAAACCTGATTTATTTTCTTTAAGAGAAAAAGCAAACCCTGAAACTCACTTCTGCAATGACGGCACCGTCACGGTTTGCTCGGGAAGGTGATGACACGCAGGGTCTCGGCCTTTTCACGAGAGGCCTTTTCTCGGCGCGCTGAGTGCTGGAGGGCGCCGTGGGCACGGAGGGAACGCGACTGTGCGTGGGGCATGGAAAAGGGAAGGAGGCGGAGAATCGGGGCGCGGGCGGGAGGAAAAGGAAACCCCAAGTGAGAACAGGAGAGACGGGAGGGGAGGAGGGGAGGCCGGGAGGCCCCGGGGGACGCGCCTCGTCAGCCGCCGTGTCCCTCCCTGCTTCTGGCGCCAGGAAACTTCCCCCGTCTCTCTGTGGCTCACTGGTTCATTCTTTCAAACACCTCTGACGGCTGACGCACCACACACGCCATCAGCTCTGCGATAGTGAAAAATTTAACTTCTTTTTTTTGCGACTGGTAACTAGTTTTATTTTCAAACTTGAAGCATATTTTTCTGAGACATGATCCATCCAGGATGTGGATCATTCGTTTAGAAAAATATCGACCGAACACCTACTACGGTATTACATGCTGGCGTGTTCCAGTAGACTGACATGGGGGACACAGCTCACATCTGCCCCCCAGGGCCCCCTGTCCATCGGGGGAAAAGTAATGTTGAGTGAATGCAGGTGCCCAAGTGCCACGAAAGCGACAAAGCGGGAGCTGACGGCAGGTGGCGGGAGGTGTGGGGCACGGTCGGGAAAGACCCTCCTGAGCAGGCCGCTTCCAGCAGAAGCTTGAAGGATGAGCGGGAGCTGGTCAGGCGACAGGGGAGGGGCCTTGCCGTCAGAGGCCGTGGAGGACCCTGCTCCAGGCTCGGCCAAGGCTCCAGAGCGGGACAGAGCCTGGGGTGTTCCGGGGACAACATGGTGGCGAGGGGAGCACGGGGGCGCCCACACGAAGAGGGGTCTGCGTGGAGGGTCTTTAAATCTTGTCCGGAATCCTGGACTAAATCCAATGTCAAGTAGAAGCCGTTACAGGGTTTTAAAAGCAGGAACACGACACACTCAGATGTACACTGAAGGAAGATGAGTTCACCATGGAAACATCCTACAACTGAGAACTTTAGCCTGAAACCTTCCCCTCTAAACCATGTTTAATACTTACATATACCGACAACCACACCCATATCAGTTTTCATTTCTAAGCATTTCTCTTTTGTCCGTTCCTTCCCTTCCGTGTCCACTAAGTACTCTTGTCACGAGCGACCCCTCCCCTGCCTTTTCTCCATCTCTCTGGTCCTAGAACGTGGCTTCTCGCTTCTCGTACTGACATGCTGTCCTGCCCTGCCCTGGGGGAATCTCTATTTTCCTTTAGGATATTGCTGGGGTGGGGGTGTCCACTATTATCCTTAAGAAGTCCCCAAAGTGTCCTTGACCCTCAAGATGATCACGGTTTTCTGTAGTCTGAGATAATTTGTTCCATGTACACACTTCACACATAGAACATATTTTATTATGTTTATTTCCTTTGCTAACCCTTTATGGGCAGTGACTAAGCATTACATTTTTATATTCTCAGCACCTAGCTCAATGCCTGAGAGAAAGGAGACCCACTGAATAAGTTTTTTCAGCCTGAATTCAGTAAAAATAGCAAGTATTTGAAATTCTTTATGATTTCCCAAACCTACTCCATGTGCAAAAAAAAGCACAATCCAGTCTTTTATCTGGTGGTTTCTTAGAATTACAGGAACCAAAACACCTCAGTGAAAAATCAATTTAAGATATTACTGTAGGTCAAACTGTGTCCCTCCCAAATTCTTACACTGAAGCTCTAACACCTAGTAGTACCTCAGAACGCGACCTTATTTGAATAAGGCCATCGCAGATGTAATCAGCTGTGATGGGGATTAGGACAAGCCCTTAATCCAGTAGGTCTGGCATCCTTAGAAAAGGGGAAATTTTGGCACAGCCATCAACACAGGCAGAACACGCCATGTGAACACGAAGACAGAGACTGGGTGGCACTTCTGTAAGCCAGGGAATGCCAAAGACGGCCAGCAGACCCTTGGGGACAAGAACGCAGGCACGGAGCAGGTCCTCCCGCACAGCCCTCAGAGGAAATTGAGCCTGCCAAAGCCTTGCTGTTGGGCCTCCAGCTTCCTGAACTGTGAGATGATAATTCCTGTTGCTCGGGCCACCCAGCGTGTGGTACGTTCTCACAGCAGATGTTAAGAGGCGGTCCATTGTTCATTGTTCGATTGCTGTGATCAAGCCTTCCATTGTCCTGCTCTTGAGTGAGAGGGACACAGGGGACAACTGGGGAGGAGCAGAAACTGCTTCTGGGATGCACACGACGGGTCATTATCAGCCTCAGACTCTCCCAGAGACAAGGGAAAGTCAGCCGAAGGGCGGCTTACCGGCCAGCATTGCGTCCCCTGCCGACGTCAGCTAGCTGGAAAAGAACTACCCTTTGATAATGATACACATCCATCAAGTAAAAAGCCAGACATGTAACTACGCTATCATTTTTCAGAATGTCTTAACGTAGCCAGAGAACAACTGCACAGAAGACGCCAGAATTACACAAACCTATCTACATGACATGCTTAGAGCAATCAAGCCAGAAAAGAATCTATAAACTCCCTGTCTACAGAATGAGGATGATCAAAGCCATCAGAAGCTACTCCACTGTGGACGCGGCAGCATCTCTAATGAGAACACCGCATGGGACCACCATCTTCCGTTATTTCGATAACTTCTAGGTACCAGAGGCCTTAAACTCACACCCATTTTACAGAAGGAAGATGAAGGCTGGAGGCTGAACTATCCCAAGACCTCAGCGTAAGTGGAGGGCAGGGCGGGGTCTGGACTTGACTGTTGGGATTTCCAGGGACATCGACGTTAGGAAAGTAAATCATTTCTTCACTTGGCAAAGGTGAAGGTGAGAGGCAGGAGGGCTCCACGCGTTGCGTGTGTGTGCCCTTCAGCACCCAGCCCAGCTCTGGGGGGCCACGGGCCACGGCTCAGCCTAACGCTCGCTGACCAGAGGAGCACTGGCCCGTGGCGGGCAAACGGTAAACGTCCATGAACGTGAAACACAAGATTTTACTTAATACAGTGCTATTTCAGAAGACTCTGCGCACTGCCAAGTTCACTGCTGCTCTTGGCCGGGCTCTGCGGTGGATCTGGTTTCGGGGGAACTTTACCACGTTGTTCAGCCAAATATGATAATTGGGGACCTTTTCTGATGTTTTTTATTGCGTTCCTACCCAGACATGTGTTTCTAGGTCCTTCCTTTGCTTGCTGAAGTGAACGGGGTCGCCAAGTCTGGATCTGCTTAACCCCACCTGTCTTTCCCCCGCCGCTTGGTAATAAAAAAGAGAGATTCCAGGCCAGAGCTGGGCCGAGGCGGCACGGTGTCCAAGCCGGGGTCCCCAGGAAGGAAGGCGTTCCCCGCACGGGCGGGGTTCTGGGTGCGGTTCTGGGACAGAGCGCGCGAGGATGAGGATGAGGATGAGCGCGGCTCACGGTCGGAAAGCGTGGCTGGCCGGCCGCTGCCCACGATGCGAACAGATGGGCGCCAGACGCGTGTGGCGGGAACCCTGTCTGGGAAACGGCACCGCACGCAGGGTGGGTGACGCAGGCAGGCGCAGTCAGTGTGCGGGATGAATCCCGACAGCAGGCCAAAAGGAGCCTGCGCGGGGTCGCTGAACCCTCCTCCTGCTCAGCGCCCGCCGCAGGGGCTCAGATCACTGCTTATTTATAACCTCCGAGGGCTTGGTGGCCTGCAGCGGAAGCAGCCGGCAGCTGCCGGCAGGAAAGCGAGCGCCCTGCCCGCGGACTGGGAACACATGTTCCTGCCTGTCAGCTTCGGGAAGAGCTGCAGTGTTCCACAATGCGATGCTTGTCGACCTGTTTCCTTCCCTTTGTGGTTCACTGCAACGTCGGCATCTAAAGAGCTCATCATCCTGTCACCAGCTGCTGCTGCTGCCTAAAACAGTGCCTCAGTAATACGACTGATCACACTCACGCTCCTGAAGTCTCCCTTTTACCCTGAATGCCTACGGCTTCGCCTGGGGCCCTGCTCGGGACCCCTCGGGTACCCAGATTCTGAAGGCCAGAATACAACTGGCACGGTCTGGCATAAACACTTCTCACGAGGAACTGACCACAGAGGTTTCTGAAAGTTGCATGGGACTGATTAGGGTGATGGACCCGCTCACAGAATGTTCGAGTTAAAGCACTCTTATTAACACCGTCGTATAGTTCCGCCTCCATCGCTCACATATGTGATGAGACAGGCGGCTATCACGCCAGAGTTTTCCTGGTTTAGTCTAAAACTCCGCCGCTCATCCATCCTCTCCACACTTAAAGGCAGCTCTTATTCTTCAGACATCACACACACAAAAAAAGGTGTCACTGGTCTTGAATTTCAAGTCTAAGAAATAAACCAAAGAAGGGAAAATATTCACGGCTGCAATAAGTGATTTAACTTCTTTCTGGTTTAGAAATATATTACAATCTCCTTTCCACTTTTATATGCATTTGATCAAATAGACACCAAGAACTAAACTTCGAACTATAAATATTGTAGTGTTTGACAATATGTCACGTCATCAGTCAAAATAGCAGGTTTGAGTCTTTCATGGCAGCATATGGTTTTATAGGAAAATAAATTAAACACAACACATAAACATGAATTTACTTTCAGTTCAGTTTTTCTAGTATGTCAATTTTTGATGTATTTAAAATACGTAAAAAGGGAAAAAGATTCAGCGATTGGTCGTCCTTGCCCCTCACTCAGGCTAGCTTATTCTGTGGTAGACAGAGTCTTGGCCTTGCCATTGGTTTTGTTAGACGGTGTCCATTAGCCATCGCTCTGCATTGTACATGGGAGCAGGAAAAACGGGGCAGTCTTGCTTCTTAGGACACAAGGACAGAAGACAAGAGTTTCTGCCCTCTGGCTCCTCACAGTTTTTCTCAGAGCACAAATAAGTAAGAGTAAAATGAGAAAATGTAGAGAATATTCAGGAAAAGGCGGAGGGAGGGATGGGAGCTCAAGAGTGTGGGGGCAAATTGCGAAGCCGCAAGGTAGGGACTCCTGTGGCCGCCTTGGCCAGAGATGGTGTGCTTCCGGTGAGGCCGTGCAGGGTGGGAGGAGGGAGACCCGGGGAATGTCTGAAGTAGAATGACCAGGCTCGGAGAGGGAGGAGTCTAGCTCCCAGCTGTGTGACCTTGTAGACTGTGGGGCCATTTATAAAGGTGGAAATGCACAGGGTAGGGTCTTGGGGGGCTGCATCTCTCCCATGTGCCGAACTCAGTCTGTGTGTGCGTGCGTGTGTGTGTGTATGAGAGAGAGAGACAGGCAGAGAGAGAGAGAGGTCGCAGCTGAGAGGCCTGCAAGGAGCTGCATCACGCTGGCTCTGGCACTCAGGTGAGGGACCCCGTCTTTCGGACGGTCAGACGTGGCGCTGCGAGCACACAGGCGTTAGCGGAAGCCAGAAGAGGAGACAAGACCATTCGGGAAGAATGAGCCAGTGGCTACGGACAGAACCCTGGGGAGCATCGGCATGGACGTTCCAGAAAAGGGAAAGATGCCCAGATTGGAGAAGGGGGAGGGTCTGCTTGGAATATGGAAAGAATCCTAGGGGAAGACGGATTAAAGAAGAAAAGGAAGGAGTGAGTTGTTTGTTTGTTTGCTTCTTCTTCTTTTCTTTTTTTTAAACAACAAACTACACAGAGGTCTGTAAGGAATAGATACTCTTTGGAACTGGAATTAAGGGCTGCCTGCAGACCTGAGGGAGGCTAGTTTCAGGGGAGTAATGAGGGAGGCAGACAGCTCTGGCAGGGCAAGGGCTGACTGGGAGAGAGAAGGTGGGTTGAGTGGGAATGGGTTTCCCTTGGAAGTGTGACTGCGAAGTCCCTTAGGACTAAGGTAGGGGGCGGGGGGAGAATGCTGAGGGCTCCCCATTCTCCGCCTCAAAGTATCTCCTGCCAGCTCAGAGCTTGGACACTGTACTCTCTCCACTGGACATATTTAATGTACGTCTATACATTAAGTTCCTTTACATCCTAAAAACAGGACCCGAATGCCACAAATCTCTTGAGTATAGTAAGCCGAACACAGTTAAAAAGGGGGTGGTACACTCAGCTGAGAACACAATAATCCTAAATGTTAGAAGTTGTTATCCCTGGCCAATGACTCGAGTGTAATTTTGTAATATGTAATAGCCGTGTAATATAATACGTAATATACATATATATTATAACAAGTATGCTTGAGTATTTGAAAGAAAGACATTTTGAAACTGAAGTTCCAAATGGAATAGAAAGGCTGTGATCAAGATAAAGGTCATAATTATAACACAAAAAAGTTTGATATTTAAAAATAAACCGCTAGTCAATTATTAAACTGGAAGTACGATCAGCACTTAGCACAGAGCCTTGCAAATAACAGATTCGCAACAAACGTGAGTTGAAGTGCATCCTAGGACATGACTGAGTCAGTGGCCAAGCTCTGAGCCCTCGAGCTATTTCTAATATCACACCAGCAGGCGAGGGAGCAGGCTTCCTGCGGGTACGAGAAGCCAGTCTCGGTTTACTCTGGAAAAGTGTTCACCCCGCCCCGCCCCCCACCCCAGCTCCAGGATCCAATGTAAGGAGTCAAGGAACAGAGCAGGCTGAGTCATCGGCCGCAGTGCTGAACGCCTCAGCCAGGATCTGTTTTGCGTTTCTTTCCCCGCAGAGGGACATGTGTTTTCGTCCCTACATCTAAGTCTTGACACTGAGCTCACCTGGACATTTCTAGTAAAAAGAACAATGTATGATTTTGGAAGAAGACGATATTAAAACGTGTATGGCTTCGTTTCTAGAAAAATATACATTCGCTCAAGTGCAAATTTCATATATTTTCCAGGCAGCACTAAGTTCAGGTCCAAAAGCAAACTCATCATCTACGATCTTGGCTGGCCCCGGCCCCCGCGTAAGGTCTCCGGCAACACAGGTGCTAGTGCGGATGCTCGGGAATCGCATGTTTTGATGCCCCTGCCAGAGACGAACAGAATTTTAAATCCCCTTTTCCTCCTGTTCCAGGACCAAACCCCAGGCAGCGATCTGAGGAATACACGCGAAGTGATTTAACTTACAGTGATCACAGTAACACATTCGGCAACCCCCCGACACTGTGTTGCAAGTGGGGTCCAGCGTGCACCGAGATGGCCAGGTGACGGGCTGCGGGGGTGGATGGGTGGCGAGTGCTGGTCTTGATGGTGAAAATCACGGTATGCGTGGTACCACTCCTTCAGAATCGTCTGTGTACCGATTCGTTAATTTTAGGGGGGGGGACCAAAACTTTCACAAACTAGAGCGAGTCTTCCTTGAAATAAGCCGTTT
Source organism: Macroglossus sobrinus (assembly GCA_004027375.1). Lineage (NCBI taxonomy): Eukaryota > Metazoa > Chordata > Mammalia > Chiroptera > Pteropodidae > Macroglossus > Macroglossus sobrinus. The sequence continues at coordinate 21,269 of PVKZ01001187.1, forward strand.
TATATTCAATCGCGTCCCTTCCTACTGGTGAATGGGCTATTCTTGCCCGGCACCCTTCAGTGGGACGGTGGCAGGCCTGGGTTTCCCACGGCCGAAGGCTCCACGCCACGTGGGCTGCCTTCTTGTTTTTAACCGTGGGTCTCTGTGTCACAATGCGGTCACTGGCAGAGCGACCTTGTGACTGGACGATCGCACAGCTGGAAGTATACACAGCCCAGTCAACAAACGCTGTCCCGCATTTTGGCTTTCTCGTTTCCTGTGACAAATTCCCCTCCCTCCTATTTTAGTAACTGATGCTCTTCCCAAGAAAACCTCCTCCTATCTGTATCTCACGCACCTCTAGCATCTTGAAGCATTTTAGTTTTATCAGAGCGCTTCGGGAAACCTTGCCTCCGGGCCACACCAGCGCCTTTCATCTCTAGATGCTTCTTATCTGGCAGTCGGTTCAAGTATGCGGTTTGGCCAGCGCTTCCCCTCCATAAAGATAAATTCGCTGAATCTAAAAACATATGTCCCGCTACAGATAATCATTCTCCTTAAACATCCGCCTTCTCTTATTTTCTCTCATCTTCTTTCTTCATGGCCAACAACTTTTGGGGTCCTCTAATATTCGAAGAATAAAAAGGATGTTCTATGACGCTTAAGAACTTTTAGAATTAAATAAGATAACTTATTTCTTTACTGTCCGTTGCTACGACATGCCAGTTGACATTTTAAAACGATACATCCTATTATGGAGAAATAATTTTTATACTTACTGGGAGGAAAAAAAAGGTCTGCCTTTCTTTAAATATTTTGAGGTACAGTGAAAGACGTGCTATTTTTAAACTTTACCAAGACAGAGTTTTCTAAGTAAATTATGTATGCCATCGTTAATTGGTAATTGTTCCTGAAATCATAGTAATTTATATGGATTGTAATTGGAATAGTCACCAGCTGGTCGTACATGATAATGTCGACCACGAGTGACAGTGTAGTGCGCAGGTCTGAGGCCAGTGAGACCAGGGACGCAATCCCGGCTTGCACCTTTGATGGCTCTGCGACGCTCCGTAAATTAACTAATCTCTCTCCATCCCTCAGTTTCTTCTTAAAGTGTCAAACAACCAGAACAGTATCCGGCTTGAATTAGACACCTACTAATCTAAGCTGCAGAGTTAAAGTCCAAGCTGGTTCTCTGCAGATCTAGAAAGTCTTTAACTGAGGGAAAAAAAGGAAGGGAAGAAAAGGAAAGTTAGAAAATGAAGGGGCTGTGTCACTGCTTGACGTTTGGGGCCAACTTGGATGAACTGTACCCATGTCGATGACCAGCACAGAGGAGTGGGCAGCTAGCTTCAGTCCTTCTGAATTGTGTAACGTTTATGCACCAGGGAGTCAAAACGAGTGTGAGACTTAAGGACCTGGGAGTGAGAGATACGGGACTGATGGGGAAGACACAGGTGCTGGGAAAACAGGGGACACGGACCCGGGACGTTGCCTGGGACTCAGCAAGTACACAGTAGATGGTCTCCGAGTCTGAACTAAAATAAACTAATAAAAGAGGTTTACAGAAAAATAAACAAATTCTAAATGGGAGGACACAAATAGAGGAAATGCAAATTAATTCGCTAATAGGGACAATGACAACGTGGCAGGCGCTCTCTTCAAAGCTGAGGTTTAAAGGACTTCTGAAACTCAACAAGACTATAGGCTGGGAAGGAGGTGAGCTGGGTGCTGGGCCAGGTGTCTCACGGTCTAGGCTGTGGGCAGTTCTCGTCACCTCATTCAGGCTTCTATTTCCTCAAGAGAAAACGAAGGACTCTGAGATGTTCTCTGAGATGTCCCCCACCTTCACGTAGCCACGCACCCTGAACATTCGATTGTGTGGCTCATGTTAAGCTGTCACCCTATGTCTGGTCCGGTTGATAGGATTTTGCTGCAGCTGGACAGCCCCACACGAGTGGGCCTGGGAGTCAGGTCACGAGCGAGACCGTGGCCTCCGGCAGCACATGTGGCTGAACGCCAGGGCCACTGGTGCTGCAGCGGGGACCGCCTCTCTTTCCTCTTCGGAATGTGTCCTTCCAGGAAAAGCAAGGTGACTTAACGAGGCAGGCGGGGACTGGTCCCCAGCCTTCCACCTACAAGGCGCTGTGCTCCGCTCAAGGCCAGCCGGCCATGCCCCAAGTGACAAGTGGCCCAGGGGAGCCTGGCCACAGACCAGGCGAGGAGCCTGTCCATAGGCACATTCAGGATGAGTTATGTGAAAACTGCCCACAACATCGTTCTTTTTCTCTTTCTCTCACATCGCGAGCATTTACGATATCCGCGTCTCCATTCGCCTTCCTATATTTCAGTCTGACTCACGGCTGGCGGGGAATGTTTTCAAAACTAACCCAGAACTGATAAGGGGCGCTGACTTGATGTCACTAGGGGCACAGGGTCGAGCCTTAACGAAAGCATGGTTTTAAGCAAATAATGACGTGAAGCCCATGATTTTACAAAGGGACATTTCTTGGAAAGGTTTCTCTGTTTTTGTTTCAACACGATGGCACCTGGTAGAGAAAGCACAATTTTACACTCGGAAGGAAACGTTCGAGTCCGTTTCAATTTGTTAAGTATTTACTGAGTTTTTCTTGGTGCTGGGCACTGTGGTTACAGAAGTGAGTGAGACGAGGACGCTGTTTATAAGCAGCCCCAAAACGTCTTAGGGGGACAGACGTGGCCTGTGCCTGCACTTGGCTTCTGCGCTCAGGTCCCCCCTACGGTCCCTGCTCTGTTCTGTCCCAGGACCCGACCCCTGCAGGACGCTTGTTCGGTCACCCGGCTGCCTCCTGCTCGCGGGAGGTCCTGGCAAGAGGCTGGAGGGTGGGGGGAAGAGACAGGGCGGGCGGGGGGTCTCATGGCCACATTCTCCCCAGGCTCTCGCTGCTATGGGACCACCCCACGGGATGCGCTACGGAGTGACACAGCTCCTGGGCTCGGATACTGCTGTCCCTTTCCCTCGACCTTCCAGCCTGGGGGTGGGGTGGGGGCTTTCTGGTGTGGTTCACCTCTGGGTTCTCTCTCAGCCCCCGTATCACCTCTGCAACCAATTCTTTCCGTTAACATACCCTATTTAAATGAAGTAGCCTGGCTTCTGTATTCCTGGTTCAATCCTGACTGATTTACAGCCCTGTAATGATAATTCAGTTTGACAGCTGATCTTCTGGCAGTTCGAACAAAAACACTTCAACGTTATGGGTGGGCACAGAGAGAAAGGGTAATTTTGCCGGGAATTCTGGAGAGGACTCCACACAGGTGGTAGGTAGCACCTGTCATGGTGACACCTTGACCGATGACGAGGGTTTGGTCTTTGAAAGGTGAGCCAGGTCTTAGCAGTTGAGGAAGGAGGAAGAAGGAGCTGCCCCAGGGACAGCAGCATAATCAGAAGCTTGGAAATGCACAGCGCGTTGCCAGCACACGGCCGAGTAGAAAGAGCAGGTGGGTGGGAGGGCAGAGGGATCTTCCAAGGAGTCTGGGGTTTGCCCTTTACATGGTTGTGGCCCTCACTGAGTTTCTAAGCAGTGGCGGGGTTGAATGACAGGGCAAAGCGTGGAGCGAAGGTGGTTATGACACAGAGGGCGTCCGGAGTAACCGTTGCAGCTGAGCACAAGGTGATGGCCATGGCCAGCCCGGCAGCAGGTGAGAGTGTGAGGGGGATTGGATTTGCAAGACATACCGGTGAAGGAAATGACGGCCCTGGGAAAGGATGGTCTGTAGGTCAGGGAGCGGTGAGAACGCAAGGAAATGCCATGCTCTGCATTTGAACAGAGAGATGCGTAACGCCGGTCGTAGGTGTACAGGCTGTAGGCGACGGGTTTATTTTTGAGTGTACTGACGCTTAGGTGACCGTACCAACACGAAGCTGGAAAGGGTGGCGGGTTCTGGTACTCAGGAAAGAGGTAAGGGCTGGAGATTTATATCTGCAATGCGAACGTTTATATTTAGCTGCAGCACGGGAATGGACGAGATGAGCACATGAAGAGATGATAAATCCACGAAGGGCTGGCTGGAACTTAGAGAAACACTACCCTCAATGGCCAGCAAGGATGGGAAGAACCAGCAAATGAGATGGAAAGAGACAGGAGGAAATTAGGCAAAAGAAATAATTTGGATGCCATTGGAGATGGTTTGAGCAGAAGGCAGCCATGAATACTTAACGGGACACACGTCAAGTGAGACGATGACTGGAATGTCTTTTGGTCTGGTGTTGGGATGGTCAGTTTTACTTGCCAACTTGCGGAGCAGTTGTAAGAGGCCATCTGGTGATGCTTCCTCATTACACAGTCGGGGAACAGATCCCGGGGTGATTGACTAAACCACCCGAGGGCCCAGAACTGCTTAACAGGAAAGCTGGACTTGGTCATTTGGCTTTTGATGGTCGGTCAGAATGATTCTTGGTGAAGAGTTCACCCTCTGTGGTCAGAGGCAAGGTATGTCACGCAGAAGCTCAGGACGACTTGGTACCCTACGTTAATTCCCTAACTCGGGTCACTTCAAACAAATGTAGCATTATTTTTCCCCCATTCATTTTTTTATATTTTCCCACGAAACCTGAGAGAACTCAATGCTTAAAACTGAGCTTGCTCACTGGATCAAACATCCAAACAAACACGAAGCAGACTCCTGATGGAAACGTCCAAAGTCTAAAAGGTCCTTTCCTTTTAGAGTTAGGTGTTAGCGGGCCCCTTCGCGGTCTGCTTTATAAACTGGACCTTTTCTCTGTGGGAGGCCAATAGCTATCTTGAGAGCTAACCACCCATATCCTGCTTAAATGTCCTCCTTTCCCTGACAGAAACTTGCCAGAAAGAAATAAACCCTAGTTTCATGAAAGGAAGACAATTTCGTAACCAAGAAGATCAGAATGGTACGAATTTTCAGTTCTATTTAATTGACACTTTTTCCTCATCTGCTATTTTTAAAGATGAAAGTATACGTGTGTGTGTGCACATGTGTGTGTGTGTGCGCGCGTGTGTGTCTTCACGCGTAGGAGCAAACACGCTGGCACGTTCCTCCCTGCGCTGTGCTGCCACTGTGTGACGCGAGCCCTCAGCGGCCACGTCACTGCTCTGAAACGAACGACTCATCCCCGTCCCACTCCGAAGATGAATTCCAAGGGCTCTCAGCACAGTTCTTCCCGGTGAAGCCCAAAGCGGTCCCCTCTCCCAGACTGCCGCCGAGCTCCTTGGCCTTTCACGGAACGCGGGGGCTTGCACACCCCTTTCTAGTCCCACAAATCGCCCCGTACCTGCCACCCTGACTAGGCCTGGGCCATTATTTATCACAGAATAAGCACTGGCTGTCGAGGGTCAATTATTCCATTGACCAGGCATTACAATAATTCTTGGTAATTAAAAGAGGTACTTATGTGAATCCGGGTGCATATTGAAAGCAACATTAGTCCTTTTGTCAACTTGGCAAGTCCATTGTTCTGAGCCAGGCCCAAGCAATTAACGTCTTTTGCCAATCCCTGTCAGCTGGGACTTGAAAACAGACGAGCAAAGGAGGTCAGTCAGATGCTAATTTAGATACAATTGTGTCCGGGCTGCTCGGAGGGGGCTGGCTCTAAAGAAGCCACCGGGGTTAAATGAAGCAAACAGCTTGGGTCCCCGTGACCCCGCAGGGGCAATTTTAAAAAGACCCCTCTGTGTTCCTGTGCCAAATAGCAGAGGGGCTCCACAAGAAACCTTTCCTTAAAAAAGAAAAAGAAAAAAAAAATCGAGAAGGATCGTCATCCGTTTAATCTGCTCATTAAACAAGCCTCTCAGGCGGACTTAACGTGAATTAGCACTTCTCTAAAAAGGTAAAATGTGACACACAGGAGACAGTTCAGATCATTGGAAAGGTCACCATTCTTTATTATACGCTCGACTGTTGTTAATGTATTAATATCTGATGATATGGCGCAAAGACCACCACCTTCACTCGACCTTCAGAGCAAAACTCTGTTTTCCTAACTCAACAAAAACAGAAACACATTCGTCAGGTCTCAGCATAGGTCTAAGCAGCAGCTAAACGGAGAGACACCCTTTATTTTATGTTTTTCCAACACAGAAATTTAGAGTAAAACACAAAACAAAACGAAACAAAACACGAGTCTGTGGACGCCCTCTGCCACCTCCCACCTGACGCCAGGCTCGCGCATGGGCTGGCACGGTGGCAGCCCGGCGTCAGCAGGACCTTCCGAGACCTTGCGCATGTGTTCCCGGGGGGCCGTCTGGGCTGCAGCACCCCCGCCTGGGCACAGTGACTCGGGTGGCCGAGGGCCCAGGAAGACCTGGCTGACGGCCTGGGAGGCAAACGTGCCCTCCCGGAAACAGCGAAATCTGTTGTTCACATGGACACAGATACCTCTCACACTGACACCAGTGCCTCTCTCACAACCTCTCGGCCTCCCTTCGCGTTTACCTGACGATTCGTGGGAGCCACGAGGGGTGTGTCATTGTGTCGAGGCAGAGCTGACAAGAGGCGTGCGTGCGGGCTCACACGATTCTCCAACCAGCCGACCTACACCGTCAGATAAGACGCTTGGACCACGTAGCTTTTAAATGCTCTTGATACTGTTTGCTCCTCTTCTTATCCTAGTTTCTGCTTAAAAGTTAGTGTCACACGCCCCCATTACGCAGAATCATGGAGCCAACCGTCCCTCCCACAAAAGGCCCAGGAAACTGAAATGCTGAGGAAGAAGGTGGAGCCAAGACCGTGACCGCCTGGAAAATTTGCTCCTCTGACATCAGTGTCTTCGGAAGAAAGTGCTGCCTGAACGGTCAGTCGTGTCGGCGTTGGCTCAGCCCCACTGAGGCCTCAGCCGAGCGAAGCCCGAAGTCACCATTTAGCAACCGCAGCAGCCGAGGGGCAGCTGGAATTCGGTGAGTGCCCTGAGCCTTAGCCCAGAACAGCTGCGGTGGAGTGTGGTAACGAGGCCTCCGAGGGACGGGGCCCTCACGGACACACCCTCGTCTCCTCTGAAGCGGGAGCCCTGTCACCGCCCCAGCACCTTCTGACGAGACGAGACGTTTTCAGGATGAAACGATCCAAGGGCAGCGCGTCAGGGCACACGGGGAGAGAGAGTCTCACTCCGCTGTGGCCCCGCCTGGACGAGACACCCTGACGGGGGACACTGTGCTCACCACCCCTAGGTCGCTGTTAGCACACACCCCGAGCGCGCAGAACAGAGTCACACGTGCTGTGGGCACGCGGTGATTCCTGCCAGTCTGAAATCACCGCAACTGTGGTAACGAGACCTCCGAGGGACGGGGCCCTCACGGACACATTCCGACTGGCAGGAGTCACCGCAACTGTTATGGTCGAGATCTGCTGTGACAGATGTAGAAGCAAAGAAAGTGTATCTCACTACGAAACCTGCAGGCATGGAAGGGCTCTCTGTAAATGAGATTTCTAAGGTTTGGCTCAAATTGTGGTGTTCATATAAATTGTTTCAGTTTTGATAGCCTGGTATGAGAGAGAGTCATGTAGGAGTTAATTTATCATAGGATCTTTATCTGAAAAAAAAAATCTGTTGAAGATATAGAAATGAACCAAAATCTTAACAATGAAAAGCAATGCAATAGGACAGTTTAATTCCTGAGCTGGCTTTATCATGTCATGATTTGGTTCATCATAGAACTGAAGACATCTTTTTTACTCTATATTCGACTGTGTTTATTTAAAAATGCAGGAAGTTGAAAGCACAGGTGCCTGGCCCTGGATTAGACGTAAAGTTAGGGCAAACAAAAGGGAAGGGGTACGGAGAAAGCCTGTAATGGCAAAAAGAAAATAGAAAAAAAAAAATCTTTGCGTGGCCTGCTTCATCAAAAAAGGTCTCTGTTTGTCTTCAGAAACTATCATCACTACTGCACAGTTGACATGGGCCTCAGACATCATCAAGTCGCCATGCCTGGTATTTATGGAATGACTGTGAATGGCTGAGTCAATAAACCCTTTTGCTTTGTCAATGAGAAAGGCAAGAGCCATAAAGAAATCGAAGACGGCTGTCACGGAAAAATCCACTCAGGGGGCCAAGATCTCAAACGATTGTTAGTGTAGATGGTTATCAAATGGGCGTTCGACTTTAACTGAGCTCTTTTCAGAGCCACTGTCTGTTGGAATACGACATATCCCGGTTCCTTGTACGTATCCTATCTGGGCTGCTCATTAACAAAGCACGTTTATTGAGGGCCTCTGCTCCGAGCACGGACGCGGTCACCCAGGAGACACTGACGAAGGGCCCACGGCCCAGCTAGGGCAGATGCGGGACTGTGCGTCACAGGAGCCAGGGTTTCCTACCCTCAGGCTCTCATGCTGCCACCCTGGTAATAAGCAGGGAGAGGCACAGAGAAGTGGAGACTCGTGCAGGGCGCGCTCACAGCGGGAGGACAGGAAGGAAGGGTGGATGTGGCTGGGCGGGGGGAGGAGGGAGAGAGCTCCCTACAGGAAGAAGAAAAGCGTTCGTAAGGAGGCAGCGGAGAAGGCAGAGAGGAGGAGACCCCAGCTGGGGCAGGGGCGTGCTGCGGACTCGGGGAGGTGGGACAGGCCGTGGGAGACATGAGTGTCTCCACCGGGCGGACGGACAATAAGGGATTCACTGCAGATACTGAGCAGAGCGACGTGACGGAGACGGGCTGTGGCAAAGTCAGGGTTGTAGTTTCGTGTGACGCAAGAGACTGAAGGCGGGAAGACAGGGGGCATGGGGGACACGAGGGTCACACCGGGACAGGGGAGCTGGGCCAGCACGCGGCAGGGACGGACTGGCTGCGGAGGGCGAATAATGGGGAGGGACGGCGAGACGAGCGAGGCGACGGTGCCCAACGGAAACCAGGAAGGCTGCCTTCGGAAGGGGCTGAGGGAGGGAAACGGGAAGGACCGGACACATTAGCACACGGGAAGCACAGCTGGGTCCTAGAATGAAGACCGCACAGAGAGTTGGGATAACGGTCGCGTTTCGAGAAGCATCGACACAGAGCGAAAGCATGACCCAGAAGGCACGACAGTGTGTTGAGAAGCTCTGTGGCCACGGCCTTCTCACAAGTTCTGTCTTTTATCGCAGATGGCCCAGCGAGGTGGTGAAGGTCGGGAATAGGGAGCGTCACTAAGAAGGAGGAGGGGGACCCTGCAGGGCACAGCCTCACAAGAGCCTGGAGTGGCCCTCGGGGGGGGGGGCTGGCAGCGAGAGGTGGAGGCTGCGTGTCAGCGGGCAGAGGAGGACCGGGAGGGAGGTGGGCGTCAAACCTGGCGTTTGGATGGTGACCGGCGTCCTCTGCATTAAGCACACTGAGGGAAAGGACAGCAGCAGAAACTCACTGCTCTCCAGCTATCGACGGTAAAGTGGTGGAGAGAGGTGAGGAGCCGAGAGAGCTCAGTACAGGGGATCGGACAGGGTAAATGAGGGGCAGCACCAGCATATTAAAAGAGAAAAGTTATATGTGTGTGGAGGGAGGGAGGGAGGAAGAGGGAGGGAGGAGGGAGTAGAGGGAAGGAGAGAGAGAAAATGAGAGAGAATGAGAATAAACAGGGGTTAAAGAGAAAGTCCATTAGGAAGTCATACAAGATAAAATCAGAGAACAGGAAGTAAAGTCAAACTTGGAGAAGAGAAAATCTTATTTGTTTAGAAAGGGATACATTAGAGATGCCGCTTAGAAAATCTTCCTTTAAAAGTGAAGGAACGATGTGCCTAAGGGGGTCATCGACTGAGAGAGAGAGTAGCAGAGATAAAATCTGGGGAAAGGGGACCAGGTGGACAACGGACAGTAAGAGAACAATGGGTGGCTTGTGCTCCTTCTTCAGGACCAAGGGACCAGGACTGGACACACACACTTCTCCCGGGATATATGTGCGCGCCTCTGTTTGGGTGTCTGTGCCGGTATCCAGCTCCTGAACACTCAGGAAAACCCAATGGAAGTATCTCACATCGTTAAGATAATTTTCGTTTTGGTACACTAAGCAACCACACTAAACAGTTCGCTGGGTGTTGTGGATAAAGCAATGGGATGTTCCTGTAATCTTTTAGGAGTTTAGGGTCTAATTACAGTGGAACATGACGCGAACAGGATCCTCGACGTGCTATAAAAGTCACCGTGAATCACTGACTGGGACAGTTGTGGAGAAACTGGGGTTTGAGGGAAGATTGTGTTCGACCGACGGCGTTTGGTTCAGAAGTCTAACCACGAGCGAGTCACCCGACAGACAGTGGGGAAGAGGCGCCTTCGGCAGAGAAAAGGCACCTGCGTGTGAGGCGGCGGAACAGGTGAGGGGAGACACAGTGTCTCCAGCGGGCGGCGAGCAGGGGAAGTCCTCAGCGTCCCCTGAAGCAGTGCAGGCATGACTCCACGGGAAGCTGGACCTCCGTTGAAGGGTTTTAAGCTGGGGACACTGACGGCTGAAGAGATGTCCTTGATGGCAGTAGCTCTCGGCCTGGGGACCTCGTACGAACATCAGTTCGGGACCCCGCACCCTGAGGTTCTCCTGCCAGAGGTCCGAGGTGGAGTATGCACCCCGGTGTTCTTAGAATGCTCTGGAGACGATTCCTGTTCGTTTACTTTAAAACCATCTATTTAGTTCCTACCGTTTTTTTGAGTGGAGGACTCAGCAATGAATAACAGAGACAAACACGGCTGCCTCCTGGAGCTTGTGTGCGGGAGGCACATCAGAGACTTCGGTAAGCGCTCTGGTGTGTCAGGAGGCGGGCAGCACTGTGGACAAAAGCTAAGCAGGGAAAGCAGGGGGAGGTGGTGTGTTCGGGCTGTTCCACAGACATATGCACTATGGCTGTTGACGGGGACATCCCTGAGAATTCGGGCAATGCCGTGGAGAGGGGGACAGTACCGGGAACGGATTTCTAAGGGAGGGGGCAGACGGCCCAGGGACCGGCCTGAAGATGCGCTATGTCGTGCGGCTGGATGACAGGACCGGTGGGGCAGAGAAGGAAGTGTGAGGAGGGCAGTGGCAGGGCATGGTCACGGGTGAGGGGGGCTTCCAGACCACGGCAAGGGCTCACCCTGAATGAGGCGGGGAGCCCCTGGAGGCTCTGAACGGAGGGGTGATGCGAGCGAGTTACGTTCCGAAAGGATCATTCCGGTTGCGGTGTCACAGAGCAGGCTGAGATGGGCCAGGACGGCAGTGGGGGGATGGGGCCGGGTCGGGGCGGTGGGGCCGTGTCGGGGCAGTGGGGGCCAGGGAGACGCGGTGGAGACGGGGTACGATTGCAGGGGGCGCAGAGATGCAGGGGGGAGAAGTGGCAGCGGGGTCCGCAGGAGGTGGCTGCTGGGGCTGGGCATGAAAAGGGGCAGAAAGGGGTCGCCTGAGGGAGAGGACAAAGTTGGAAGCAGAGGCAGGGTCAGCCCCGCCTTTCCTGGGGCGCTGGCGAAAGAGAACGTGGGAGAGGGGGAGGTCAGGGGTGAGCCTCGACCCCGGTCCAAGTTACCTGAAACCGGGACAGGATTTACAGCGGGAGAAACAAGTTTTCGTTCTGTTCTGCCTCCCTGCTTCGGTCGCACACTCGCATGTGTAGGTTGGGGGTGCAGAGGGCTCCTTAATGGTTTGACGTGTTGGTTTTGCGAGGCCGGGAGGCCATGAGGCCGCGAGGAGAAAACGGCCGGCCCGGGCCGGACAGAGAAGTGGGGTCACTGGGACGTGACTACGCATTGCAAACGAACGACCACCCCGGGTCGTTTCAGACACCCGCGATCCGAGGTACAGATACCGGCCACACGGCACTGACACGCGAGCCTCTGGCCCGGCGAGAGCTGCCGTTCCCATGGGCAGAAGCTGGATTTCCTAGTTCAAAAATGCCGCTCGACAAATACCCCGATCTGCCTGCACCGAGAAACATCCCGCGCCCTCTACTGCTTTGGGGCGGCGGGTGGAGAGAGATTTTTGAAGCGTCCAGCGCAAGTTAAAAACCCAGGCCGACCCTCAGCATCTCACCCCGCGGTCAGTGTTTTCCGACGGGAGCCACACTTGACCTCTGAAGTGCGGAGGTGACCGTGGGGGCCGTGGGGGCCATGGGGGCGTGGGGGCCGTGGGGGCGTGGGGGCCGTGGGGGCCGTGGCTCCCTGCAGGGCTGGGGGGTCATCTTCCTCGCAGGCGCAGTGAGCTTTCCATTCTCCTTTTTAAAACCCCCTGTCCTGGATTCGTTTCAGTGCCAAGAATGTTTATTTTGATTTCCTTTTCTATAAACACTTAATAGGTCCCGCATCTAGGTTGATATAACTAAACTACTGTGAATTATCCTTACATAGGCGTCTTCCAGTTTGGCAGACCAACTAGCATTTACGTGCTTGTACCTATGATATTTTCATTCAGATCGTCTTCATACGTGGATTTGAAAGGAGCTGTTCTCCGAGCATCCGGTGATGAGCCATCCTCAGAATGAGAAATGACTTACAGACGATCACCACGTCCGGTCTGGAGGCAGCTTTCCAGCCGGCCGGCTTGCAGGGGCCGCCACGGGATGAGCTCGCGCGTGAAATCTAATCTGCCCTGGAAACGGACCTCGGCCAGCCACAGCGGCTTCTTTGTTGTCCACGGCGATTTAAAGCACGCCCGGGCACTCTTTTCAGAAACGGACTTCTGAAGTGACTCTGCGCCTGCTTCTACGGTTTGTATACGAAAATAATGAAAAACGAATAATGGACACTTCTGCTTTGTCCTATCTAGTTAGTTGAGTTTCTTCCAAAAGTCACACTTTACATGAATACAGTGTAGCCATGAATTTGTATTCGTCGCTATGATAATTTTTTACATTAAAATACACATGTACTGGGTATACAATTTAATTAATTCCTTTAAAGGTGCTGTGTGTTGGTTTGATAGGATTTTAAATCTGCTTGTTTGTGACTTAAGAGACATGGTTTTGATCCACTTGTTTATGACAAATACATAAAACAGTTATTTTTTGAGGTAAATTGTTCTGATGTAAGAACGAGGTAAGTTGTGTCAGGATGTGTCATTGTCTCATCTGTTGTCACTGGTCAGTGCTCACTGATGGGGAAAACCATCCCTCCCAGGTGCCCACTCCTAGTAAAAGGTCCACCTCGTCCCGACTGGGACTTCGATCCGTTCATCCCCGCTCGCCTGGAACGACAGTGTAATTCACCCATCGCTGCCTTGCACTGCGTTCTTTCTTTTTGGCTATTTAAGAGACATTCTCCTCTCCGCTGCCGACTCATGAAGATGCCTGCTGTGAACCTGTGCCACCTAAATGGCTGCTGAAGACCGACGCCGTCTCTAGCATAAGCTGCCACCCCAAACGGATCAACAGGCGCGCACCTGCATCTCAAACGTCTCCACGCCCAGCACTACCTGTGATTTTTTCTTTTACGCGAGCACAGATGACACCGGAACGTGTCCAGTCCCATAAGACTCGCAGAGCTCTCTCAGGCCCGCCCATCGTTCTTGTTCCCGCCCTCGAAGGAGCTCTCAGCGCCCCTTGCCCCAGTGCCCCCCACAAAGCCCCCTGGCCCCACACTGCCCGTCAGCCGTTCCCAGCACCACCTGGAAGTGTTTCTCCCTCCAGCTCGGGCACTGTCAGCGCATCTCAGCCACCTCGTTTAGTCGCCCCCTTTTCCAGTTTCTCTGCAATCCCAGCCTTGGCGCCATCCCCCGGACCTTCTTCACCCCCCAGGACCCTTCTCCTTCCTTGCTAGACCACTGGGGGTCACCCCGGGCCCTACCCCCAACACAACACCAGTTACACTCCTCGCTCGATTCTGAGCTCCCGCCACATCACACGAGGCGTTCGTCTCCTCTGTCCTCTAGAGCCAGACCCCATGAAGACACCCCTGGATTCACTCACTCCTGTGGGTCTCCTACATCGGCAGCCAACAAGAGAGGAGTCGATTCCCCCACACACTCCGTCCTCGCCCAGCGTTGCCGTCTGGCCAACCTCAGCACGCTGTCGCCCCACGCGCTCAGACCGAACCTCCGGAAGACGTCTTGGGTCCTCCTCCGTCCCTACGCCTCCGGTCCACTCCCCGGGCAAACTGTGCTTCCTGAACACACTCCTCTCACCTCCACCAGGGTTCCACGCCCGGGCATCGTCCTCTGAGCTGCTGCCGTAGCCCCTCCCCTGCCCGCCTCCATCTCCCCACCGGGCCGTCCACACCCTCACAGCAGCACGCTTCCAGAATGTCTCTCAGATCCCGTAATTTTCCTGTCTGGAACTCTTCAAAGACTTTCCGTGCCAGGCAGAGTAAGACCCAGGTCTCTCACTCTGTCCTTTATGAAGGTTCACTCTCTGCTCCCCTCTCCTGCCTCCCTCCTCTACGCCCACCCTGGTCAGGCCGCAGCCTGCTCGGGACTCAGAACACGCCGTGCGCTGTGCCCTCCGCTCAGCTCCCTCTCCCCGGCCTGGGCACCGCCGGCTCCCGCGTTGGCTCCCCTGGGACACCCCCACTGCCGGCCCACCTGAAAGGGGCTCACCGCCACTTGCTGCTGCCATGCTCTGCCTACCCGTGGTACAGCTGTGTGACGATTATTCACCTGTGTCTGTCTGACGTCACGAGGATGCAAACCCCAGGAGAAAGGGGGCCTTAGTCCTTGTCCTGGCTGTGTCACCAGGCCCTAGAGCAGTTCTTGGTACGTCGTAGGTGTGCATTCATTTGTGCCAAATGACTATACACAGAGTCATTCAACTATTAGTCCAAAACTATTTCTGACAGGGTGACACTACAAAGCGAGAAGAATGCTTTAATAAGTGCTATTTACCAAATAACTGTCATAGGAGATTACTAGACACCTTCAAGTGTTATCTCATAGATCCCTTAAGAAACCGAACCCTAAGTCCCCCGTTTGCCAGATGTGCTCTGGAGGTTAAGTTGTGGCGTGCCACAGGGCTAGGGGCGGACAGGGCCAGTGGCCTCCCGAGCAGAAGCTGAAGTGGCAGGCCCTCTTCGCGCAGGCTTGCAGTGGCATGCTGATGGCCCACCCCGGGGGTGTCCTGGCTCCGTGGAGTTCCGACACCCAGGTGAGAACCTAGGAAACAAGCGCTCATGCCCGGTAATGACCTTCCCCAGACCTGTAACTACTGTCAACTACCACTTAGTAGCTCGTGCTGACATCTAACGCCTTCGGTCCTGGGTAGTGCTTGAAGAATATTTTCAATCAGGGTCACTTACTGATCCGGTCTTCATTTTTATGCCAGAAACGATCAAGCTCACAGAATAACACCTCTGCACTCAAGGGCGTGGGGGAGCCAGGAGAAGCCTTCAGCCATCAGTGAGAGCGAGCCCCACCCTGGATGCACAGAACGTCCCCGAAACCCAGTCACACAGAGACACGGAACAGAAGGGAGCAATCGCTCAGGGGTATGTGTGTGGAGAGAGAGCTCTCATTTGTTGTTTCCACCGTCTTTGACTGATTTTCCACAGGCGTCGCAAAAACTCTTTCCCTAAAGCCACCATGAACATCTCATAACTAGGAGACGCCAAGACAGGTGAGCACCCAAGCCGACACCACCTGCCAGTGAAAATGAGGATATGAGGCCTCAGAATCAAGCAAACAACAACAAACCCGCCAGTCCAATCGTTCTACTAGATACGGCATCTTAGGACCTCTCAGCTCTCTGTCTTTTCCCCGGCCTGGGACAGGTCAGCCCTGCCTGGAGAGGCACTCAAAACCCCGAACACAGAGGCCGAGCCTGCAGCGCGTCCCTAACGGAGTTAGTCAGAACCTGCTGCACAGAGCCCCCTAATGAAAGTGTGTGTGAGCGTGCATGTGTATGTATGTGTGTGCATGCATGTGTGTGTGTATGTATGTGTGTGCATGCATGTGTGTGTATGTATGTGTGTGCATGCATGTGTGTGTATGTATGTGTGTGCATGCATGTGTGTGTATGTATGTGTGTGCATGCATGCATGTGTGTATGTGTGTGCATGCATGTGTGTGTGTATGTATGTGTGTGCATGCATGTGTGTGTATGTATGTGCGTGCATGCGTGCATGTGTGTGTATGTGTGTGCGTGCGTGTGTGCGTTTGAAACTCGTAGGGTGAAGGTGCGTGCTGTCAGGAATCAAATGGCTCAGACCTAAGAAGCACGCCCATCCCACCCCATCCTGAATTCTGCATTTAACACGATCGTCTTCGAGTTGGCATAACTCTGCCCTAAAGAAACGTCGGGTGCACACCGGAGAAAACCATGGGCTGCCCTGACTGCGAGCCACGCACAGTATTTATCAAGGCACGCTTTTCATTAAGCACAGGTAAACCTCAAAGACGAGCTGGCTCGCTGCTTCCGCTTTGCCGTCTGGCGGGGCTAAGTCGCAGGGAGAGGGGCGGGGTGCCTGTCGAGCAGCCCCAGGGTCCCCGCCGCCCTCCGCCCGCTGCCTCGGCCACCACACGACGCAAGCACTCTCTGTCACCTGTCACCACGAACCCTCAGCTGCCGAGCTCTGCTGAGCTGTCAAAACCCGTTCCAGGTTGTAACTTGGCAAACGGGACTTAACCTGCGAGAAATGCTTTGCAACAAATTTTCATAACATCTGCCACGTCATTTTTAAGCACTACCTTCTGCTTCCACAGAACTTGAACACGGCTTTGTTTTTAAAAGCTGAATTTCACAGGTCTTTCTTCAGCTCTACGGGGTATTTGCTTCTGACAATAAAAGGCTCCCTCTGGGAAAAAAGGTCCTCAAATGTTTTAGCATTTCTGTTTCATGGACTTAGAGTCAAAATCAGTCTGTCTCACAAGCACGAAGGAAAAAAAAAATTATTCTGCAGAGCGTCATTTCAATCCCCAAAATGCATTTTCCACAAGACGTCTGATAGACGGAGTTGTTACTTAAAAGTGTACCAATTGTGGCGGTGGCCTGCTGGTCATCAGAACAGACGTATAACTACGTATCA
The DNA here is from genome assembly GCA_004027375.1 of Macroglossus sobrinus. Classification (NCBI taxonomy): domain Eukaryota; kingdom Metazoa; phylum Chordata; class Mammalia; order Chiroptera; family Pteropodidae; genus Macroglossus; species Macroglossus sobrinus. The sequence continues at coordinate 38,122 of PVKZ01001187.1, forward strand.
GGGAGAGAAAATACCCGTATCGGGTCTTTCGATACAGCACTGTTTGGGGGGCATATTTCATTAGAACAGAATTGTAAAACCGAACACAGCAATTAACAGAGTTGTACCAGTGTGAGTGTGTTTTTCATCCATCTAATATTAACCACGTACCAGGTAGTCTGTTGGATATTTAAAGACATACAAATGATACAAAGTATCTGTTTCCATTTTCAAACGATACAAAGTATCTGTTTCCATTTTCAAAATAAACCGAGTTGTAGGCAACTATAGGGTATTGGAAGTTGTTAGTTTTTAGCTGGAATTGAAGCCTTTGGTATATATGATGTAACCTAGAGAGAAAGTTAAAAAAAAAGTGGCTGAGGAAAGAATCATTCGGACCCATCATATCTAAGGGACAGGCCAGAGAATGAGATAAACCAGTAAATAGTGGTAAAGTAACAGTCGAGAGAGAGAGAGAGAGAGAGAGAGAGAGAGAGAGAATCATGTTTCAGAAGCAAAGGACAGCATTTCTAGAAGCAATGAGCGTCGAGTGCTGCCAGATCGACTACCACAAAGGTTAGGGGTTGGTTATTGCATCGAGGAAGGAGGATGTGGAAATGCTAGTGATAACATCCAACAGGAAAAGAGCTAAGGTTTGCATAAACCCACACTGAGCCTAAAATAATAGTCCCTCTTAAAGAATACTCCATCAATCCACCACTGAGCCTCGGGCAAGTGCGAATAGCGTTATGATCAGACCACACCTCCAAGACTTTCTTCAGAGAAATGAAATTTCTTAAAAGAGTCTTCTCGCCAAGCAGTAGAGGGAAAAAAGTGAGTTAAACAAAACTTATTCATACAAGGCCCTGCCCAGGGGATTTTCAACTTCCTGGAATAATAAATCATTTTATTATTTTTTTAAAAAATCATTAAATTACATATATACGGGACAAATGACGATGAAGCAAATTTAGTGGCAACGACTAGACACTGGTCTCTGCTGGGAAATGGGGAAGATGCTCGGAACTGACACAAGAACAGTAACCACCAAACATAATGAAACGAATGAACTATTGTTTGAAAACGGTATACAGATAGCGTTTAATTTTTCCCTTATATAAAGGAAGTCTCTCTTTGATGGTGGGACTTAACTGGCTTGTTTCCTGATGTAAGCCTCCAAGGTCGTAGAAAGAAATGCCACGTCAAAGCGAAGAAGAGAAGGGACTATTAGCAGCAGTATTTTCATGTGAAATTAAACACATGGAAAGAAATATGCCCATTGCGATACCGTTCCTGTCTACAGGATGACCGCAAGGACCCTGCACACCGCTGGCTGGGTAACCCGGATCCCACGCCTGAACTCCCTGGCTGCCCCAAGCACGCTGACTCATACAGGGTCCGTACCTGGTGGCTTTCCCTTTTGTTTTTAGCTTTTTTCTAAACTTGATAAAGAAAACCAAAACAAACCAAAATGCTCCTTATCAGCTATTTTCAGAAATTTTACATAAAATACATATGGGCATCTTTCAAAGTCCTTCACTGAAGGACACTGGGACATGCTTCTAAAGGCAAGGTATCGTCTTGGTCTTGACCCCGAAATTCAGATGAGGGATTTCACAGTGGCTCAAAGCCAGGTCACTTTTTAGAGAGAAAACCAAGGTCGGATTATTTCTCCAAGCTTTGGAGAGCAGTCGTGGCACTGTGCCTAGCCAACTTGTGCCACGTTTGGCCAGAGGAGGCCGATTCCCCACCCTGTGGGTGCCAACCTTCCCTGGGGGCTCTGGGCTCTGCTCCTTTGTGAGCCTCATCGCCCACTTACCATGGAAGGTGCCCTCCGCTCCCACGACCCCACCCACCCCCCGATGGTGGTCATTTCTAAGTCGGTACCTGGAAATGAAATTTTTAGATTATTCATGATCTAAGGAGCAACTGCAACATTTATTCAAAAATGTTCTACTGATTAAAAAAAAAGTATCGGTATCTTTATTATAGTCTATTACCAATTCAAACTAAGCAACCCAACGGGGACACCTCAACAGACAAATTAAAACTTAATGAGAAGGGCCGTTAAAAGCGAAGCGACAGCATGGAGAGCCCAGGGACTCAGCAGAGGGCTGCGCACGCCTCTTCTGCTCCTCCCCTACCCGCCCTGCGGGAGCGTAACCGCCTGGACCACAGGAAGTTAGTGTTCCAAACGTCCTCGCACGGCGTGGCTGCTCACGGAGCCTGCGTAGACGTGATGGACGCATCGCTGGCATACAGAAGAGTGTGCTGTGTCTGCCAGCTGGTGAGTGTCCTGTCTATGTCGACTCTCTCTTCCTTTGCAAACTTGATTCTACAAGGAACAGGCCACAGTCCCGTAGGCAGCAAGCCTGCGGGACATCCAGGGGCTGGGAGCGGGGGCCTCCCGTGTTTTTCTCCTAGTTTTCCACTCCCATGGCAGTTCATCTCTGACGGTCCCTCTGGAGGAGGCCCTGAGCCTCGAGACAGCCACCGCATGGTGCACGTGGCCCAGCGAGCTGCCATCCACTGGGCTGGGCTGAGGCTCGGCATAAATCCCCACGGCCGCCCGCACAGGTGGGGTGTGCAAGGCCCTGCGTGGCACGCCACTGGTCTGGAGGTCGTGACCCGTTTACGGAAGGCAGACTGTCCTTGCAGACGTGATTAAAAAAGGTAAGGAAGCCAAAAGAGTGGGCTGCACACAACGGGCGCTGTCTGCCAAGCGGCCGCACAGAATCCTCTTCTACTTAAAAAAAGCACAGAGCACGTGCAGTCAGACCCAGCCAGGGCCAAACGCCACCACGTCCACGTCGAGAACCTTCCAGAACAAGGGCTAACTTAGATCGAGGACCTGATCCCAGGAACCAGTACTTTATTCCACCACCAGTACCCCCACATGCCAGCTTTGTCTGTCGGGGGGCGGGTGCCACGGGAGGTAAAACGGCATCTGATTGATGAGATCGGGTGCATGAAGGCATACGCCTTACCTAAGAGATGCTATAACGTTGTGGACCAATTTCAGAAGCAGCCACTGTAATACTTCTGGAGGAAAAAATCTTCCTTCAAACCAAATGCAACTTTAAAACCGTGGTGCCTTAGCGGAGACGCCCAGCGATGTGTTCGCTGCTCTAGAAAAGTCCTCTCTCGATTCGGTTATTTCCCCACATCCATTTTGGTAACGTTTTATTCAGTTTCTCTCGGAAATTTTGAACCCGCAATCCCCTTTGCTTTTCTTTGAAAAATCCCTTCCGTCAGTGGGCGTCCTGGTGGTTACAAGTTGCTACTGGCTTGTGCAGGGCGAGGGAGAAGCGTGCGTCCAGGGAGATTAGCATCCCAGCCAGGAGAAGTGCATGGGCTTGATCCCGTGGTGAGCAAAGGGCCGGCTTTACAAGAGCAAAAAGTGCCTCGGGCCCTCAAACAGCCCGCTCGGACCACACCGCCCTCCTGTCGGGTCACAGCTCTCATTCCGGGAGCAACGGCGTTACAGAGGTACAGAGGAAGTAGTGCCGTCAGAAGCAGTGGGACACTAAGACTCCTCTGGGTCAGGACTGACCCCTGAGGGTCGGCCCCCTTCGGCCCTGTTCAGCGAGGTCATGTGCCTGAGGTCACAGGCAAGGGGAGCGACAGGAGGAGGGAACCCGAGTTCTGTTCCCTTGGGCTCTCTGCTCTGGGCCCCATGCCTCAGGTCTGACTTTACCGGTCAGGACAAACTCAGGGCGACGATAAGGAGCAAGAAAGAGCTTGGGAGTGAAAGGAAGCATCTCTCTGAGAAAAGATCTGTCGGGAGAAAGGACTGATCACGGACCCAGCTCGAGTGACCAGGGCGTCGAATCCCCCGTCTTCCGAGGCAGCCAATGCGAGCCCGTGTGGATATGGGCCTAGCATCTCCTGCTCCCCTCCACGGCCTGCTCTGACAGCCTGCGGCCGAGCGGGGGAAGCTGCAGGGGGCCGGCCAGGAAGGAGGGTGAGGGTGGAAATGGGGGCCTGCAGCAGACACGGACCAGTCAGTCCCCGATGAGGTGGGGGCTGGGTGTGCGGGTGACGGGTGGTGGGTGACAGAGGACGAAACCCTGTTCGGCTGCCACACTACGCCCCGAAGGACCGGCAGGAAGTCCGCGAGTCCCTCGGCCACACTGCTGAGATGAGCAATGGAGCAGAGACCGCCCGCTCGCCGGCCACTGCTTTGCGGGAGGCGCAGGCGCCTGAGGCTCCCGGGATGGGGGCTCATGGGAGGCGGACAGAACCGCCACGTCCCAGCGACCAGTCTCCTGGGACACCGGCGATCGTTAGAACGTTAGAATGTGCAGGGCGAGCAAGCAGATGAGCCCGAAGAGCCGCACTCCTCACCTTCCCGTGTCCCGCCCCGTCTGGACGCCCCTTCCCACGGAGGGAGAGGCTGTGTGCACGGAAAGGATGGAGCAGCTGGAGACAAAACCCAGCTTTGGGTCCCGCCATTCTCGGCCCCAGGTCACATCCCGCCTGAGCTAAAAGCAGCCGTCTGCCGGGACGGTCAGCCGAGGCCTCGCCAGCCCGCAGGGTTTTCCTGCCCACCTCCGGTCGCCGTTAACGGAGGCTCTTCGTGGGTGCAGGGGAGCGGGGTGGCCTTCTCCCCCAGAGTGGCCTACAGGGGACTCTTCTCTGTCCTTTTACAGGCGTGGAGACAAAGCCATGAGAGCAGGGCTCCTCACTCCTCCCCGGAATTCCAGTCGGTGTGGGAATCCCCATTGCCGAGCACGCCACGCTGCGGGGCCACGGCGCTGCCAGCACCCGCGGCAGGAGCTAGCGTTCCCGGGGGGCCTGGTCCCCCAAGCCCCTCTCTCAGATTCCTCACAACCCAGTTGGTGGGAGACTCGCCTACGCATTAGTCTTGGGTAATAATAAAAATACTTTTCCTTAAGGACATTATGCAGCAGGCTCTCCGAGCACAGAGAAGGGGGTGCGGGGAGCGGGGAGACTCAGAGGGAGGGTGTACGAGGGCGAGTGGCTGCGGCCAGCGGCCCTCTGGGCAGCCTGTGGGTCAATCCTGGCAGCTCTGGGCTGTGTGGCCACGGGCAGGCTCGTCCCCGTCACCAGGCGTCGCGTCTCGTCTGGAAACAGGGTCGCGGTGAGGATTAAACGTGTGACAGACTCAGCAGAGCGCCAGCACTTCGCTAGCCGTGCCGTCGTCATCGTCAGGGGCGGCAGCCGCCGCCCAGCCACGGGCGTGAAGAAAAACACGTCCGGGTGAAGTGAACAACGAACAGGTCTCGTCTCGTTTTCCAGCCGCTGCATTAGTGAATGGGGACAAGGGGCTGCGGCTAATTGTTAAGCTGGGAAATAGTTGTCTCTTTGGAATAAATGACGTGCAACGAGCTCCTCCTAAAAACGACAGCACGAGAACCGGCCTTTAATGGTGAGGCAGGCGTCCCTGCCCAGGGTGCCACTTGGGGTTCAACCAGTGTTAACTGGTGATGACGGCTCGGTGCACCCCGAACGGCTCGGGACGCAGGGCACCCCATGTCAAACCGAACGCGTGCTGCAGCTTCAGGGCGTGAAGGCCTCGCTCTCCGCCCAGTCCTCTCCTCCTTGCTTCTCCGGACTCAGTTTAGCCAGGGGACAAAGTGGGTGCGAACAGGCTGTTCACAGTTAGAAACGCTGACGCTGATGCTGACGGGCTGGCACTGTCCTGCTCACTTTAACCCCTGGAAATCTGATCTGTGTCACTTAAAAAAAAAAGGAGGAGGGAGCAGTGGCTGTAGCTTAAGGTTTTCAAATAATTAAGATTTTTATCTATGGAGGCGCAGCCTCTCCATTTCTGCATTGGAAACCTCCCTGTCTCCATAACGAGGATGATGTCATCTTTCCCCTCGTGGTCATCTCGTCGTGGCGGGGCTCCTGACCCTCCGGCCAGGGATTCATAGCCACTGGGCCCTGCGTTCTGGCCTGAGCCCTGCAGGAAACCGAGCCTCAGCTGCTGCCGGCCGTTTATTTACACACATTCCTGCCTCAAATTGAATTAATGAGTGTAATTTAACTCCCACGATGTCCTCTCACTCCCCTTCCCCTGTGCCCCACCCAAGGAGGGCCTGCTTCCCCCATCGCTCCCACCCCGCCCTGGAGGCCTTGCTGGAATGGACTCAGCCCGGGGCTTCTCCACTTGCAATGTCCACTGGACCACCTGGCGGAAAACGCAGAGTCTAGCTGGGGCCTGAGAACCAGCATTTCCAGAGGCCCTCCCTCTGGGGAGGCCGGGTACGGGCGGCTGGGGTGGGCGAGGCTGCCCAGACGGTGGGGGTCACCGCTCGAGCAGCAGGGTTGTTGAAGGACCCATCTGCACAGAGCACAACAGGTGACATCTGGGTGAGTGAACAAAACGGTAACGTTAACTCCTGGACTTTCTGATCAACCTAACGGAACACAGATTTGTGAGAAGCGCATCCTCAACAGGGGGCCTGTTGACCTTGTCTATTTTTCCCATGTGTGCACGACAGACACAGAGTACGTCCAACCACAAGTCCCGTTAACCTCCAACACAGTCCTACGCAAACTCCGGCCTGGGAGCTGCAGAAGGTGGACCAGCAATGCTGGGGCCCTCGGCTTTCACGCCAAGAAGCAAAAGCAACTCCACGCTAGAGACGCTGGCGAGGCCGTGGCTGGGTGCAGGAGGTCTGTTTATTGCGCTGGGCAGGCCGGTGAGGAATTTCCTGCCTGCTGTGCCAAAGGCAGAGCGCGAGGAACTTTCTCTGAAGTGTGTGCAAGAAAACCAGCAGATCTCCTGTGTATTCACACATTGTACACCTCAGCTCGTTATCCCTGGCAAAAGTCCCTCCAAATTCTACCAAATGTGAAGAGAGGAGTAAAAAGGGGAGCAGAAAGAAAAACAGGCCTCCTGACGCAAAAGAGAGTGAATGAATGTATTTGAAAACCAGTGTCGATGTGTTGGATTTTGATTTTCCTGGACACAAATACATGTAGTATCTCCAGCAATAAATATCCTTAACCTTGGACCCAAAACTGTTTGCCCAGGTCTGCACAAACTCAGTGTTTGGCTGCTTCAACAGAGAAAGGCTTTCATGTCGACTGTTGCCCAGAAAAGTAGATTTGAGGAATTTTTTATTTTTGAGGAAAGATTGAATTTATCATGAGACATATTTCATCGAGAAACCAGTGAAATGAACCACCTTTTTACCCAAACCACAAAAACGGCACATTCCTTTGCTAGAAAAGTTGGCCGCTTCTGTTGAAAAGATTAAAGTTTATGATTTTGGGGGCGTGTAGGGGTTGATGAGATTAGGTGCACGTGACAACGAAAGAGTAGCTCCCAGGGGAGGGAAAATGGTAGCTTATCAATACTCTCCCCGTAGTGCAAAGGTTCTTCCAATACATGTGTCTAAACAGAGCTAAATGTGGTCTAGAACGGTTCTCATGATGCCTAAATCCTGCTGCATGTCAACAAAATCCACCTCAATCCTTTCGTTACCACTTACGGCTTCTTGTGAGGAGTATGGCTGGAAAGCAGCTTCCTTAGTTTTCACAACCGATTTGCTCGACGAGAGATGACCACAGTGTTTTAATTAATACAATGAAAAAATGCTCATTGCGCTTTTTCCTGTCTCCTTCTTGGTGGCTGCTGACTTGACAGGATCCCCAGAAAACAAGGACATTAATGCTTTTTAATCGGATGGAACGTTTAGCTACTTCACTGGAAGCAAGTGTGCTGAGTCAGCCCTCTGTGGATTAGTCTTGAAGCACAAGGAAAGAAAAATTGCTATTTCAAGTTCTTTAGACGCTGGCACGTTATAGGTAATTACAGGTCATTAATTTCTAATTTTAGGAATATCTGACATCTGATTACCCATCGCAGTCCCTCTGCCCCAAACAGGCCATCCCATGGACAGGCCCTTGCCCCTGAAGCTTTAGTCCAGGATGCCACCTCCTCCTTACCATCCGCCTTTTTTCAAGTGGACCACACTCAAGTTACCTTTCCCCAAGCTCTGGGCCTCTGCGAGTTTCCTTACAAGGATGACTCCTGCTTTGTCTATGCTCATTACTGAGTAAATATTTTTAACTGTACTTCTCAAACTTATTCCAACTATCTGCTCAAGAAGGCAAATCTGTCTTCTCGACAAAAGCAGCTGCTCAGGAAAAGGTCTAGGATTCTCCTCCTAACCCCCGTTTTCCTTCTTTCGTTGCAGGAGAATGTGGGTGTTTGCCAGGAGCGCTCTAAAACACTCGTGAGCCGGTTCATAAAAAGTCTGCGAGAAGAGCCCCTGCCCGGGGAGGGGGGCCGGGCCCGCCTGTCCACCAGATGCCCCTGCCTGCCCTTGGGTCCCTCAGGGCCACTTGCAGCGGCGGAGTCCGAAGCCCACCAGCAGCAGAGGCTCACAGCCTCTCGGGTTAGCTTCTGTGCGTCTGACCGGCTTCCCGAGCCGGGGGTCTTGTGGCTTCCCACACATTCCCTTACGCCTCTACTTACTGCTTTTCTGTTTATTAAACCAGTCACGATTTCTTTTTCACTGCAACCAAAGACCCTGACTGGTAATAATTAATAAAGAAAAGTTGAGCATATTTGGGCTACAGCCCCCCACTGGCAAGGTCAAGGCCAAAGGCTCAGAGAGAAGCCTGCTCTCCCTCAGGAGACTTCATCCGGTGCTGCCACTGGAGAGATTTTCCTGGGAGCACAGTAATGAATTTCTAAAAAAGAGACTCTAGCAGGGAACAAGAGTTTAAGTTAATTTTCAGTTTGCATTCGTATTCAATGTTTCCAAATAAAGAGTTTAAGTTTTAAGGTGTTTCCAGAACCCTGACTCTGAGTTCACTGAGGGTCTTATCTTCAAGGCCAAATGCCCTCTGCCGCCTGCCATGTCACAGTGTCCTATAGACCGTGGATGTGTGCATGCCGTTCGTTGGTGCTCCCGCAGCAGGTAACATAAACATGTCTGCTATGAGCCTGGTGACGCAATGCTATAGATGCTATAGTGCGCTACAAACAACACAGCTGCTCAAGGTGAAAATGAATGACGTGTCTCCTCCAGCCATGCCACCCTGAACAAGCCCGGTCCCTGGAAGCTGAGCAGGGTCGGGCCTGGTTAGTACTTGGATGGGAGACCACCTAGGAAGACCAGGCGCTGTAGGCGTAAAAAATAAAAAAAAAACATAAGGCATTGTAAGCTGACAAGGTCCTTGCAATCTGTGAGGTCAACCAAGGGTCGCTTTGCCTCGAAACAAATAAACAAACAAACAAACAAACAAATAAATAAGAAAAAATTTTGTTTTTAAAGAAAATGAATGATGTCGGGTCCCTCTCTGGGCGGGCTGGGTGGAGCACTGGCGCTGAGGGGGGGACAGGTCCAGTCACACCCTGTGTGACAGAGGGTGGTGATGCCACCAGACAGAGCAGGCACAAGAGGGAAGAAGTTAGGGTCAGAAGAACGACGAGTCGTGCTTTCGCTGTGTCAGAGCGTAAGGTGCTGGGAGGCCAGGCATGTGGGTGGCAGCAGCACGCGGTAACTGTCCTATAACATTATTCGTTTGCTTTGTTACAAAGTGCACAGCGAAGAGTGACCGGCACGTCTGAGGGGCGTGGCCGGCGATGGCTGGGGAGGGGCAGCGCATTTCCTGCACGTGCTGGCGCCCCGCCTCCCCGTCAGTCACCCGTGCGGTACACGGCGAACTGTCTTCTCACGCATATGACGTCTTCCATCTGATGGTTATCGCTGAAAACCCGTTTTTCTCTGGTGCTGAGTGGAAGCGAGTGGCTCACAATCCACCTACCAAACTAGTCATCTTCTTAGGCACTCTGCTTAAGACTGACACACGCATCTCAGGTCTCGAGGGTTGTCCTTCCACGGACGATGGACGCCGGTAGGAAGCCACCAGAAAAGGAGCATTTGCATGTAATGAGTTTTTAATGAATAAAGCGACATTCAAAGTCACACCTGAAGGGCTGGGGGCTCATGAAATGACCTCAGAATTCACGGTCATTGTGATTTTGGTGGCAAACCCAGGAAGTGTTGGCTTTGAGAGGGCTCTCAACTTGTCAATTATCAGAAGTTGCTTCTCTCCTCCCCGTTTTACTGAGATATGATTGACATACATCATTCTATTCCTTTAAGGTGTACGACATGATGATTTGATATCTGTATACACTGCAAAATGATCATCACAGCAAGTCTAATTAACATCCGTTGTCTTGCAGAGTTACACATTTTTTTTCTTGGGATGAGAGCGTTTAAGATCTATTCAAATTTACAATACAGTATGATGAATTGTAGTCGCCACGCTGAACATTACATCCCAAGACTTATCTTGTAACTGGAAGTTTGTACCTAAAGTTGCTTCTCGATTTTATATCTCCTGTTCAAGATACACTATCTGACATAATGAGCTCTTTTCTGAAATCATGATCATCTCAGAGATTTAAAAATCTCAATAAGTTTACACTTACAGAAAACATTATAAGGCCCTAATGCAATACTGAATTCTCTTTTGATGGTGGAAGGATTAAAAAAAATAACTTTTTACAGCCCAGACTAGGGTAATTCCTTTCAGATTCGTTTTAACCGACGCAGCCGTCAGGAAGATTAACACAAAACAACACTCACGTGCCCTCTATTTCCCTTTCTTTCTAAGAACTGTTTTTCCTACATCAATCATAAAATGGCAAAATTCTGACTTGTTATGTTACCGGATTCACAGTCAATCTTATTCCCTCTCGATGCCACATCGAGGGGGAATCTCTCAACAACCCCGCAGTTTCCCTCGGTGAGAAAGTTAAAGCTTCTTTCAGGAGTCACTCTCCCACCTGACCGCCTCCCTCCTGCCGAGACGTCCCATCCTCCTCCTGTCAGTCACCTCGCCCTCCACCTGCCACTTGTCCCCACCTCAGCGTCTCCGGGTTCTCCTGGACAGAATTACTTTCCTTCCTGCTTTTCTTTCCTTTCGTTAAGATGCCGTGCTGGGGACAAACTTTTCGAAATGTTCGAATCTTGAACATTTTCCTCTCTTGTCATAGCACTTTACCTGACACTAAAATTTTATGCCCCTTCTTGAGTCTCGGTGCCAGATCCACTCGTGCTTTAACCCTCTTCTCAGGCAATTCATGACCCCAGACTGACTAAGAGGCAGCCCTCCAGCAAGGGCCTGCTTCTTCCATGAAGTCACCCCGGATTCGTCAGAGGCCAGTTGCTAACTAAACTCTACCTAAGCCTGACATTTTCTGGACCAAAACCTCCTCTCCAACTCTGTGCTTGCATTTTTTTACTTCAAAGATTCCTTCAACATAATGATGAAAATGCTGCCCAATGAAGTATTGGTTTAGGGAAGAGACACTTCTGATAGCACTCTCTGTGATCCACTACTCTCTCCATTCAGTTTTATCTCCCACAATAAAACCACGGGACAATGATTCCTTTAGTACTTCCTTGAATTAGGCACTCAAGAAATCCATTTTGATTCGATTTTTGCCTTTGCTTTAATGTCAGTCTCAAAACAAACATTTTCCAGGAGGTAATTAAGCTTTTTTATTCATCTTTTACAGATACTAATATCTATGAATGTTATGCCCCAATATGAACCATGTAGCTGAAACAGTTTGACTAAAATTTTAACTGGAAATGTTCTAAATCTTTTTTAACTGGAAATCATTCTTTTGGCAGGAAAACTGACTGCATCGTTTGTGCTACTTTTTTTTTTCTTGAGCATACTTTTATTAAGAAAAATACTAACTTCATTAATTGATCAATTACTTATTATGTGCAGGTCCTGTACAAGGCTGTTTTCAAATGTTTGAATAGTTGGCATCTGCTCGTGTTATCAATTCAGCAAAAAGATATTAAGCACAAGGCCAACTACACTTCCCAATCCTACGTGAGAGGTGCTTAATTCATTTAGATATTTACTGAATGCCAGAAAAAACGAGAGGTAGGTGCCAAGGGCAAGTTGAAGAGCATTCATTCACTTTCTTCATAGAGCTTACTGTTTAGAGGAAGAAACTAACAGTAATTATAAAATCACTTAAATGTAAATTTCGAAAAATTGTGGTAAAACACATAACAAAATTTACCGTCTTAAATATTTTTAAGTTTATGGTTCAGCGGTGTTAACTGCACTTACACTGTTGTGTGACAGATCTCTAAGACATCTTCCTCTTGCACAACTGAAACGTTGTATCCACTCAACACACAGATCCTGAAAGACCATTCTACTTTCTGTCTCTATGAACTTGACTATTCTAGGTATGTCATACAAGTGGAATAATACCGTATTTTCTTTTTGTGACTGGCTTATTTCACTTAGTATAATGTCCTCAAGATTCATTCACATTACAGCATAGGGCAGGATTTCTTTCTTTTTCAAGGCTGCATAATAGTCCATTGTATATTTAGATCACATTTCGTTTATCTACTCATTTGTCAACGGACATTTGGGTTGCTTCTACCTCTCAGCTACTGTGAATACCGCTGTTATGAACAAGTGTGAGCAAATATCTCTCTGAGATTCTGCTTTCAATTCTTTTGGGTACATACTCCAAAGAGTAATTGCTGAATTGCATGGTAGGTCCATGTTTAATTTTTCAAGGAATCTCCATACTATTTTCCACAACAATGCACCATTTTACATTCCCAGCAATAGTGCACAAAGATTCCATTTTTCCACATTTTTGTCAATAGTTTTCTTTTTTCTTTTCTCTTTTCTTTTCTTACTCTCTCTCCCTCCCTCCCTCCCTCCCCTCCCCTTCCTTCTTTCCTTCCTTCCTTCCTTCCTTCCTTCCTTCCTTCCTTCCTTCCTTCCTTCCTTCCTTCCTTCCTTCCTTCCTTCCTTCCTTTTTTCTTTCTTTTTAAATAGTGGTCGTCCTAATGGGTATAAGGTGTTATCTCATGCACAAATGTAAATTTTAATTGAAACAAGCTGGGTGTCCCCCCCCCCCCACTTAGTCCTGCCTGCACCACGTTTAGCTCTGGACAGCGAATCTGTGTTTCCGAACCTCTGTGGGTGTGATGAGCTGCTCTGCCCCATGCCGTAGCCGCTGGCCGGAAGGGGCTGCTGGGTGCTGGACACAGGTCTCGTCTGACTCGTGATGGGCTCTGCGTCTCGCATACGCACTGGATTTCAGAGACTGATACGGAAGGAATGCGAGCCAGCTCATCATAACTTCTCTTAATGCTGATTACATGTTGACGTGATCATACTTTGGATATGTTGGGCTAAATATACTAATGACACTAATTTAACCTTTTTTTTTTTTTTTTTTTACCTTTTTAATGGGGCCACTGGGAAATTTAAGACTGAGTGTGTCCATACTGGATGACAGTCCTCTGGAACACTTTGCATCGGCGGTGCTGAGAGAGAGGCCTCTTTCAGAAAAGCCTCCTTTTCCTTCCAGCTGTCTCGGACAGGGCGTTCTGCTCCGGCCTGTCTTCTCTTGCCTGGGTGGGCGAGGACGGGGAGGGACACAGTGCAGGCGACAAAGAGGGGGCGAAGTCCCGTGGCACTCTGACCTGGGAGGCTCGTTGGAGGACTTCGGCATTTGCCAGCTGCTCCTCTGCAGCATGACGCCAGTTTTCCAGAAGGGGCTGGAGCGTTCTCTCCATCTTAACCTGATCCAGCCAAGTCTATCTTTTATGTCTGTAATTTATCAATTTTTTTCATTAATTAAGACTCTTCTCAAAAGTGACACAAGCCCAGCTTGAACTGTCTTTTGGGAGAATGGGGAGGCACTGGCTTCAGTGTGTCCCAGTGTTCAGAGGTGGCCGGAGCTTCGGGCAGAGCTGGACGCACGGGCACTTCGCCGTGTCACCTCGCGGTTTGTTCTTCCTCTCGTGCTCGGTTCGGTCCAGCCAGGCGCTCTCTCTGTGGCTCCTGGCGACTCCAGGCTGACATCGTTCCTTATCACAAACCCAGCAGCATATGGCTTTCCCCTTCCTCTATTGGTTCCTCTAAGAAAATCCTGAAAGCTCTCGCAGCGGCCTGGTGTGGGTCGCCATAACCATTTCTGATTCACCGGCCGTGGTCCCTGACGGAGATCCTGCCTGCCTAGTCCTGGGTGGCCAGCTGAGATGCAGAGGGCATGGACAGAGGGAGGACCAGCCGTGCTTGAATGCATTTTATCAAAGAGGAGAAGGGATATGGGGCTGTGACTAGACAAAGGGGAATGGAGGTCGGGCCAGCTACAGAAGACAAGAAGCCCAGGGTGCACACGGCGTCTGCTGCTGCTGAGCAGAGCGGCTGGGGCTTGCCTTCACAGAACGCTCGATGGACCTGCATATTTAAATATGCTCTTCTTAAAGTTTCCACCCTTTACCCAAACCAGGTCACAATAACTACCAAACAAACAGAAAACCCAACAAAAAAACAACAAAAAACCCCTGTGAATGGAAGCACACACACAAGTAACCTAGACTCCTCTTCTGTCTTTTGCCAAAGGGATGCCCAACCCTTATGACAGCTGCTCATCCAGGCTCAAAAGGCAGACAAGTTCCTCAGTGGACATTCCGATGATTTATAACACTGATGGCAACAAAAGTGACTGAAAAATCTCAGCTACTTTGAGTCCATCCACGGTTCGGTCTCATCTTGGATACCGTGGACAGGAGCTCTGCCTCACCATTTACACAGAGCAGGGAACCCTGGCCCATGGCAGATAGTGGCCGTGCTTCTGCTCTCTCCCTTCTCGGCCTAACCAACCCCGGTTTATCTTTTCTTTGTTTATTATTAAAAATTATTGTGGTGACACTCATAAAATCAAATAAGTTTCAAGTGTACAGTTTAACAGTATGTCACGTATATACTGCATTGAGTGTTCGCCACCCAGAGTTAGATTTCCTGCCATCACCAAATATTTGACCCCTTTGACCCTTACCTACACTCTGGTAACCACGAGTCCACTGCCTGTGCCCACGAGTCTCTCTTCGTTTGTTATGTTTGTTGCTTTCGGTTTTATATCCCGCAAGTGAGTGAAATCATATGGTTTTCACCTTTTTCTGTCTGGTTTACTTTTCTCGCACAAACCCTGTATCTGGTGGTCTTTCCCAGGCCCCTCTCCACCCCTTCACCAGAACAAACTGAAGGGACACCGGTATCTCTGTGGGGACAGTTACAGGGCGGTCACCAGACAAGGCCGTCTTCCTCCGCAGATGTCTGGGCACAGAGCTCACAACGCCAGGGCCCCACGCACATCTCCACATGTTTGGAGAAAGAAGTTCAAAACCACATCAAAAGTACTCTGTGGCCACTGAGTATAAATACTACAAACAAACAAAATCGGCATGTAATGTGTACTTTAATTTGCTGACAGATATTTAAGAAATTAACATCAGCATGAATGACATATGCTGACACCACAACAAAACCTTTCACCCAAGAGAAAAATAAGTCACAATCAAAGCCGCCTGGCCTCTAATTAGCAGACAGCATCCCTGAAACGAGAGGCCAAAATCTGCCAACATTGAGAGAACCGTGCAAGGGGGAAGGGAGAGCAGGGGCTAAGAAATTAGGGCTTTCCATAACATACTTAAAAAAACAAAACAATCGTTTGAAACCTGCTTTACTGGGTGGTAGGGGCAGCTCATAAGCAGAAGACTGTTGCTCAAACATAAATTATGTGCATGCCTTCTAACTTCATGACTTAAAAAATATTTTACACTGCAGGGTAAGCCACTTCAGATACAATTTAATCAAAGCAAGATTTTCAGGAGAATTGATTGACATTTATTTGACACCTGGTTTCTACCAAGCATCACCCTAGGTGCTCTCTGTAGTGACAAAGTGTGGGGGTTCACGCGCTGGCATCTAGCAGATGTGGGGAGTCCCAGGCACTCCACCCCGAGCCTGACTACTCAAGGTTCTGGTTCTTTCTTTCTAAGCCTCTTCCTCACATGACTATAGGGCAGGCTCTCAGATGAGCTAGCGCTTAATGCATTATGTATGTAACCACATATATACAGCACATTTATATAAAGATGTACTTTGTCAGAGACATAGCAATTTCTCAGTCAACATCACCAGCTTTTAATTACTTGCTTTATTTTCTTAAATGTCCCCATTACCTCCAAAGACAGATATTATCTACTTTACACCTGACAAAACTGAGGCTCAGAATTAGCAGTTGTGCATATTATGAATTGATAGATTTCACTTTTATAAATGTCTTAGGCATTAAGTGAATTTAGTTCAAACCCCACGTTCACTGCTAGAATTTGCACTGAGTAGGAAAACAGTTTGATTCGGGTCAGATGAATGGAGACCCATTCTGTTGACCCCACAGGCGCTGTGAAGCAGCAACCAGGAAAAGGGGGTGCTGGCCCCATCACCGCCTGGAGAAAGAATCTGAAATCGCTTTAGGAAGCTCACATGTGTTTGAAAACACGCTTTCTCCCTTGTTTGCTTATCGGGAAGAGAAAAACAGAAACAACCTGCATGACACACAATGACCACAAAAGCCCTCTTCCGATGGGACGGTTATCTGGTGCCTGAATTTTCTGATTCTAGTGGCTACGTGGGAAATAGTGGCTGCCTTTGGTGCTCTGACGATCCCGTAGGAGACTCTCGTTTCCTGCCTTCTTTTTCTTCTTCTTTTTTTAAAATTTATTTACTTAAATTAGTTTCAAGTATACAGTACATTGGTTAGACATCTATATGGTTCATATAACGATCCCCCCAATTGCTCCCTCCCTCCCCTGGCCCTCCACCTAGCCCGCGTACTAACGCTGACTGCATTCCCTCTGCCATGCTCTCCATCCCTGTGACCCTCCATCAGCTACTGATCTGTACTTCTTTAACCTTCACCCCATTCTCCCAGCCCCCCACCCTGCCCTTCTACTCCGCCTTCCGCAGTGGGGTTCCAGAGGCGGCTTCTGACCTGCGGCCGGACAACTCCGGGCACCGCTCGGCAGTGGCATCACGCACAGGACAAGGCCGTCTTCTCCCATGGATTTCTCTCAGGAGCAAACATACTATTTCCCCTGTCTCCTCAAATGTCCTTTAGGGTCTCAGAACGACTCCCTTCAGCCTGGGGGTCGGGATCGAGCTCCCCCAGGAGTCAGGGGACGAAGCGAGCCTGCTCTGGGGCGGGAGGGGCCCCTTGCACACGCTGCAGGGTGTGGGTGCAGACCGGGCGAAGGACAGTGGCTGGTGGGGACAGACAGCCGCGTGCGTCCCCACGCCATGGAACGTTCACCTGAGGTCAAGCCCTGTCCTGGCCCGCAGCAGGCCTCTGTCCTACAGACACGTTCTGGAAGCACAGCTGAGCAGAGGTGGCCACCAACGCCACCACTGTGTCCAGCGTGGCTTGCCTCCCGGACCACAAGCAGCTTGGGAACAAGATCCCTCCTATGTCTCACGTGGAAACACGAAGACCGAGCTCTCACTGGGCTGCTGGGCCCAGGAGCAGGCAACGCCTCGGGGAAGGTTCCAGGGTGGGAGAGTGACAGCCCCCTTTCCCTGGCCACCCCCTGCTGCCCGCCCCTGACCCTTTCCTCTTTCCCTTTAGTCTGTGGGGATTTGCATTGTGTATGCACCAGCGCGGGAAGAAAACTCAAACCCAGTCCTGCACTTAGAAAAACAAAACAAAACTAAACTAAACAAGCCGTCAGATGCCAGAAACTGGCGGAGCCTGCAGCTTGGCACCGCGGACAAGGGTTAGCGGCCTGTAGGCTTTGGAGTGAAAGCTTTCCCCGCTTTTTACTAGCAACGAAAGGAATTTTCAAGGGAAAAGCACCGACGTCGTGGGTGACGAGCATTTTTCCACGGTGGACGACGTAATGCCTTTGGCATAGGCCTGCATTTGAGAAGCAAGTGTCTTAAAGCCACAACTGGCACTGCCCGCGTCTCACACGGCCACCGGCCACAAGACACACGTCCGTCGTGAACACCAGAAATACACTGTCGCCTCACATCACACCCAGCACTGGCGTACACCCTGGCGTGGAGTAACATTTATGATATTTTAGGTGTTTTAGAGCAGCGATTCACACGTTAGAATAGGGAAAGAATAGCCTGGAGAGTTATTACAATTCAGAGGTTGGGGCCTCACACCCAGAGAATCTCTGTGTGTACACGCGTGTGTGTGTGTGTTGCAAGTATTTTTTGGGGGGAGTTGTCATTTTAACAAGCAACCCACATGATTCAGAATATAGATTCAATGGACCTTACAGAGAAATATCACATATAGAACTTATAAAATGTTAAAATTCTATGACCAAAAGAGTTGGGAGTTTCAATTACCATATTTCTATTTATAATTTATAAAAGTTCAAGAATAACTGATCGTTCCAGGAAAAAAAGAGTCTGCATGTTATACGTGTAGCACGGATACGTTCAGCACCGCACCCCTCTGAGGGAACCGGGGTGGACCCTATTATTTTGACTTTTCCGATGAGGAAATTGAAGCAGGGTAAGTGACTGACCGCCGGTTCCCAAGCTCACTGGGGCAGGGCTCTCGGCGTCAGGTGTCATCTCCTCTGACGCTCCTGAAGTGGAAAGCTCTGAGAAATAACACGAAGAAAATACAAGCACATCTCCTGGCCCAGTTTTGCATCAAATTTTCCTCGTCTCTCTAATTCAAAACTCGACCTCAGCAGGCAACTTTGAACTACGGGAAGCTTGTCATTTTCCACCGTCAAGGAATGGCTTTGGGGACCCATTACGGAGCAGCTTGTAACCCCCGGTCACGCTATTGGGAAAAAGAAAAACACACGGCCTCCCATGGTAAAGCATCGTCACATGCGTGTGCCCCAGCTGGTGGCCATGGCGTCACCCCCCAGGAGAGGCGCAGCATGAATTTTAGATTCTCTTCAGATCTAACTCTGGCCGAGAAAAATGGGAAAACGGGGCGCCCCTTAAACGCTCACGAACGTTGCACATTTTCGGGAGAGGAAGTGCATGGACGACGTCTTTGATTTCAGAGACTTCCGCTGGGGCCTCCTGGCGCATTGTCTGGTCTCACACACCGGATCGGGAGGTGCTTCAGGGGCGAAAGATAAAGACCCTTTGACAGTGGAAAACCACTCTCATTCTCCGTTCTGCCCTCCAGGGAAGAGCTGCCTTCTCCCTGTGAGAAAAACGCCAAACATAACGGAGGAGACAAAGAAATGTTTAATCAGCTCCGTTAGGAACCCCAGCAGGCACAATGCACCTTTTCAGCGGTTACGGTTACGGTGTTAGGAACAGACAACGGCTTGTCTGCTGAGTCTGTCTCTGGCTCCTGGGTGAGAAATGCCGTTTGCCACCAGACACTGGTTTCATTCTAGAGCTCCAAGGAGCATGTGCACTTGCCAAAAACCTGCTGCTTCATGAGCTACAAAAAACATGGTTTATGAAAATCACTAGAACTGTTCTTAAAATGATGATGAGGATGATGCTGATAAAGAAGCAGCCTTTCCCAGAGCGTCCCTTACTCCTAAGCCCTCAGCGACTGTCTCAGTCAAAAGGCCACAGAAGGGGTGGCTTATCAGCGACAGAAACTGCTGGAGGTCAGGGATCGGGGCGCCAGCACCGTCGGGGTCTGGTGGGGACCCTCTTCGGGGCTGCGGACCTCTCGCGTCCTTAGCACGGCAGAGAATGCGTGAGCCAGTTCCCTGGCCCCTTCCTGTCGGGGCACTAACCTCATTCATGCCATAATCACCCCCCAAAGGCCCCACCTCCAACCCCATCACCTTGGGGGTTAGGAGCTCAGCAGATTAAACTGAGGGGGATACATTCAGTCCAACCTAGAACCAAAGGGATGGGCATGGCTTGGGCACATATCCGACAGTCCCCCCAAAATGCCAACTCCTGTTACTGCCTACGGCGGGGCCCAGCTTCCATCCTGCTTTACGACAGCGTATGATTTCTCTGGAGGCAGCAGCAAGCCTTTCTGAGAATTCAGGCTAGTTTTAGCCACTTTTCGCCCACGTGAGTTTTCAAAAGCATTAATTTTTTTTTTCTTTTTAATACTTTCCTACCAGTTTTCAAAGAATGACCAAACCGTTGGGTGGCAGACGCCAAGGGAAAGAGTATTAAAGCTGGCTCAGGGTTGTTTTTGGTGGCCCGTCCCCACCCAAAGCTCTCCCATGAAGGACCGTAAGCGACGAACAGCTTTTAGACGCAGACAGTGAGCACACCGCCCACTGAGAACGCCTGCGACACAAAGACCACGCATCAGCCGTCTCACCCAGCACCTGATGGAAACCTTGGCCAGCCACGTTCAACTTCCAAACATCGTTCACCTCACGGAAACCCGCCGACCAACAAAAAAGTTAAAACGACATGGTTTAAGTAAAAAAATAAAAGTTTTTATACCAAAGCGACGTGTGATTTAACATACAATTTCTTTGCTTTTGGATGGTAGATATCGCTCATTAAATTTCTTCAAAACATCCCCGACTATGGACATTTCACCATTAAGCAGAGCCTTCGAAATTGCACAGGTCAGCGTGGGACCTGTGGCCTGCTGGGGACTGTGCGGCACGCGTGGTCCCTGCATTCGGAAAGTCGACCTCTTGATGGGCGTGAGAGTCAGCGACCAGCCCGACTCACGCACGTCGGAACCGCGTGGCCAGTGCAGACGATGGGGGCTCACCAGGGGTCTCTGTTAAAGGCCCTGGGACAGGCTCTCAAGGAAATCACCCAGCTTCGCCAGCCGTCACATCAGTGAGCCCATCCTGTCAGCTGTCACTCACCTCTAATTCAGAAAACCGTCTACAGCAGCCGGCTGCAGTCCGTTTCATTGTCTTACACCGTCAAATTCCCAAATGGAACATTTGTCAGACCTCACCCGCCCGTAACCGGAGGGAAGGAAACTGGGGCAGATAATTCTAGGTGCTGTCCCTTACCGAGTGGTCACCGTCATTGTGAAAACTGTTCTTGGTTTGCTTTTTGGGGACACATCACATTGTTTTAAAATATAACTGATTTCGTTGAAAGTACAAAATTGCCGCTTGGAAATGCTCATTACACTACATGGAAACGTCCTCGATTCATTCAGCGCTTCGTGATTTTCTCTAGCGCCTGGGTTTGGAAAAGAACTGAGAAGTGAGTATGTGCTTGTCCTCGTCCTTACAGAAAGCATACATGCATCGGGGGACACAGAAGCCCACTCCTGCTCAGCACCCCCACAGAGAGGCGGCCCCGGGCATCCCGGGTGCTTCCGTTGATTCACCCAGTAAAAAAAGGCAAACGGTGCCGCCCCCAGATGCTCTCACACGATCCGGCTGCTGGACACGCACCTGGGCTGGGGCAGACCCACGAGCTCTGGCTCATTTCTGCAGAGTAAGCGAGGCGAAGGAGGCAGCCAGAAGTGCCACGCACGGGTCTGTCCCCAAAATAAACATCCCTGGCCGGGACCACTGGTGACACAGTGGGAACCTGTAGCCACTGTCCTTCCCCTCCTCTCCGGGTCCCGCCCCACCGCACCAGAATCCTCACACGAACGTGGGGGATACACCCACGAAACAGCAGGGGGACCCAGCGCACATCCTCGGCAAATGGCTGCCCCTAGAGCCAGCGGTGCTCGCCCTGGCCTGGAGAGAGGACCCGGCAGGCCTGCGAAGTGGGCTCTCGGCTGTTTGGGGGAAGAACTGAGGGTCCGAGGAACCCATGCAATGGACCAGAAGTGCAGGTGTCGACTCTGTGCACCCCGGGCGTCTCGCCCTGTGAATGGGGCACAACCGGCCAGTACAGCGGCCTTGAAAGCACAGGGCCAGGGCAGCCCCTCGTCGGGGTCTCAGGCAGTGCGGCTGTGGGACTGTGGGTGGGCCTGGGGCTCCGGCTGTAAACTGAGGAGGTTGGAACCCCGGACTGCCAAGTTCCTCTCCAGCCCTGATACTGTGGGACTCTAATATCCAGTCCGTCACTGTCGATGGCTCAGTCTCCAACACTGGACAGAGATCATGTAAAACCAAATAAAATATTAAATGAAATTCAAACAAGGGTGACAATTTCCAATCTCAGCCTCTCTAGTTCAAGAGATGAACAATGAGACATTCTGAATAACTAATGATCTGGTTAACAGAGCTGTTAGATTGATCTTTCACAGGTGACTAATTATCAACTAATCAGAGTATAATAATACATTTAAGACCCAAACGACGATCGATCAACACACCCATTGGATTTCGAGTGACTCAAAGCACCTCCAGCTTTCTGAGGGCTGGGAACGGCACACACCAGAACCGTGTCATCAACCCAGATGTGTTACGGAAACGCGAGCGTGCCAGGTCCATCAGAGGATTTCGGTCAGTGATTTTGACGATAGTTAAAATTTCAAATGCCATCTCTGTGGACTGGACAACTGCTCCTAGGTGCTCCCAGGTGCTCTGATGTGGCGTGTTTCCCTCCGGACATGCTTTGGAGGCAGCAGGCAACACCTGATGCTCATCACTGTCACCAGACACGGAACCCCCCGCATGGAAACGCACGGAACCCCCCGCATGGAAACGCACCGGTGCCGTGAGACCCGCAAAGTCCACTCACAGCTGGGAGCACTGACCTGTCCTTTCATATCTGGAGCAATAGGAATGGTGGGCCAGAAGGTTGAATAGACGCCGAAGAACACCAGCCAGATCAGCACGCTTCCCCAGACGGCCAGGTGACTGAACTGCAGAAGAAAACGCACACTCAGGCATGGCCTCGCTGCTGGCCCGGAGCAGGGCCACCCCAGAGTCCCTATGCCCCCACCAGCTTCCCTACTGGAAAGATTCTGACGGCTCTCCTGTCTTGGAGAGTTCATTCTCTCTTTCTAACTTCATTGTTTTGCAATGGATTCGAGTAACTAGTGGCCCCAAGCTACCCTGGAGGTGATGGGGCTGTGGCCATCACAGTTGACCTCCCTCCCCACACGAGACTCCCAGGCCTGGCCAGCTGCTCCCGTCGGGATCTGCACAGAACGAGGTCTCGGTAATTCAGTGAGAGAGAGACCAACAATCAAAACAAACAACAGGCTTTTACTGATCATTCTGAGGCTTCGACTGTTCTTTTCATTTTCGAAAGAACTTAAAAAAAATCTGTAATCAATGTTATATCTTAATGTCACCCTTTAAGCAGCTGCTGAAGTTGTTGTTTGTCCCCTGAATGGGATGAGACTTGACTTCTTCCTCACTCCCGCCTTCCATGACCTAATCCATCACCAAGGTCTGTTTGTTAGCTTTTAAAAACAAAACACATCTAGCATCTTACCACTTCTCGCGACCTCCTCCTCTAAGGTCCCCGGCTGAGCTGCTGTCACCTCTCACCTGGGTTAATTGTCATTGTCTCTCAATGGAGTCCCTGCCTCTGTATCAATCTCCAACCCCTCCCCCACTGTCTCGACACAGAATTAGGAGCCCGTGCCAAGGGCAGTGACAGAAAATCATGAAACAATGGTTATTACTTCCAAACATCAAAAATAACCCAAATGTCTAAGATTGGGGCCTGATTAAATAAGTGACAGGACATTGATGAAACTTAATACCCTTTAGTCATGAGCAATGATTTTGTAGAAGTATACTTAAAGGGATGGAAAATGTTCATGACATGCATTTTGAATGAAAGAAGATTATAAAACTACGTGTTCGTAACGCATTAGCTTTTGAAAATACACACAGTGCGAAGCATGGAAGATCGTATGGCAAAGTATTAACAGTAACTGTCTCAGTAAAATTATGTAAGTTAAAAATTCTCCTTTTTATCCCGTATTTCGTGTTTTTTTTTTTTTTTTTTACAATGTGCATACACATGTGCACATATACATTTGAAATGAAATGAGTGTTAATAGCTTGGAGTTGTATTAAGTGCCAAGGAAATGACTCATGAGGAGATTCTGGATTGCAAATTTGCCCAGATAAAGAGCAAACCACAATTTTCACGTGCAAAATTTAAAATAAGATAGCTGGATATTGCTTATTGTTTTTCCAAGAAAGGCTTAAAAAGATATCATACCAGAAAAAAATATCTACACTGAAATGAGAAATAATTCTAGAGAGAACTTACTTTAGTCCACGCCGTGGTCTCCAGACCAGCCTTCAGACAGACGGTGACGACCACATACTGTGAAGAGACGAAGCATTTGGAACACTCATTATCTTCAGGACACTATTTTTATTTTCCAGGGCAAACCTCTGTTCTCCCCTCCAGGCAGTCTCCCCAAGGCAGCCTTGAGATTGCCATTCAGAAGCTAACTCTCTAGGAGCGAGTTTTAGGGACATACAGGCAGGTTTACTACAAGAAAGGCGGTCATTTTACTGACTATCTTCTCACAAGTGATTCGGGAGGGATCAGCTGTCTTCGTGTTGCTTCTTTTCACAGGTAGGTGTGAAAGGGTCATTTGGAGAATGGGAACTGAGTAAATCACCTGTCCAGAGATCCTGACCCCTACCTAAGCTCCACTGACACAGTTGGGGAGCTATCACCACCACTCTGAGCGTTAAGGAGTCTAGATTACGAGGTTTAAGGATTGGAAATAAATGAGAATGGGGAAGGCCTTACGTAAAAGGTTTCGAGAGGCAGAATGCACACACGTGTCATTTAAGAATGGTTCCGTAAGCAGGGAAATAAACTTACTGTGTAAACAATGTTTCCGACAAATAAATAGTCTGAGGCATGACCATTGGCCAATGCGGTATCTGAAAAACAAAGGAGTTACTATTAACCTCTGGAGCACAGCATCGTAGCCTATTTTATTCAGAATGCAAAAACAACAACAACAACTAATCAAAAAACAAAAAAACTTTAAAACATTTATCAAAATGTCAGGGAATTTTGAAAACTACATTATCTGTGATCCTATTGCTCTTCTTTCTAACTCTGAATTTTTTCCCATAGTATATTTTCTGCAAATGAAGCAAATAAAATCAGGTTTGTGACCAACCAAACAACCAGACAGTTGCTCAGCATTGAAATGGACAGTTTTATAATGGCTAAAATCTCCCTTTGTTGGGATAAAAAATAGAAATACAATATGAACGTATTGGCCCATGTTTATTAATGTCAGTATTAGGCCTTTTCCAAGGGTTTATTTACTATTCGTCTTTAATTTTTGCTAATTTGGAATTATAGGCCCATACAAAATATAACTACAGAAATACAAAATCGATTCATAATTACTGAGTTCTAAGAATTTTGGAGGATATTCCTTAACCTTATTCATGTATGCAGCTGCATGACAATATGGGAGACGACTAGAAAATACAACCAGGATTTTGAAGCTTTAATTTTCATATCTTTTCCTCTTGTTTAAGGATGGCCATTATACTATATGTAACCATCATTAAGGCAGAACTTTAATAGAATTGTCGAATTCATGTCAGCGAGCCTGCTGTGAAAATGCTGGTTTTTATCCCGAGGGGGTCAAAGCCTGCTTTAGGATCAGAAGTGGTTTTTTTGGGTGACAAGGCCAATCTCCTTCTAATCTCTTTTATGCTTAAATTCAGATCTGTGGCCTACAGGCTATGTGTATGGGGATTTTTGTGTTCAAATTTCAAGCATTCGGGCTCACCGATTTACCCATCTGCTTGTTGAAGAATACTAAATTCGTGGATCAGAAGAGGTTACCCTGCAAAGCGACCATGGCTATAGCACGTGCGGACCTGTGCTAAGGGATTTTTCACTCGAAAACATAAGGGTTACCCCGGGAGAAAAGAGGGAGGAGAGAGAGGATCGCAGACTGAAAAGGGAAGGATCTCACAGCCGAGGGGAGAGGCGGGGAAGAGAACTTGACTCTTAGCCAGGGTTTCATCAAAAGAGAAGGAAGGAAAAAAATTCACAAAGTAACGAAGAAGCTCAATTAACCTCGAGAAGGCAACAGGTTGACGTATTAGCGAAACAGCCATTCAAAACTGAGAGGTTCACTTTTTGGTAACTGGCCCTCAGATTGTTTTTAATAATAAAGGCGACACTTTAAAGGCATGGCTCGATGAAGAAACACTTGAGGTTAGACAGGAGGCCATTTCTTTGATTCCAACATAGATTATTGACTTGCAAGGAGTAACATCATGCTTTCATCACGCAATGAATATTTATGTGACGCCTACTCTGTGCCAGATACTATGACAGGAACTAGGGTGACAAGGTCTCTGTTTCAGTGAGGGAGAAATGAACACACAAGCAAATAGATAGATATTCAACAAAATGCCAGGTGCAGTAAGTGCTCCAGAGAAACAGAAGGCAGGCTAATGAGACAGTGTGACAGGGGCTGCTGTTTTAGAGAAGAATCTTTGCGAGAAGGTAACATCTGAGCAGATCTGAGCAGAAGGAAGAAGTGATTATCGAGGAGAAGAGTGTTCCAGGCGGAGAGACACGGCCGCCCGTCTGAATGGACACATCGACGAGTTCAAGCACCAGCACAAGGCCCGGTTGGGCTGGAGACCCCAAGCGAGTGCTTGGAGTTGGGGTTTCGTTGCTAATTGCAGCAGGAAACCACCGTGGGATCCTGAGCAGACAGCAAACTGGCATGATTCATGCTTTTAGGGGAACGGTCGGCTGTCACGGAAGCTTAGACCTTGGAGAGACCAAAACTGGAGAACCAGTAGACGCAGTGTGGAAACAAATGACTGTAGCAATCTGTCCAGGAGGGTGACACTGGTGGCGTGTAGAGCTGTGTCCCATATGGCAGTCACTGGCTGCTGTCGTTGCTTACATTCCAATTAATTAAAATAGAACAAAAATGTAAAACCTCCGCTCCTGCCAGGGGCTGGGGAGGACAGGGAGAATGAGGAATTATTGCTTGATGCACAGTTTTAGTTTAGGGTGATGAAATAAGTGTGGAATAGATAAGGCTGATTGATGGCTATAAAATGCTCTGAGTGTAATTAATTAACGTTCTCTGAACCATACACTTAAAATAGATCATAGAAAAACACTGCCAAACTCTTAGAAAAACACATAGGAGTAAATCTTTATGACTTTAGATTTTGCGGTGGGATTTTAGATGTGACGCCAAAAACATAGTGACATAAATAAATAAATTAAATAATTAAATAGGGCTTCATCCAAAGTGGAAGCTTTTGTACTTCAAAGGACACCATCAAGAAATTGAAAAGACAACAGGAATGGAGTAAATATTTGCAAATATTTATCTGATAAGGAACTTGCATCCAGAATATACAAAGAGCGCTTACAACTCAACAATAAAGACAAACAACTCAATTTAAAAACAGGCAAAGGTGTCTACGGCCATGCCACCCTGAACAAGCCCAATCCTGTGTGATCTTGGAAGCTAAGCAGGGTCGGGCCTGGTTAGTATTTGGATGGGAGACCACCTAGGAAGGGTGGGTGCTGTAGGCATAAAAGATAATAAGGGATTGTAAGCTGAAAAGGTCCTTGCAATCTGTGAGGTCAACCAAGGGTTGCCTTGACTAAAAAAATAAATAAATAAATAAGAAATAAAATAAAAATAGGCAAAGCTTCTGAATAGACATTTCCCCAAAGATACACACATGGCTAATAAGTGCATGGAGAGATGCTCAACATCGTTATCCATCAAGGAACTACAAAATCAAAAGCACGGTGAGACAGCATTTAATATCCACTAGGGTGGTGACTCTAAAAATGATTATAACAGGAGGTGGCAAGGATGTGCTGAAATTACAACCCTCATACACTATGGCTGGGAAGGTGACATGTTGCCATCGCTTTGGACAGAAAATTAGATTCGTATGACAGACATTCCGTGCCACATGATGAAATACACACAGTGCACCCTCTGTACTCTGACGTCAGAGTGTCTGACGTAGGGACATCTCTCCCGTCGGGCTAAGGAGAGGATGCTGGGACCCGCCCGTTCACACCGCCAGCAGAGACAGGGTGCGGCATTAGCACAAAGCGTTGCCCTTCACAGCGCCTGCTGGCCTTTCAAAGGGAGCGAACTCTCCGGTCACCTCTGGGATGGAGTGGTCCCTTAGGAGGACAGTACCTCCATGGAGACCCTCACAGCCCGTGGGACACCGTGCTGGCCGTTTGGCACGGATGGAAGAAACGGATGGGGAATTGTTCTGGAGTTTTATAATGCATTCGTTTCACACTTGTCATGATAGTAAAATGCAACTGGCATTAAACGCAGTCTGAATGCATGCAAGGTAGCTTTTAGTGAAGTTTGGATCATTCTGGAAAGGTAACAACACACCATTGCATTTCAGTTTTCTGTTTCGAGAGTGAGAATCTTCTGCCCCAGTCAAAACAAGTACCAACTGGAAATAATTTATTCCTTGGGGGAGAAACTCCCAAGGGAACCTGAGGTCTGGGACATGCGAGAGTCTCTGAAGAGACAGCATCTCCCGAACAAGTGACAAGCCATCGGTGTGCCCGCCCCGCCGGGTGCTTCTCGGGGGGAGATGCCTACGGCACAGGCAGTTCCCCTCCCGGTTATCTTTCGACTGTTTTAGAGACAAGTCCCTGTGGGCACCCTTCCTTATTAAAACTCGCCAATGACAGAGCCCTGCAGAACAGATCGACAGTCCTGAGCCGTGGCTTGTGGACGAAGCATCGGTAAGCTGCGCTCACGCTGGCGACCCAAGGCTGCAAACACCCATCGCAGCTCCGGGCTGTTCCTGAAGCGTGCCGCGACCAAAGCGTTCCTTCCCACCTTGCCGTTACGGTCCCGACCTCCATCCAGTCAGGAAGAGAACCTTCCTTAGTTCGCCTGTTTTAATTTTAGTCAGATATTTGAAATCCTATGTGATTATTATTATTATTTTTTGATAAGGGAAAAATGACCCCAGATCAAGGCAGTAAACACAGTGGCTGGGTTCCCAAGCCAGCCTTCAGGATGCCATTTAATCCCGGCCTGTGTAAGTGAGGGGAGGACAAGGCGGAAGGCGCTGGCAGAGATGGACATCGGGGGGCAGGGGGCAGCGCGAGGGGAAAGGCCAATGCAGGCAAAAAGGAAGTTTCCTGCAGAGAGGCACGGAGGTGGCCGTCCCCACCCCCGCCCAACTGGGAGGGTGACCAACTTGAGGTGGGGGCGGGGCTGGGGTGGTAGGTGCCAGACCAGGTTGGTCGGCCAGGGGCCAAGCCCCGCAAGGCCCCAAAGAGGTCTCCGAACAGGGACCCATCAAAAGAGCGCGTGGACAGCTGTGATCTCACCTGACCTTTGTGTTCCTGTCTGAACAGCCACCCGGCTGAGCACTCCCTAAGGGAGTCCCACCGTCAGCGCTCCGAGCCTAACTGCTAGGGGAGGGGTCGAGAAGCAGCGAGCTGCCTGCTGCGACAGAACGGCTGGTGGCTGGCGTTTAACCGGACGGATGGACAATCTGAGGTCAGTCAGCCTTTTGCAAATCGAGGGTCAGAGTCACCGGGTGCAGGGCTGAAAGGAGAGAGGAGGGAGTTTCCGTCCCAGCCATCCAAGGCGGGTGGATTTCCACAGAGTGAAGAACTTAAATTCTGAGTCTGGAAAATTCCCCGTCTGCTTTGTTTGCTGAAACACTGAGTCACTGTTAGAATGATCCGACCTTGGCTGCATGGGAGGTGAGACCTGGCACGACGACGTGCTGACCACACACATCAAAGGCGTTACAGAGTACACATGGCAAACGCTGCGTGGACAGCCAGTGCGGTCCTCTTAGTGTCCCATGCAATGCTGTGGCTTCAGGGTCCACCGACCCACAGCAGTGGCTAAGTCTGTCCCTCCAGACCTACATTACTGGCCAAATCTGGTTGGATCCAGGGGCCAATATAACGTTAAGATCAGCCAAATGAGGTTTAGACACACAGTCACTAAAACAGACTGTTGTGGACAGCTGGGACAAAACCACATGGGCCCTCCACGTTGGTAGTGACAGCCCAAGACTCTACATGCAAAAACCAAGCTGAAAACATTTGCGGGGAAACCTATGGTTTGTAAGAAAAGTATGTCTCATTTTCCAAGCAGACAGAATACTCCAAAGGGCTAGGCTGATGACATTTTACAAAGACGCCATTTCAATTAAAAACATGACATCATTACCCAGTTAAACCACAAAAACCTATTCAGAAATGGCTCTTGACAAAAAGCAAAATTTGAAGACAGCAGGACAGCATAGCACGGTAGAGTCCGAGACGACAGGATTTAATCATCAAGAAAACAGATGGGGTAAAGTTATAGGAGTATTCTGAATGTAGTAAGAATCCTTGGAACATATGAATTACAAGTCGCAGACATCCCCTCCCCTGTGAGTCAGGAGGCAGAATTGGGGTGGAGGTGGCACCCTTCCCCTGACATACAAGCATCTGCCAAGAATCTGGGTGGGAGGGCGGACGCCTGGTTTCTCTTGCTTTCCTTCTCCCACCCTTCTGTTTCAAAAACTCTCGGAAGCACCGGTGTGGGAATATTAGCAGAGCCGCCTTTCCTGAGACCTCACTCTTTGGGCTTTGTAAGACGCAGAGGCTCAGAGGAGGTACTATGCCAACCAGCTACCACTAATCTCCGGAGTGCAGACGTAGCCCAAGTTTCAAGTGACAAGTTTACCAACAAACCTTTAGCGCGTGCCTTGCTCAGATGCCTGTGCTATAATTGAAACTATTTTTTTTCCCCTGCTTCCAATGCTATGTTTTCATGAGGAGAAAATTTATTTTTTCCTTTCTCTGTAAAGATTGGCATAAAATATTAGAAGAGTTTATAAAAAGTAGAGTTTACACAAGTGTTAGTGATTATAATTATATTCATAACCAAGCTTGGGTTAAGTTCCTGGTTATATAAGCCTTTTGCTGGATTTTCTCCTCTCTGGTGCCATTTCTGGTGGACACAAAATTCAGATTTTAATCTTTTTCTTTATTCATGTTTGTTTACTAAAAATAGATTTTTTAAAGGAAGTGAAAAGGAAAGTAAATTCAACTGCCAGTGTCAAACAGCCACCCTGTAAGGCCACAGGCTCTTTTCTCACTCTTGGGTGCACAGCTAGAGAACCTTCCCCAGCCCCTCACACCGAGGTGGGCCCCGTGGCCAGACGTGAGCAGGAGTGCTGGACCACTTCCTGCCAGAGACAGTTACGAGCGAGCGGTCCTGCTCCTGCTCCTCCACCTTCTCTGCGTTAAGGCCGAGGGTCGTCAACTCAGACACCGCGCAGTCTGTGGAGTCCCACTGCCGGGACCATTCTGTCTTCCTCCAGCACTGTAAGACCCGCACGTGTACAAATGAAGGAAGAAATTCACACTTTCAGAGCCGAGGCATAGGAGGAACGGGATGGCATGCAGGGCCACACGAGGAAGCACCAGGGGAAGGCATGGCCCGGAGCTGGTATTGGGGTTTTCACAGGACGGAATGGAAACCCACGCTGAGGTAGGCTGTGTGGGCTTCGGGACTGCATAGTTTGAATAATTTCATCAGGCTCTGGGTTCTTGGGCATCTCACCCCGGGGTGGTTTAGGGCAGGGAGATATTAGCTTAGTGTGTGGGAGTTTGATAAAGAATATGGCGGGTGTGGGGGCTCTAGACTAGCTGCTTCGTGTCTTGCAGGGGAGTCATTTGCTTTCTCTAGGAATTTGCTAGCACTGGGAGAGACAGTCTCTCCAGCAGGACCAAGGCCCCAAATATCAGAGCATCACATATATAGACAATAAGAAAATATAGGCAGTGCCCCCATGAGCAACGCACTCTTCCTTTTGGTGGTGATGTGAATGAGAAATAAGCCTTTCCTGGGCTGAGCCCCCGATATGGGGGCTGTTTGTCACAGCAGCTGTTCCCACCCTGGCTAATGCATCTCAGCTCAGCTTCTCAGGAAAGTTGTAAGGGTGAAATCCGGGAACCCCAGCTCATACTCCTTACAACATTACACCCAACCCGGCTGTTTAAAATACACGTAACACAGAGTTCACTGAAGGAGACACTGAAACGTAAGAAACATTTACCGAATGACAACCACGCCTGCCCAGCCCAATTCTGAGTTCCTGCCCCGGACGTGTGAGACAGGGCTTTGTTAGAGCTCTGCCTACCAGCCTGTTGCCTTTGGCACAAACCAAAACAGAAGATGCACATTGAATGTTGAAACCTGTTTTTATTTTAAGTGTCTCACAACTAGTTATCTAGATTTATAAGCTGTAGTTTCATCTGTATAAATTCGAAAGCTTCTAGAGAGTTCTTTCTAGTAAGTTCCACTCACTATGTTTACAGGCTGCGGGATTTCACGAACGTCCCTCACACTGCCCTGATGTCCCAGCAGGGTTTTCCCGAAGGCAGAGGCCACATGGGGTTACGGTTCCCCTTTTCTGTCTCATTTAACATCTTATGTTCATCTCTGGATCTTTGTCACTTATTTTAGACACAGTATGGTCAGTGACTTTTAGAGAGAAACAAAATGTGAACTTACTTTGGAATAGTCTCTTGTTGGTGAACCCTGTGACTGCAACAGCCCATTCTTTTGACCGGTTTAGCACACAGTCCAGTCAGGTAGATCAGGGAAGTGTTAATTAGTGCAACGGTGAACCTATGGGTTCCACCTCCTAAGTGGCCCTTTAATCCACCGCTTCTCATTACCGCTGCTGTCACTCCACTGGACCAGGCAACGGCCGACCACCTGGACGCCAACCATCGTCCTCGCCAGTGCGGTCATGACTCTCTGCTTACCACCTACAACGGCTTCCACTGAACCTACACTCCAAGTGCTGTCGGTTCTCAACGGGCCCGGGAAGGTCCAGTCTCCCCGTCTCCCCCTTAATCACTCTGAGGCCATCTGGGTGTCACCACGTCGCTCTCGGTCCTTACCCGTACGATGCCTTCTTTCACTAGGATTCACACCCTCCCGCCCCATGCAAGTCCCACGACCCGCCTCTCTACCCTTGCCCTGGCTCCTCCCGCTCCTCCCTCCGCTCAGCAGGCCCGTCCTCGGTCATCAAGCCTTGACACCCCAGTGGGCCCAGGTTCGCTTTCCTGGGCATACAGCCACCTCACCTTGACCTTCTCCTTTTGGAACATGCTGGCTCAACCTGGCCTGCCCCAGGTGGACACTGCTGTAAGCCCAGAAACCAGTATGGGCCTGGCGCAGACAACACGCTCATTATCTTGTTCTTTTTAATGAATGAATAATCGAGGACAATGGCAGTCTTGCTCAAACTGAGCTTAATGTGAAACAGAGCAAGTCATCAGGATTTGTGTGACATAAAAGAGCTAAATTTACAGTAACTGGTATAGGTCATAAACAGTTCAAGCTAAAAGGACCCAGAAATGCCACAGGCAGAGAGAAGTATGCCACGCTTCATTTCACGCACATGCCTTGTCGTTTCAATTTATAAAACGCCTGAGCTTACGGCAGCATGTTTATTAAAAAGTGTGACACAGCTTTCTCCAGACGTGTTGACCGATCCTGTTGCTTCATCGGTGCCAACACAATACGCACCCACACGGCATTTTTTTCTTCTGAAAATGGGTGAGAATGGTTCACGGAGTGTGGACTGCGAGGGACAGAGAACACATTTTTTTTTTTAGAAATATTTTTCTGCTGCTAAGTATACAGTGTTCTCTTTCCCATCACCTCCCTCTTAAATTTTGTCAAGAAAAATCTGAAAATGTCCTTTTGGAAAATCAAAACTGATTCTACATTCTTCAGCCAACAATTGCATTCCACCGCAAGGACGGTTGCTCAAATATGCGGACTGAATGCACGCCCGACACCTGAGTGTGGCCCGCGGCTGTGGATGAATTTCGGTCCCCGAAAGGTGGCATCTCTGGTTTTGAACGAGATTCACTTTTCCGATCCAAGGGTAGGGGCTGCAGGTGGGAGTGAGCGTGAAGTTGATGGTTGGAAGGAGTCTCATTTGCTGAACTGCTTGAGTGGAAATATTTATTTTGAAACTTGAAATGAATCATCGCAAACTGCGGCAGGAAAGGAGTGCTTTGAAAGGTCTATCCAAAACCATGCAAAAGTAAGCAAAGTGGAATTCTTGGACACGTTCTAAGGAATGTGCGACGTGCTCACACCTTCTCAAAAATATTTTTTCTCAACAATAATGTGCCCAAGTGAACAGCACTGATAGGTACCCAAGCCTCTCTCCATGGATAGCGAAGAGAGAATTTCTAGTAAAACCTTGTGACACACTCTAGGGATTGTGTCTCCCCGGCAAGCAAAACTCCAGGGCTGTGAGTGTGCCCAGGTGGCCGAGGGACACCTCTGGGCAGGGCTCGGGGTCCTGGGCTGCAGGGACACCGAAGGCGCTCTTCTGCTCGCCTGGGGTCTCCGAGGTTTCAAAGTGCCCCAGTCTATTTCAAGTTGGTGCCACACATTCCCGTGCTTCTTTGGGGGTGGGGCGAATACATCCTTCTAAATGGCAATTCCAAGTGTAAGGAGAACTCACGTATATTTAGGATCGCAAATCAGCACACGTAAGCAAGAAATCCCGTCAGGTGCCATGTCCAGGTCCTCTCAAACTGCAATCTTTCTTGATTTCCGCCACCGACGCCTCCCCTCCAACTCTGATAACCCCATGCTCGTGTCTCCTACGCAGCCGTCTACCTTCTTAGAGGCAAACCCACCACGTAACTCTCCCATCTCAGCCTCTTCACTGAAGAAGTCCCCTCCTGGGTTACGATGATCTTACTGTCACTTCACTTCTTTGCCCTGCTTTCCAGCCACTTCTCCTGTTAACACCCCGTGTCACAGCTGTCTTGACAAGGGGTGATGTCACTAACCCCCAAGGGGACGTCGGGACTGTGCAGAGACACGATTTGATCTACAGTTTCACGAGGGTTAGGGGCTGGGGTGCGTGCTCAGTGTCCAGAAATGCTCATCAGGGCTAAGCCCACGTGTCATCTCCTCTCACGAGCCACTGAGAACTGCAAATGAAAGGCATCTTCCTCCCAGCCCGTGGAAACCTGATCGCACTTTATCTGTACTTTTCTTGAGATAGTTGTTTGCTGCCTCATGCTGGGATCATCCACTTGTGAATCGAATCTCCCTCATCAGACTACAATATATCTGTCACCCTGAGAGCCCACTGCAGTGTCCTGGGCATAAACATTACGTGAATAATAATGGATCGTTTTTGCTGTGTGCTAGCAGTGAGACTTTAGAAAGTAATTCTAAAATAGTCATTTGATTTGTCAGAAGTCGACTAATGATCAGGAACACCAACGGTCTTCCGTCGTCCTGTGCCAAACGTACTTGATGTTTGTAATTCACCTTAACTTAAATCATTTCCCTCAGCAGGTTAATGTTTACAACACAACTAAGAGAACCTCTAGGCTGAAGGCTTAATAAAGACAATGAAATAATGACATCCATGATAATGACGATAACAACACAAACCGGATAAAAACCATCCTATTGGCTGGCTGCCAGGCGGACCGCCACATTGGAGGGAAGCCAGTAAGGGTGGCAGAAGCTAATTTGAAATTCTCTTGACATCTCAGGTAAATCAGTAACGGCCGGAAGTCTCCCCGCTTTTATGTGTCCATCAGACATACTGCTTCTCATCGCCAGTCCACCCCAATACAGCGACGGCTATTTCAGAGTGTAGGGGCTTCTAAAACAAACCGCATTCAACACTCGTATTTGTAGACCCTGACTCGCGAAGCCACTTCAAGATAAATTAGATCTACTATGAGTGCAGATGAATCACAGGAAAGCTTTAGAGTTAAAAGAAAATGATCCCGCTAGAATGTCTCTTTGTGGTTAAGGCAGGGGTAACGACTAGAAGCAGAAAATTGTATTTTCTGATCTGGAGACTCAGGGACCCACGAAGGACAAGGAGGTCTGATGAAATGGGAGAATAGGTCCTAAGGCACAACTAAATGGGCCGTGCATGCATTTTCTCTGTCAGTATTTAATAGGTTAAAGAATATCAGGGAGGATGAATCATTTCTGTTCGCAGCACAAAACACATTGAAGCAGAAACAAAGAAGCTTGGAAACTTTATATGCTTCGGGTCTCTGAACAATCAAAGGCCTTGTCTAGTCAACAGTTGGAGTAATTTTTCCCAGGGGGATTATTATGATTTGACAGGGATGAAAGAGTAGCATTCTCACGATACATTTTCGTTTTCCGAGACAAAAAAACTATGTCTCTTTAAGAGGCGCCGTTTTGATGTAGATAGAAGTGTGTACAGATGCAGAGTCAGCTGCGTTTCTCTCACTTCCTCTGGCTGGGGGGAAGACTAAAACCCATCGTGAGACCCAGCCCCCATACTTTAAGTTTGCTTGAAAAGAGACTCTTTCAGAAAACTAGGTTAAGATTAAACTCTTAACGAGACTTCAGTTTTTCAGCTTAGAGGTACATGTAGCTTCGGAAAATGAAAGTCCAAGTAATTAACTGAAAATTTCAAATTCATGGGCAAGAGGCATAGATGTTTCATTATAGCGGTACAGTGCTTTTCTTCAAGATCCTCTACTCAGAACAGTTCTTAAAAATAAAGTTTAGGATTTCTAGCATTTAAACTCTCCAGGCAACGGGACAGAAAATGGGTGTTCAGAGCCAGAATGGACGAAACCTACAAGCTATAAACTTGAGACTAGCTCTCGTTACATTTTAGGTAATGTTTTTCTACTAAAATTTGTTCTTGTGATCTCTAGGTCTGCAGAACTGGGGGGTGGGGGGGGGGAATTTTTTTTGTGAACAAGCGGCACCAGAGGGACTGCAAAACTACTTGCTGACGGTTGAAATCACAAAGCCGTTACCATGTTCCAGCGCCTTCATGGGGAACCAGAAGAGGATGAGGGAGTGGACCAAGGCGTTGACGCAGTGACCCCAGAAAACCTACGGGAAAACAAACCGAGGGAGTCAGGAGCTGGCAATGACCCTTGACCTCTGTGTAAGCTAATAGCCGCCTCCTGAGGGATGCCGGCAGGGTGCTGCGTGGCTCCGGGAAGCGGCTCGTTATTCCCAAAGTTAAAACAAAACGAAACAAAACGCTTTCCTCGCTTTTACACACGGATGTCTGGACTCTGTCCAGATACTATCATTTAGTACGAAGACCTAAATACATACACACATGTACGTAGACCAATATACAGTCTACCCACATCTGAAAAATGAATTACGAGCCATTTTCTTTAGAATCCTAAGAAAGACAGCAAAAGTTTACAACCACCCAGAAAAACGGTATTTAGTCAAAGCTGTCTGTTATCGAGAGACTGAAACTGTCTACTTTTTGAAAGCGTTAGAAACATTTAAAATGTAAATTCTTACACAGCATTCTCATTCTTTTGTTTTACTCCTTAAAATCCCTCCGCTTAAACTTTTTAATTTTTAGGATTGTGGTTAATATCATGCACACTTAAAAAAATCTCTAACACTTGAGAGGCCAAACAAAAGAACATCAAGTTTAGTTTCTTGTGAATCACTGTTTCATAAATGCACACCGACCACCTTTTTCACCACTGAGATGGCAGACTACTAAAGCCAGATTGAGTTTACTTTAAAAATCTATAAATCGTTCTGAGAACTGTCATATAGTTTGACCTTAGGCAGCAGTGGGACAACGGAAAATAGTGAGCAATTATAGGACAAAGGGATTTTCTCATTTTAAATGTTAATTATGTACACTTTTCCCCTAACCTCTGCGACGCCCCCTGCCCCAATCCCCACAATCTTCAAGGTGCCTGCACTGCAGATAAGTTTCAGGCCATTTTTAGCTCCGCTATCTTTAATGGGGCCATTCCTACTTATTTTGCACCCTACCTGACCTTTGAATCTGTAAAAACGGGTTTGGTTTACGTCAATGACGCAGAACAAAAGGGCCACGTTTCCCAGTGGTGGAGTCACAGTGAACAAGGGCTGACACGAGGCGTCACCCAAGTCTCCTTGTGTACGGAAGACACTGGGATCAACCAAGTCCCTTCTAGCTTTTCCCCAACTCAGACATGCTGACTTTGCTGCCCCCCAAATAAGGTGGCTCTGAAGGATGACCGACCGGCCTTGATTCCGGGCTCGGACTGAGGCCTTTGGAGCCTGCTCTGTTGCTGAAGACTTCCTATGTCACCATGCCGAGGCTCCAGAGGCTACCCGAGTAAACTGTGCACACAGCCAGCATCGGTATTGCAAGCGACCCGGGCAGGGGCCTGCTTCAGTGTCCTGATCTCCTCCCGCACAGAAAGTGGACAGAAACATGGCAGGGAGGGTGTGCTCGCGTCTTGGACTCTTCGGCCCGGCCGGGCGCCTGTCTTCCCTCTGGCCGGTGTCCTGTAGCCTCCCCGCCACTCCTGGCTGTGGCTGGCAGGCTGGGTGAGAGCCCCTCTGCCACCAACGCAGTGGAGTTCCTGCGACACCTAACCTTTGACCTTTCTCAGGATCACCTTTTTTTTTTTTGTCTAGATGCTTTTTCTTTTCTGATTCTCCAGACTGAAAAAAAAAATCCATGACTGACTTGATTTCTGTGTTTACGTCTGGCTAATTTTAGTCTTTAGCTAAAGGAAAAGTGTTTTTTAAGTGAAAAACAAAAGCAAAAGCAAGCAGAGCTGGTGAGAGGGCTCTGGCGGGCAAGCTCGCCCCCACGCGGGAAGCCGCGACAAGGGAGGCTCTGATGGCTGGCCCTGCGGGGACCCCGACGTCGGGGGCACGGGTGGGGAGGAGATGGGAGCTGACAAACGGGGAGCGACAGGAGCACCGCGTGCGCTGTGGTGGAGCGGGCCCTCGTGCTGCCTCCTTCGGCCGCGCGTGTGCTCCCACGCTTCGGCCACCCCGCGAGCCCCCATGCGGCAACGGTGGCATGGCCGCCCTGCGTTACCTTCGTGTTGAAGCCCTCGGCGTTCTGCGTGATTTTGTAGAGCTGCGGGAACCTGAGCATGCTCTCCTGAGTGCAAGACCGCTCGAAGATGCCCAGGGTGAAGGGCGGCAAGGCGGTGAAGATCTGCGGGGAGAGCGGGAGCCGTCAGAGGAGGCCCGAGGGCTGAGGAATGATGACCTCACTGTCAGCCAGTCAAGTCCCAACCTGAGCGTCAGTGAGTCACGACGCCCCAGACACCCTCCGAGCAAAGAAAATAAACGCAAGATCCTTTTTAACGGTTACCTAATCAGCATACCATGAATGCGTCGAACACCCCAAACAACAGTTGCAAGTATCTGATGGGCCAAGCAGTCCTGTTAGAGGAACGCCGCCTCCCCCGGGACAGGCGGTGACTCCGATCAGCCGCGCATCCCCAGCTTTGCGACACGGAGCTGTGTCTCTGACAGCGCCGGCTGCGGCACAGTTTACAACTTCCCATCCCCATTTTGTGCTCAAATGCCAGGAAGTTCGATCATCCATTTACCCATCTGACAGACATTTACTGGGGATGAATGATGGGCCAGATCTGGTGATAAGCACCAGGAATCTAGAGATAACAAAAAGAGACGGAAGAAAGAAAACAAGCAGGTCTCTGACCCCAGGAACTCCGTCTGCTGTGGAGGTGGAGACGGGGCAGCCGGCAACGGGCATATAAATAAACACGTGAAACACAGCGCTCTGCAGAATTACTTACGGGGTGGGGGTGGAGGTGGGGTGGGGAAGGAGGGAAGAGCCAACAAAGGATTCTTGGACCAGAGGGCCTCTGAGCTGCAAGGCGTTGGACCTATAGGATGGCAGGGTGATGGGCAGTGTGAGTGACAGGGTGCAGGAGGAAGCATCCTCAGGAAACGACACCCCTCACGGAGCTTCAGGGCGTGAGCCCCGGGCACATGTGGAGAAACATCTAAGACATGCAGGATGGAGGCGGGCTGAGCACGCAGGGCAAGACGAGGCTGGGGACGAGATGACACGCCCTCTGGGGACACGGAGCTCTTGGGCAAGTGCTGCTCTCTAGGAATTCTGCTGTAACCTACAGCAGTGCAGGGGGCGTGAGTGACCGGCCACATTAGTGTCTCCGTGAGGGAAAGCCAGGAGCCGAAGAGGAGGTTTGGAACGAATGTGTCCTTAGCCTGGGAGGTGGGGTGGCCCTATGGGTCATTCCCTTCCACGGTTCTGGGCCCATGGGCCACGGAGGCTGGGTCAGCACCGGGCAGATCCACACCCACAGCCTGAGCCAGCTCTCGAGCCCGTGCGAACAGGGAGCTGTGGGAACAGGGAGCTGGTTTCGGGGAGCCCGAGCCCTTTCCGGGTCTGTTAGGATGAAGCCATCCAGTGATGGAGTGGGGCCAAGGACACTCGCAGGCTCCCCGTCCTCCTGGGAGCAGAAAGGAAGGCAGCCCCAGCTTCCGGCGTTCCGCAGCCGGCCCTCGTTTCTCTCCCGCTTCGGGAAGTTACCCGTTCAGTGGCCGGAAGCTGCTCCGGACAAACGCCTCGGAAGCTCTGCACCCCCTTACTGCGTAAACGCGCCCTCACTCGTTTTACTTAAATGCGCGATGGCACATGCTGTTCCTGCTGCGTGTCTTATAGCTTCTTTCCCCCCTTTTTTTTTTTACCCGGCTTCCTCCTCCTCCCCACTTCAGCTCCCCCCGACCCTTCACCACCAGGCTCCCCAACTCAAGTCCCTCTCATATTTTTCGCCTTGCTAAGGGAGTACCTCCCATCCCCTGCCACCCCCATGCACATGCTGTCGAGGGATCATTATTTGTTCTACAGAAGCGAGACAGTATACGCATTTTTCTTCATCCTATTTTTCTCCCTAAAAACACATCACGGGAAGCCCTCTGGGTTTCAGTCCCCTGGGTCTGAAACCGATGCAGCCTCTTCGTTCTCACATAACAATTCAGAGTATGGGTGGACCATATTGTTTCGACCATTCACCTATGGATAGGCATTCATTTTTGTTTCCAGGTCTTTGTTCCCGTAAACATTATATAATAAACATCTGTAATACAGTATAATATACATACTTTTTAAAAATTTCTATGAGACAGATTCCCAGAAGTAGGGTTGCAGGGTCAAAAGACACATGTATTTTTAATTTTACAAAATTCTACTTATTTGTTTTTTTAAAAAGCTTCCAATTATTTATCTTTCCCTCCCAAAGGACAATGGTACTCTTTCCCTGCTTTCCCATCAGCAATGGGTATTATGTTGTATTTAATATTCTACAGTTTTAAAAAATCAAAGATATTAACTCTTTCTTTTGGAAAATTTATATTTCCCCGACTTTGAGCATGTTTCTGTATATTTGTTGAATATTTGGATATTGAACTCTGTGAAAGGTCAAGTCCTTTGTTCATTTTCTTTTTTTTCTTAAAAATTATTGGGTGACATTGATTAATAAAATCAAATAAGTTTCATGTGTATAATTCAATGGAATGTCGTATATATGTTGCAGTGTGTTCACCTCCCAAATGTCTATTCACGGTTTGGTTTAGTCCCTTTTCTAAGAGTTCTTTGAGTATAATAATTATTGACTCTTGTCTTTACATAACAAAATTTAATCCAAATGCACCTTTGCTTACTTTCTTTCTTTCTTTTTCTTTTTTTGCCATATAAAAGCTTTTAATTTCCATGTGGTCAAGAATAGCTTCTGAGCGTCCAGTCGTGACAATGAGAGTTTTCAGAAGTTTCTGGCAGGATTCTCACAGTTTTATTTTTTACATTTTATCTTAATATTGGAATTTATTTACTATGTGGTTTAAGATTGGAGTCCAATTTTATTTTTTTCCAAATAAAGATCCAGTTGTGAGATTTCAACTACTTAATCCAAACTTTCCCACTCAACTGAAATACTGCTTTTGACATTCATTACAGTCTCATGTATTACAGGTCTAGAATCTAGAACTGAAATCTTTTTACCGATTCTCTGGCTTATTTGTCTAGTTCTGTGTCAGCAGCACACGGATTTGGTTACCTGGCGTTATAGTAAGTAAGCCTGATGTTTAACAAAGATAAGTCCACCCTCATGATTGCTCTTCTTTGAGCATGCTTTGCATATTTTTTTTCCTCAGGTAGTTGTTAATTTCATTTACACTTCAATATCATTTTATGCAAGTCTCCCACTTTGCCTCCAAAATGATCACCCATTGGGATTCTGTGTGGAATTGTGTAAATTTGTATATTAATTTTAAAGAAGTTGATTTTTATGATATTAAATCTTCTTATTAAAGAAAATA
Organism: Macroglossus sobrinus; assembly: GCA_004027375.1. Classification (NCBI taxonomy): domain Eukaryota; kingdom Metazoa; phylum Chordata; class Mammalia; order Chiroptera; family Pteropodidae; genus Macroglossus; species Macroglossus sobrinus. The sequence continues at coordinate 79,931 of PVKZ01001187.1, forward strand.
GTATGCATTTTCCATTTGTTCAAATCTTGTTTCGTATACTTCAATGAGATTTTGGTTTTTTTTATATAGATGCTATAAAAATTATTCATATGCAATGTATAATTTTAATTGCTATTTTAAAAGAATTATTACTAAGTGTTCATTGCTGGAGTGAGAAAAAAGCTATTGATTGCTAGAATAAAAAAAATCTGTTGCTTTTTATATATTTGTTAAGGATTTGATCCCTTATCAATTCTCTTAAAATCCAGTATTTTTTACTAGTTTCTTTTGGGTTCTCTAGATATATGATCATACAAGAACATATTTACATGGCCATTTTTATGTGTATATTTGTATAAGCAGAGAAATAGTTCATCTTTTTTCCTAGTATTTTTAGTAGTTATTTAATTTTTATGGCAGCTGCTGAAAATCCCAAAGCAATGCTGAATTGTAGTGATAGCAGGCATCCCTAATTTTTTGTTCAAAATAAAATAGTTTTAGAATTTTACCATTTGTGGCAATATGCTACTAGTGTTTATTATACAGAGTTTGCATTATGTTAATTGGCTTCTTTCCTTCTCAGAGTTCTTATTTTGGGTACAGCAGCTTAATTACCTCAAACACCTTTGCAGCATCTACTGATGAGATCACATTTTTCTTTATTTTGTTGATAAAGTGAAATTTAGAAATTTTGAAACTTCTGTATTCTTGAAATAAATCCTACTTGGTCAAATATTTTATTCTTTCGATACACTCTTGAACTCTATTTGCTCATATTTTATTTAGGATGTTTGTATTTATGTTTATAAGTGAGGCTGATTAAGTTTTCTTTAAATTATTCTGGCTTGATGAAATAAAATAAAATAAAATAAAATTTCTGAAACCGTTTTAAAAACAGTTATTTCTTCACTAAAAATTGGATAAAATTTCACTGAAACCTATCTGATAACGGTAGCTTTTGTCACTGGTGGTTTCTTTATTCTCATTCTACCCATAAAATAAAATGATGTAGAAATTTGAGATAATAGAATAACAATGAGAATCTAATGAGACAGAACTCATTTGTTATTTTGGGAGACTGAAGCGTGTAAGTCAGTTTTAGTGCTATTTAATCTGCTGTGAGAATTAAACTGAGAATTAAACTGAGAAGGAGTGATGTTCTACGTTAGTGATGGCTTGGGGAATAAAACATAAAAAATAAATACAGAAGAAGAAAAAGCAGGAGAAACGCTCCTTGAAGAAAACAGCAAGGAGAACCAGAGCAGAAGAGGGGCCACCAACAAATGCCTCAGATGTCACAAACTGCCTCTTGCCCTGGGTCTTTGTGGGGTGATTCTGGAGTGGGAAAGAACAGCTAAATAGGACATTATTGGAACAACAATAATAGTCAAATTAAAATATGGACTAATGTGGATTAGCTAAGAGCACTGTATCCCTGTTCAATTTTCAGATTTCAGCCGTGATACTGTAGTTATGTAAGGGGATGGCCTTAGCAACTTTGCAGAAAAGCATTAAGCATTAAGGGCCCGATGCCGTACCTGGTTCAGAACTAAACGTGTTTGCAGGGGTGCGTGTACACGTGCCCGTGGGCAAACCTCCGTTCCCCAAAGTTTTGGCCCTTCCAGCCATTGACCCTTTGACCCCACTTCACAGATCTTTGATGTCCATCCCTACTCTCTGCTACCACTCCTCGGTGGCCCACACCAACACCTGCACTGTGGACCTCGGAGTGACACGGGGACATTTCACCCTGAAGTTCACCTCTCTGCTGCAATGTTCTCTTCTCTGTAGTCTGGGGGACACAAAGTATATAAAACACAATCCCAACCCTAGTGATCAAAGGTCGCCGTGGGCTTTAAACATTAAAGTGCATAACCATCACTAGGAAAATGTGTTTAAAATGGGGTATCCCTGAGAAACTCTTCGTTAAGTTGGGATGGTGCTAAGGAATCTGAATCTTTGATCAAAGCTGGGTTATTCTCACGTGAGTGGTCCGGGGAATATATTTCGGCCAGTCCCACCCTGCAGCCAGCCTATCAGAATCTTACAGATAGTAAGCACACAATTCAAATTTATTGGATTAATTTCAGTTGCCCAAGGCTGTGCAGAGCTAAGCAAAGAATCCAGCTCTCCTACCCCGAGTATGGACATAGGGCTGAAATTCATTTGTCGTGTGACCAGGTGACACGCATTCCAGACCTGGCTTTAGCTCTAAATCATAGTCTCCCTCCTCGGTCTCAGCCTCATATTTCTAAATATCTACATGGGCATGGGTTTGGCCCTTTCCAGCACTAAATCATTATGGAGCAGACAGTATACTTTCCCCTTAAGCGGTCACATAATTTTAACCTCAAAACAGTTTTCAGTCCTGCGAAGTTAACCTGTCCAAGAGGAGAGGGTCCTTGAGCTCTTATTCATCTGGTAGCTTTTCCAGCACAGGTGATGAATGAACATCAATTTAGCCCTGTGCTCACCACCTGTCACCTTTGTCCTCTTGGGCATAAGCATTAGCAGTGAACGTGATAGTGCACTTTGTAGTATGTAACACAGTTACGAACTGACCAGTGCTGTTTAAACTCAAGATCTAAACTCAGTCCCAGTAGCATCTCAATCTATATATACCCTGTTAACCTGTAAGCTACACAGGACTGGGGCAACCTGCTGAATGCAGTATTTTATACCTAGCACTTAGTATAGTGGCTGCTCAAAAAAAAAAAAAGAGAGAGAAAAAGGGTTGAATACATGGATAACCTGACTAGCTGCAAACACACACACACACACACACACACACTCAAGCTATAAATATTTATAGCACAAGTATTTATATCATTGCATGTCTGGTAACCTCTATCTATACCTATCTGTGATGAATGCTTCAGGGTATGAAGCCCCACGGAGCAAAGAAGTCAGAGTCAGGGTCCAAAATAAGTGTGAAAGTGCAACTCAGAAAAATGTAGCATCCTGGGGTCTCTAACGCACTAAGCCACAGGCCCCTTTGTTCTCTCTGCCAGCAGAACAAAAAGCTAAGTAGCTACTTAGCCATTTTAGCTCACAGTTTATATTTATTTCTAGCTTTTGAATTCACTACAGTCAAGTAATGAAAAAAGAACTTTAAACTCATAAAAAAAATAATAAAAAACCAGATAAACCGATTACCATTCACCCCAGGAGTTGGAAGTCAGAATTCATTATTTTAGTATAAACCATGTAAGAAAATCTTCCACAAGGACAGACGCTCCTTTAAGGAGGCCGAGAAGGACACTGGATCGCATACTGTACGTTCGTTATCTATGTTTAAGGATTCAGAAATAAAATTACGAGGTAGAGTGAACTCAGATGTAGTTCAGACGTTTTTACTGGAGCTCACAACATGAAAACGTTGCACAGGCATTTAGTAAGGCGGTAACAAGGGCCTATTATCAAGATATATGGGTTAATAATTTCATGGGGTTCTTCGGGAATGATCTGCTCTGATTGAAACCATGTGTGGAGGGCTGGGGCTTCTGCGGGATGTGTCGCAGCAACAAAGGCCCTAAAGACGCATTGGTGCTGCCTGCTGTGTATGCAGATGAGGGGCTTCCATACACTTCCCAGACCTAAGCAGTAAAGGAATGTCACCGAAGCTCTGTGCGTGGTCAGGAGGGAGGAGGAGGACGCTTACCACGTTGTACAGGCCGATGCACCACCGTTCGAATAAAATCTGCCCCGAAAATCCATTCACGAAGGCGAACCAGAGCTGAAAGAGAAGAGAGTTCATGAGGTTTTGTACCAATATTGACCTGAATGTTTTCGTTTGCTGAAGGAGGAGCAGGAAAAAGCGGCTGGCCAGCTGGACACAGCTGCTAAGGGACGAAAAGCCACAGGACCGTAGCTGCTTTTCTTTCATAAGATATCAATGCCCAATATCACAGATACCAATATTTGAAGGAAAATGTGTATTTAAGGCATACAACGATTTTAAGAGGTAATATGCACATATTAACAGAGAAACAATTTATGTTTAGTCTAAGTCTTAGTGAGCTTTTTATCAACCCTCTCTCATTGTCTGGAAGAGTCTCGACTTCCTATTCTTTTTCCCTACAAAGTTGATTTGATAAATACCATTTATTTTTGTAGAACTTTCAAATAGATAAAAATTAAATAAAAAACAGCAAGAACTCCTCTGCTGGTCACATGTGTCCTCAGCTCATAAAATGTTGGCCCCCTTCACCGACAGTCCCTCACCACAGCCAAGGTGAAAGCACGACATACGAAAAAATCACGCTTAAATCATCTTCTGGAGCAACATGTGCTGCATAAATAAATAAAATGTGGACTATTATTCATGTCTTCAAGTAGCCCATAATTCTGATTGATTAGGCAAGACTGACATAAAAACTACTACAGAGCGGAGTGCCAGGGACACGCATGACAAGGGAATAAAACTATTCTAGAGAAGGGACGATCGCCCGGCTATAATGAGGAGAAGACGTGGAGATGGCAGGCACGGGCCGAAGGGGGGTGACCATGAGGACAAGGGCTGGGAACCTGACTTAGAATGTGAAACATGGGATAGAAAATGCTGTTGTCTTGAATTCAGCCAAATGGATATGATACCTCGGGTAGGATTCCAGTGGATTTGGGGTCGACTCGAAAGCATCGTGCATGAGTCACAGAATCCATCTCGGTGCACAATTGTGGTGGACCGAATCGTTACGGCGACAGAACTGGGTACTGAACGGCCGCCCCACGGCCATCTGAGCTGAGACCAGCTCTGCTACTGAAACTTTACTCAGCCGGAATTTTCAAAATCAGTTTCTCAGCTCCACCAGACAAAGTTCATTGAGATAGGACTTCTTCTCTATCCTGTGCGAATGTGCTGGCATATCTAGTACCAACAGGGGCCGAGTTCCGTTGGGTTCAGAGGAAGGTTTCTTAAGCACAGTTTTCCCATCTCATTCCCAAGTTCAGAAAGCCACTAGGGATCCCTCCTAAATCGCAGGCAGGCTTGCTGCCCTGTAAAAATCCTTCCCCACTCCTACTTGCTCCTAATTTCAACCATCTCCCGAGAGATCCTTAAGAGGCCTGGTCATCCTCAGTGAAGAAAACTTGGTGGAGAATTAAAGATCAGAATTTTGTGTTGTGCTGTTCTCAAAATGTTTTCCCAACACCTGTTCTAACATTAGCCGTCTCTGAAATGGCAGGTCCCGTCACACTGCCTCCCTGCCACGCGAGGCCTGACGGCCAATCCTTCAGCGAAACATTCAGTGCAATGACAGCCGGGATCCACACCGGATTCAGCATATTTATAAATCATCTCAATGGTTTTGACCTAATTTCCCCAAGATCGTGCTACACTTCTATAGTCTCCTGTTCTGACAACTGAGCAAACATTGATACATATCTAGTAGACACTATTTTATCGCTCAATTCAGTCAATTTATTGTCTTCTGTTGAAGGTAGGGTAGTGATATTTCTACAGCCCTCTATTCCCTAACATCAGTTGAAAATGGCAGAAATAATTGAAAATAGAAGAAAAGAAAGAGCTTCTTTTAGTGAAACTATGAGGCAGCCTTAATTAAAACTACAAATGACATAGAATAGAAGCTGATACATATGACAAGATCAAGGGAGAATGTCAATAGCAGACAAAACCTACAGTGTGAAGAAATTTCCAAGAAGTATGTGAAATGACCCAAGAAATAGCTGAACCAATTCTTATCTAGAGGTTGAAATCAGAGGCAGGGATGAGTCTTGGCAGAGGTCACTGGACTGATTCAACACAGCAGGCAAATTGCAGTGTATGCACATATGCCTCTTCCTCCACCCCAAACCTCACCCCAAGAAGCAAGTGAGGAGAATGGCAGGGTACAGTAGGGAGCACAAGTGGCAATTGACTTGGCAAACCAAAAGGAAATAAATACAAAATAATCTAACAAAAACTCATAACACACAGAAATTCACTGGCAGGCATACTGGCTTCTGACGGACACAAAAAGAAGGAATGGTGCAAGGGAGGTGCTTTCTACTGCAAAGTGACAGGTGACGGGTATACTAGAGACTAAAACCTTGATGAGGAAGTATTCTGAGACAACTTTGAAGACCCCTCCCCTAGATATCATCAAAAAATAATAAAGAAAAAATAAAGGAATGTGACAAAAAGCATCTGAAACAATATCTACAGAAAGAACCAGGGCAGAAAAAAATTGTAAATGCCCTTGGCATTTAGCCTTAAAGAGCTAAAGAAAATGTGTCTTTCTTTAAAATAAGAGCTAAAGTTAGATATGTAAGATAGCAAAGAAGAAAGCAAATAAAAGATTCAAGCTACACAGAGGGAAATAAACCCCAGAATTGGCACCGCTGAAGCCACATTCAGGGGTGGGGAGAGGAGGCTTGAGAAAACGAATGGGCAAAGGACAGAGTTGACACTGATTTTAAGAGAAACTGATTGCTTTTCAAAGATGGTTTTCGAAATTCCAAGAAAAGTCTACCTTAAAAAAAAAAAAAGCAGAATAGAAAAAAAAAGTGTTCAAAGATGTATTAGAAGAAAAAATTCTGAAATATTCTAAAGCCTTAATCGTCGAATGGAAAGGGCACCTTTTGTCTCTAGGAAACAAAACAACAGGGGCAGAAAGATCAACACCTACACATACCCTGATATCCGAATTCATGAATTTTAAAAATCTGTAAGATCAACTGTTCAATATATTCAGACAAAAAGAAAAGCCATTGATCTGCAAGGGGGAAAATCGAGTTGGCTTCACATTTCTCTTCAGCGGCATATAAAACCAGAAGCCAGAAGCGAATGTTTACAAGTCCTTAGGGAAAGAAAGTATGACAAGAATTCCAGCAAAATATAGAAACCAAGGAAACAGTAAAAGCTGAAAACATTACATAAAATGTGATGACAGAAGTACACCAAATACGTCTGTTATACTAATAATACGAAAAATAGAAATACTCCAATGGATAAAAAATATCCAAAATATGTGCTATGTACTAGAGAAACACGTCAAACAAACATGAAAAAGAAACACTGCTTGAATAAAATCAAACCCATAACCTTGACTTTCAAAGCCTTACAGACAAGGTCTTTGTCACTGTTCTGACAACACTGCTTCTCCTTCACTAAGCTGCAATCACCTTCTCTTGGTTCCTTGTGAGTGTCAAGTATGGAGCCAGCTTTATAGTTTGCAGCCAAATATGAGGCCATTTTGTCACCATCATTTGGTTAATAAGCCCTCTTTATCACTTGTTTGAAATGCCCTTATTATAGAACAGATTACATGGTAATTAGAAAAAATTATATGGCATTTTGGTTTCACTCCATATATTCAAATTAATTATAGATGGCTTGAAATTTAAACATAAAAAAACTCCAAACATCGAAGCATTAGAAAAGAAAACGAAAAAGTCATTTTTTGTACGTGAAACTGACGATAAGCCATTAAACACAAAAATCTTACAAAAAGAGAAATTTGAAACAATTCATTAGTATAGAGAAAAACAGTAATAAATTAGAAAGGAAATTAATAAATAATACAAACAGACTTGTTACATCTATGAAGACAAGGGCCTAATTTCCTTAACCTATAAAGAATTATTATAAATGAGAAAAAGCATACATAAAAAAATTTCACTTTTTATGAAACACATATACATGTGCATGTCCCTCCCCACCCCCCTGATATTATATTTTTACCTAACAGATGGGCAGATATTTAAAAAATTGATAACCTGGGGAAATAGCTATTCTCATACCCAGTTGGTAATAAAAAAGATATCTAATGTACTTTTCCTTTGACCCAATGATTCCACTTTTAGGGGCATACTCCAAATTATACCTTATAACTATAATCACATAATATTCAACATGAAAATAAAGGGCATTTACCGTAGCATTATCTGGAAAGATAAAACATTAGAACAAATGTGTATATTGATAGCTGGTGAAATGAATTACGATTCCTCTATAACAATGAAGCACTATGCAGACATTAAAAGGAGTTATATAAATCTGTAAGCATTATAATATAAAAGTCTTACAGATATGTTATTAAAATGAAAAATGTCAAGGTATATGTTGGATGGTCATGATTACACAGAATAGGTTTCTACATTATATGCATGGCGACTCTTTGGAAGATGCATAAGAAATTGTTAATATCCATTACCTTTAGGTAGCAGACGTGTCCTCTAGGGGGTATATGGAGACTCACTTACACATGTTGCATTGCTCTGAACTTTTAAAACATGTGCATGTTCTATTGTTATAACTGTTTCAAGCAGTAATTCTCAACTAGGGTCCATTCCGCCTCCAGGGAGACATATGACAATGTCTGGGTACCTTTTTGAGGGTGCTGATGGTAACTGGTAATAGAGGCCAAAGATTCTGCTAACTATCCTACGGTGTTCAGGACAGCCCCCTGCAACAAAGAATTATCTGGTCTAAAATGTCAACAGTGTCACTCTGGAGAAACCCTGGAGAAAAGAAATAAATATATTGGGTCAAACCTGATAAAAGTTAGAACTCTTGTTGTAACAGATGTTTGTTATTAACAAAATGATGACATGCGACGAGTTGTATGAAGCCACGATGATGTGTGGGCTTAGAAAGCTTCCCTTCCTTCTGCATTTAACACCCCTCGGGCCTGGCCTTATATACAGGACCAAAGGTCATATTCTTCAGAGGCCATGGGAACATTGAATGTGAACCTATATATAACTTCACCTGTCTAGATCTCAAAAACGGGAATCTATCTCTAGGAATTATTATTATTATTTTTTTATTTTTTAGGTGAAGCAACACTTGGTTGACCTCACAGGTTGCAAGGACCTTTTCAGTTTACAATCCCTTAATTTTTATTTTTTACGCCTATAGCACCTGGTCTTCCTAGGTGGTCTCCCATCCAAGTGCTAACCAGGCCTGACCCTGCTTAGCTTCCGAGATCAGACAGAATCGTATCTTTAGAAATTATTAATGAGGAATTACTTTAAAGACTAAGAATGAATTTTGCATCACTAAGACACTCGAGTGGTTGAAAATATATGATAAGGGGAAAAAAATCCCTAAGAAATCGAGCATCTCTTCCTCAGCAGTAACCTTTGCCTCAGGCGACCCCGAACCACATAAAAAAAATATCAGCCTTCACTTCGAATTAATGTTCTTGATTAGCCGAATGTTGGGATATTTCTTCTAAGCAGCCAGTGTTCTGATTCTGTCCAAACTAGTGCTAGCTTGGCCACATGATCCCTCAAACATTTTTTGATATGTTTGTACTAATTTTTATCAGTTGCAGGTGCTGTAGTTTTTTAAAAACTATAAACAAGCTCACTCTCAACATTTCCAGTTCAATTTCAATCTTCACTCAAATAATCCATCATCAGAAGATCAGATTGTTTATTTCATTGGAAATATTTATTCGATAGAGAAAAAAATAAAACCAAAATAAACAGAACAAACAAAAAAAAATCTATCCTCTAATTTTAAAATTCATAAGCTAGTGTTCTCTTATGTTGTAAACACTCAAACTTGATTTCATTTTGGCAAGATTTCCATAGGTGAAATATGAGAACACACTGTATTTTTAAATATTTATACAAATGTACTTAGTTTTTATTTTATTTATTCACGAGACAGGTACACGATGGCTCCTTGACACACTATAAAATTAGACTTTCACACTGGCTAGTTATATACAAATGTTAATTCATATACAAGAAAAAAGAGAGTGAGTGAGAAAGAAAGAAAAAGCATTGCCCTATTCCTAAACATGAATGCCATTTCTGGTGGCGCCCAAGTTCTAAGATGCACACACCAAACACACAGCCTCAGTGTGAACAGACGGCCAGGCACCCCCTGCCCCACGTCATGTGTAGTTACTTGGACCACGGCTCACCTATAGCCACTAAATTTTACTTTTCTGGATTAATGGAGGGAAAGATTCCTCTGCCTTTACTTGCTTTTTAACTAGGAATGCTATTAAATGAATACGGTCGAAGTGGAGGGAGCCAGGTTCTGCCTGGACGCCTCAGACCTGGTGAGTTGGTGGGAAGACCGGCCAAGTGCTGATGGCTTGCCAAGCTCCTGGGGTTTTTGGTCCTCAAACGTAGTGCTGTTATGAACAAACTGACCCAAACTTATTAAAATGGCTTTTCCTTCTTGGAAAAAAAAAAATTCTTCTTTGCTTTAACTGCTGCCTCGCTGCCAAAAACGCAGTCACCGTCTTGGTTAATTGCACAGACTCCAGTGTAGCGGTCCCAGCCACCACCGCACGACCTCAGCGGGCCCTACCTGCCACCATCACAGACAACATACTTGGGTGACTGCTTTGCTCGGGAGCGGGAGGACCCATTCCTCCACAGCTCATGGCGGAGGACTGAAGTGGAAAAGTACCCGAGAGAGGATAATTAAGTGAGTCAGTCCCATACGATTTCTCACTGAAGAGTCAATAACATCGTGATCTACTGATTTGCACATCACGTCTGAGCTGACCATACCTAGCATTAACCATATGTGTTTAAAAGGCCAGCTACAATCTTTTTGGAATTTGATCTGGCAATATGTATTAGGTGAAAAATTAAGCATCTACTTCATCTAGTTTTAGATGAAATTCTAGTTTTAGAAATTCATTTCTCATAAATAAATCACCTTTAAGAAAACCCTTGAAGTTCTTTATTAGGAGGTAACTGTACCAAGTCTATGAAATAGTAAGCACTTTTCTTTTAAAATGTTAAATCTAGTGTATATAAATGAAGAAATGTATGCCAAAGAAAAAGAATTAGATTGACAAAAAGCAAAAAAAAAAAAAAAAACCCAAACAAAGAACACATAAGTTGGTAGGTATGTAGGTCGGTAGATAGAAAATCAAGGGGGAAAACTGGGAGTCCTATTACAGAGCAGCGGTTGTCAAAAATAACAATAACACTAGGAGTACAGCAAGATACCCAAAAAACTTTCCAAAGTATCTTTTGTCCAATAAGTTATGAGATCGACTGGCCAGAATTAAATGGAGAGTATTGTAAAGCATGGGCGGGCTTCCTCTCTAAGACCTTTGCAGAGTTTTCTCGTTCTGAGCCAGTCCTGAACAGGTACAACGCCAGCAGCAAACACCACGTACTTGTAAAACTTCTAAAGACTTTTTGAGGCAAACAAACAAAAAAATTAAAGTTACAGAATAATGGGTAGTGGATCCAATGTTTTGTAAAACCACAACAAAAAATGTCTGTGTTTGTTTGTACCAGTGCAAAGAAAGGCAGAAAGTCTAGCTGAGCTGTTCCCATTGATTACCTGGGTAAATATTTTTTTCATTATACAACCCCATTATCATTACAACAAATAAGCATTACTTTAAAGAATTATGAAAAGAAAAGACCTTGCTATTCCCTCTCGTTGCACCAAGCTCATTTCTTTCTTGGCTTGTCACATGCTAAAATTTTTGTTTACCCATTTGTCAGATGCTTGCAGCCAAAGACTACATCGAAAGCACTCTCTACTAAGTGGGCAGGATCTAGCATAGTCCTCAGCATACAGCAGGTACTAAATAAATGCAGAATAGTATGAACGCTTACCATTAAAGAGGAAGGGACACATAAATGTGAACATAGGACAGATCGTGGAATTGGCCAAACAGGTTTCATCCTAGTTTGAACACTTAATTGCTGCGTGAGCATGGGCATCTTTCTTAATCCCTACAAGCCTCATTTTTAAATGAATAAATGAAAAGAAAACCACACACTGCAGAGTTGTCGTTTTTGCTGGTTTTGATGATGGTAATAAAAGCTAACATACATTTAACGCTTACTCTGTGCCAAGAATCTGTGCCACTCTGAGTGGATTATCTAATTTAAACCTTGCAGTCATCCTAACAAGTAGACATTTTGTCTATTTCACCAATAGGAAAATCAGGGCATGGAGAGGATGAAAGGCATTATGGCTGGTACCAAGTTGGTGTTTAATAAACTGTAGTTAGTAGACCATAGATAACAAATAAGTGATTCTCTAAAACAGCAGTCCCCAACTTTTTTGGCACCAAGGACCGGTGCACCTGTGAGAACCGATGCACCTGTGAGAACCGAATGCCCGAGGATCTGAAGCGGAGCTGAGGCGGTGATGCTAGCTCTGGGGAGTGGCTGCAGATACAGATGAAGCTTCACTCACTGGCCTGCCCGCCCACCTACTGCTGTGAGGCCCAGTTCCTAACAGGTCATGGACCAGGGGTTGGAGACTTCTGCTTTAAAACATCAATGGAAATTCAGAATTAAATCAGTATTTGTGGCTACCAACTTAACAGTGTTGCTCTTTTAAATCTGTAACATCAACAAAATACTTCTCAACTACTAGCATATAAACAGATCAAAAAATGTATTATTAAAATGATCTAACTCTTAAGCCTGTAATGCCACGTAAAGGAGTCTAAGAATCCTTTTACAATTAGGGAACAGACAGACAACGAGCAACGCCATGAGGAGTAGGGATGTTTAAGGGGTCAGGAGAAAGAACGGGTTCTGTGCTCTTTTCACCATCCCGATCACTCAGGTATCTTGGGTGCTACGACTAAGAACCAAGGAGCTGGAGATTCTTTAGAAGACTATTAAGAATATAGTTAGATTCTACAACCGAGAAAAAAAATAAGGTTACCATAATGAAAAATACGGATACCAGGTAGGGTAAAGGGGTTGCATGTATTTCCTTCTTGATTTAGGACTCCGCATAAAACTGCACCAGGGCGATAAACAGCGAAGCGTTATTTGGTAGGGTGATAACAGCACGCATCGCTGTGGGGCGAGCAGCTGAGCTCCTCCGAAGGCAAAACTGCTCTGATAAATGTGAGCGTCACGGACATGGGGAAAGCAAACCCTGAAGTTAGGCCTCTCTGGAACAAGATGCTTGGGGAATGTGAACCTCCAACGAAGAAAGAGAAAAGAAGAAAATTCCTGAACCAGAAGAAGAAACTAAAGAAGTAAAAGAAGAGGAAGAGGAAGGGGATGATCCTGCCCTTGACAGCCTGTCAGGACACAGAATCCCAACAAGCCCAACCGAAGAACAACAACAAAAAACTGAATCCCGGTTCAGGGGGTCCCTCAGTGACGGTTCAGGATGCCCAAGGGTAAAGAAAAGTATGTATTTCACTAAAGAGAAGAACCTAGTGATTACAATTATACATATACAGTAACTATCATTATAATTTTAAAGAAATCTTGGAGCATTAAGTTTAGCTGGGACTAAAAATGACTTTTACAATTTGAGCATCAGAATACTTAGCACCAAATAATTTTTTACTATAAAATAGTTCACAGGAAACTGAAAAGAAGTTTTCAGGTATCATATTTCTATCTTGTCTTAGCAGAGTAATAAAAATCAAGATTTGCTTATTTTGAAAAGTTTATTTGAATAAAAAGAAAACCTAATACTATACTTTTTCCTTGTCGTCCCAAGGAAAAAGACGGATATTAAAAAGATTTGTTCGAGAGTTCCTTATAAAAGTTTATTCATGTCTGATTGGCTTACAAGAGGGCTTTTAAAATTAATTTCATCTTTAAACCAAAACCTTCACAAAGCCTGAAAGAATCAAATGATTTACTATTATTAAATATTAATAAAATTCTCAAGAGGAGTTCGGTCAAAATAAATTAGAGAATAAACTGTTCTGAAAAGCAAGCTGCAAAAATCTTCCCCATTTTGTACAACAAAATGCAATGGGTCTGGTTTGAAACACTTCCCTGTTTAAGACTCTTAGCAAAAATATTCCAATCTTTTGCTAATATGGTGGAAACAGATTCAGTAGACAATCGAAAATAAACCTCCCAGCTTTCATTATCCGAATTCTTTGAATAAAAAAAAAACAATACAAATTAATGTTAATGTGACAAGCTAAGTTATGTGAAAAGAATTAGAATCTGAAAAATCTGAAGTAGAAATTTTACATGCAAATAAATGTAGCATATGATGGCCACACATAAATTTCTTACTTTAGCATTTTCTTTCCCATTAAAACTCCAAATGATGCAAGAAATGGAATCTTACAGCCAAAAGGTCACCAAAATTAGTAAAGGCAAGTCTGGTAAACATTTTTAAAGTTTCCTTAGTTACTAATTTTTCTATGCTACAAAATGACTCCATTTCTGCAAGATTACATGCTCAAACTAGGGAACGTCAGGTAAACTCAAAATCGTGTTTCCTTCACATAAAAGATCATAATACCGACCAGATGGCGCACACACAATTAAATTGATTTTTAATAAGAAATTCTTGGCACAATAGAACATAATCGCTCCAAATTGCATTCAGGACTACTTATATTTTTTTATAGTTCAAGGCTAAGACTCTTCAGCCCAGATCCTGTGCTACGGTGTTAGGGAACCAAATAGCTCTGGAGACCAGTAATGAAATAATGAGCCTTTCATTTGGGGGTCACTGGGCAGACCTGCTATCATTCATTAATGACACAACTGTTGCCAACCTCCTGGGGTTGGAGCAGAGGCGGCGGGGGGGGTGGATTATTATGGAAAGGGTAGCAGAAATATGCAGAAGATCATTTCATTTATGTACAGGACCTATGGCAAATATTTGAGAACATGTGTTTTATAACCAACAAAGCAATGCTCTTAACGTAGTGACAGTAAGACTGAACGCCTGGCTCGCCAGACCGGGGCCAACAGAAGGCAGCAGAGTTTGGATGCTGTCCTCCATCCCCGACAGCTATGCGGTACCTGTCGCCTGGGCGAGGTGTGACATTTCTTTTCTGTTATTTCCTTGTTCTAGAAAGTGGGGGAAAGGTCCATCTACTCTCTCAGAGGAGAATTATAAGAAAAGAACAACTTTTTTTTAGATTCATAGTTATTGAACTATTTACTAACACCCTGCTTCAAATTTTACTCTGTGCTACCTGAAGGGGTCGTGGAGGTGAAGAAGATGCCATTCTCGCCCTTAAAACATTCATCTGGGGACAGGCTTGGGGTCCGTCAGAGGGGTGAAAAGGTTCTTCGGGAGCATAGTAGAGGGAGAGACAGGTTCTGTCTACAGGAGCCACCCTGGCTTTCCCAAAGGTGGTGGGCACTTGGGCTGGGCCTTGAAGTATCAGATTTCGCTCATCAATTCTGTGGGCGGAGAAGAGGCATTAAAGGTATTTGGAACAAACCTGTACCTAATTGTAGCAGATGTGAATTTCCAGGTGGCTGGAGCAAGAAATATGAAGTGTGAGGAGAGGGCTGGTCTCTGACTGAAGGGCGCTAGACAGGTGTCCTTCCAGTACTCACGTGAGCAGCTGTGCATATATGGCCTAAGAGAAACTGGAAAAACTGTGTATCTAAAAATCTGGAAAACTATCTTAGTATATTTTTATTTATTTCATTGTGGTAAAATGTACAAAAACAGAAAATTTACCATTTTAACCTTTTAATTGTATGATTCGGTGGCATTCAGTACATAAAATCATCACCACTATCCATCTCTAGAACTTTTTCATCATCATGAACTGAAACTGTTCCCATAAATGATAACTCTCCATTCCCCCTGCCTCCAACCCTGTCAATCATTTTCCTATTTCAGTCTCTAAAACAGAATTTATCTATTCTAGTTACTTCATAGAACTGGAATAAAGCAATATCAGTCATTTTGATTCTGCCTTATCTTTCTTAGCATAGTATTTCCAAGGTTCGCCCACCAGCAAAACATGAAGGTTCTAATTTCTCCACATTCTCATTAACACTTGTTATTTTCTGTTTTTGTTGTTGTTGTTGTTTGTTTGCTTGCTTTGTTTTCAACAGCACCTATCCTAGTGGATATAAATTGCTACCTCTTTGTGGTTTTGATAAATAGTTTCCCTAGAAATGTTGAGAAACTTTTCATGTGCTTATTGGCTATTTGTATATCTTCTTTGTAGAAATTCATATTTAAGTCCTTTACTGATTTTTGAATTGGATTCTGTTGTTTTTGAGTTGTAGGAGTTCTTTATATATTCTAGATATTAATCCCTTATCAGATATATGATTCACGAATGTTTTCCTATTCTGTGCATTGTCTTTTTACCCTGTTGCTAGTATCTTTTGATGTACAATTTTTTTAATTTTGAAGAAGTACAATTTATCTACGTTATCTTTTGTTGCCTGGGCTTTTAGTGTTAGATCTAAGCAATCACTGCCACATCCAATGTCATGTTTTCTCCCTATGTTTTCTTCTATGTGATTTATAGTCTTAGCTCTCATCTTTAGGACTATGATCCACTGTGCTATGTGCTCTATTGTAAGGGTCCACTTTTCTTTTGCATGCGGAGATTTAGTTTTCTCCACATGTGTTGAAAAGATGGTATTTTCCCTATTGAATGGTTTTGGCACCCTTGTCAAAATCATTTGGCCGTATTTATAGGGGTTTATTTTTGGGTTCTCTACACTATATGTCTGTATTTATGCCAGTACCATACTGTTTTGATTATTGTAGTTTTGTAGCAAGTTTTGATCAGAAAGTGAGAGTCCTCCAACGCTGTTCTTCCCTTTCAAGGTTGTTTTGGCTATTTGAGGTCTCTTAGGATTCTGTAAGAATTTTAGAACGAGTTTTCCTGCTTCGGCAAGAAATATCATTAGAATTTTGATAGAGATTGCACAGAACCTCTAAATTGCTTTAGTTTCAATACATTTTTAAGGTAATGTAATTTTTTAGTGATAAGATTAAGTAATTGTAAAGGATATAATTTCTGGCATGTTGTAAATATTGACATTTAAAAATAAATTTACATCATTCTTTTAATGTAGCCACTGGATTCTAAGTACAAGTGGATGCTTGTCACAACCCACTTTAAGAAATATATCAATAAATATTTCTCTAAGAGTCAGAAATTTTACACCATTTTTATCTTAAACTTGTTTTCCATTCCATTTTACTCAGATATAATTTAACCTTAACTTAATGTATTTTTGTTTGAAAGACAAAGACAATGAATAGAAATTAAAATTAATATTATGTGGCTATAAGGCTATAACTGTTAAAAGTTCTAGACTGAGTTTTCAATACAATTACTAGTGGTATACAATGGGTAAAAAATATACATTTTTGATAATTATTAAGTAATTATCAAATTATTAAATAAATTTGGTAATTCCTTAATAATTACCAAAATGTATATTTTTAGTAATTCCAAAAATGTATGTTAAACAAATTTCTAAAAAATTATTAAAATTTGTTAGAAATAATTTTTTTAATGAGAGAGATGGAGCTCAGTCTTCCCCTGGCTCATTGGTTCATATGGAAGAATATTACCAACTACTATATTGAGACAAGATTCAGCTTCATTTCTATCCCTATTGCTCATTTGTATAGCTCTAAGTCTTGAGAAATCGAGTTCAGATAATAAATGAAAATATAAAGTTTTTAAAGAGCAATATCCATCAATATGTTGGATCTCTGAGACATATGCCAAAAAAAAATACAGTTTTCTCATAGTAAAGTTATTTAAGATCATCTATCTGCTCACATCTTGATCAAGTCCTTTTCAAAGTTTTCTGCACGCAAAGAAAAAGAAACCACTGACTTGCAAACGCTTTGCTAACTATTAATCAGAATAATTACTTTCCTAACTTCTAGGAAGTAGACCTAAAACCTGTATTGAAAAGTTTCAAATAACTTCTAGTCTGTCAGGCTATGTTTTAGTTTAGATGAGCCTTTTTTACCTAATACACTCTGAAAGGTTTGGGGAAAATAAAAACAGTTTTCATTTTGAATACACCATTGGTATTACATTATTGTTTGATAAAACAGTGTCCTCTTTTCACAGAGGGCTACCTTGCTCACATCGTATTCTCAGTGCATGAGGCTCTCTGGGTGTATCACATGCTTTAGTGTTTTTCTAAACCTTGTAGTTGCAGATTTAGCTTACTCAAGTTTTGGAAGATTTTCTGTCACAAAACCCAACTGACAACACCTGTCTTCACTTTTTAACTCATCAATTAAATCAGAAAAAAAGAATTCTGACTTCAAATTTCAACTAAAACATACATGTTAATATACATCCTCATGATGGCATTTCACTTCTGGCCTTCCGTTCACAGATAAAGACCGAAGGAGCCAACGGAGCCTTGCCATGAAGACCATGTCTACAGGAAACGAGCAGCTGCTGCCTTTCACATGAGGGTCTCTGGACAGTTCCTCGGGGGCAATGTCTCGTTGTGTCAGGTCTTACTGATTTATTTCTTCAATAAATGCTGTATCCTTGGTTTGCGTCCTTGAGATTTTTTCATACCGATGAGCATGTCTCACAGTGACATTCTGAAGATGTGTGCCTTTCTTTTGTAAGGTAGGAAATGTCCGATTGATTGCTCAATTGACTGACAGATCTATCTATCTATCTATCTATCTATCTATCTATCTATCTATCTCTATCTAATCTATTTGCATGATTCAGCAATTCCATTCCTAGATGTACACCAAGAGAACTGAAAACATGTCTATACAAAAACTTGTATATGAATGTTCACAGTAGTAGTATTCAGAAAAGACAAAAAGTGGAAACTACCTAACTGACAAATGGATAAACAAAATGTGGTAGATCCATACAACGGAGAATTATTTTGCCACAAAAAAGAAGTGAAGTACTAACAATATGAAACAACATAAAGGAACCCTTGAAAACCTTATGGTAAGTAAAAGAAGCCAGACAAGAAAAGCCACATACATGAAATGTCTGGAATCGGCAAATCCATAGAGACAGAAAGCAGATTAGAAGCTGCCACACTCTTCGGTGGTGGTGGCCGTGGTGGGCTGATGTGGAATGGCTTCTAACGGGAGTGGCCTTTCTTTCTGGAGTGACGAAAATGTTCTGTAATTACAGTGGCGACAGCTGCACAAACTTGTGAATGTACTGAAACCCCTCAACTGTATACTTTTAAGGGGAAAATTTTATGGTGTATGAATTATATTTCAATAAAGAAATAATTTTGCTTTTAGCTCTCACCTCTAATTCTAATACCAGCAATCAATCTATAGCTGCCTACCAGACATCTCATCGGGTTAGCTCAAGTTCTCCATATCTGCAATAAGGTAGAGGAAATGCAAGGCTGCCTGAGATAAGACTTCATCACAGTCTTGTCTCAGCCCTTAATATCTATGTGACCTCAGGCAATCTACACGACCTTTCTTTACGCCATTCTCCTTCTCTGAAAAATATTCAGCCCATTCTATGGGCTCTTCTGAATTAAAAATGATGTAGCATATTCAGTGGGGGACTGCAAATGAAAATGCCTCAAACTTCACCTTAGCCATGGTCCAACATCAAACAATTATCAGATAGGCTGAACTCTTACTTTATTAAAGCCAGAGATGATCTGTCCATCTACTTTCTTAGCAAGACCAAATCTCTGACGAAAGGCATGCTAAATCACCTTATACAGTTTTCTGTTCATCTGTCTTCCAATTCTTTCTGGTTTCATGTCTACTTCTTAATCTTGGGTCCTTTTCTATCTTTTCCTATCATTTCTCCAAAATGTCCAGCTTCTACCAGCATTTTGGCTCTTTAACCTCTTCCTATAAACAGACTGTCTTCCACGGTGAAAAAGAAAAAACATCATTCCTCGATGCCCTAAAAGGAAAGCTGTTTACTTCTTAAAATAAATCTTTACTTCTAACTTCCATTTCCAGATCAACTGAGTCTTCACCTCTATAAGCCAGCTCCAACCAGGCCAGTATTGAAACTACTCTCTCTGACAGATTTCTCCTCACTTAATCATTCGATTTAATGAGCATTATGAGTCCTCATTATTTTTCACTTCTTTGGAGCATCAGTCATAACCTTTCAAAGTCATCTCCCTCTTGGCTGCTGTGATGTGATGTGACACATATACTCCTCCAATTTTTAGTGTCATTCCTTTTTCATCCTCGCCATTTCCTTGTCGTGAGCCAGACCCTTATATGGGAACATCGGGAGACTCAGTGCTGGGCCTTCGCATCTCCCCTTTCATCACTGCCATAGTAGGGGCTTGTCTACTCCCGAAGCCCACAAAGTCCCTTTATGTGGATGACTCTCACACTGCATTTCTAACATCAACTCGTTTTTCACCTACGGGTGACCGGCCATCTTCCTCTTTATGCATCACTGCAATTTTTAAAGATAATTAATAGACTTTATATATTAGAGCAGTTTTAGGTTTATAGAAAAAAATGAGCTAAAGCACAGAGTTACCATACCACCCACAGAGATCCATGCAGTTTCCCTTACAAACGTCTTATATTAGTGTGGTAGAATTGATGAGCCAATGTGGGCACATAATCGTTAACTAGATACTAGGCGTCACTCTTCATATTATACAGTTCCATGGATTTTGACAAATGCGAGATGTCACGTATCCATCATCTCAGTACTACCATGCAGAATACTTTCACTGCCCCAAAATCACCTGTGCTTCACCTCTTCATCCCTTCCTGATCCCTGTCCCCCTCATTACTGCAATTTGAACATCTCTAAAACCAACTTGTCAGTTCTGGTTCAAGATGGCAACGTAGGAGGATCCAAAACTCACCTCATCCCACAGACACTGAATCGACAGCTACGTAGGAAAGAATGTCCTCTGGAAAAAAAACCCCCAAACTAGCTGAGCAACTCCTATGTACTGGGCCAAGATATGATCTCACCATACCTCCGCACCCTACACAACCCACAATGGGGACGGAACCTGTGAACTCGAGTTTCTCCCCGAAGAGCAAAGGGTTCTTTCTCCACAGTTGGCATCCCAAATTTTACAACCTGCACCTGAGAGATGAGCTTGTCTCTAGGGAACCCACTAGACTACAGAGAACTGAAAAGTAGTTCAGGTGCAGACTTACTCCAGAAGAGTTCCTGGACTTCCTATGAAAGAGGCTTGTTTGCTTACCTTGAAGTGTCAGCCTGAGGTGCAGGCATCTAACTTCACACATACACTGCGGGGCCTCCCAAAACGCCCTCCAGGGACGAGTCTGGCAGGCCCCACCTCTGCATTCTCCCTCTACTATGTTTCTGAGTGCTGGAATCTCCTGGTGTGAAACTTGTCCACGGGTCTGGTGCCCTGGTTTTTTATATATAGTGCCCTGGTTTTTGTGGCTGCCACCTGGGAGACACCCCTTGGTCACCTGGCTCTAGTGGCCAGTGAGCTCAATGGGATAGTAGGAAAGAAAGAAATAGTTCTTAAGTGGTGATCACCCTGGAGCTTGGGAACAGGAAGCAGAAAGAAACACCTGTCTCCTAGTCTTCCCCTTTAAGAGGTATTTTTGCAAACTTTAAAGGCTGTGTCTGAAGATCTGGCTTCCAATCAGCCTGAATCTAGATGCTGACTGAGCTCCTTCCCTCTAGGGCACTGATGAGTCTTGGCACATCCTCAACTACTGGAAACCACTACAAGGAAAGTAGGCACTTTGGAGAATCACAAAGGTTTGAGAGACAACCAAAAGCTAGGGGAGGGTGAACAGTAAGATTCATTTCCTACATAAGGCAAATCCTT
This sequence comes from Macroglossus sobrinus, assembly GCA_004027375.1. Taxonomy (NCBI): domain Eukaryota; kingdom Metazoa; phylum Chordata; class Mammalia; order Chiroptera; family Pteropodidae; genus Macroglossus; species Macroglossus sobrinus. Next base: position 101,348 of record PVKZ01001187.1, read on the forward strand.
AAAGACTGGGAGAGGTGGCTGTTTTATCTAATGCAGAGAAACCAACATGAGAGTCAAGGAAAATGAAGAAAGAGGAGTATGTTCCAAATGAAAAAAAAAAACCTAAAATAAAAGACCTCAGAAAAAGACTTTAATGAAACAGAGATAAGTGACTTACCTGATAAAGAATTAAAAATAATGGTCATAAAGACGCTCACTGAGCTTGGAGAAGAATGAAAGAACACAGTGAGAACTTCAACAAAGAGAAAATAGAAGACAATATTAAACAGACGTCACAGAGCTGAAGAATACAATAACTATACTGAAAAATACAATAGAGGGGTTCAACAACAGGCTAGGTGTAGCAGAAGAAAGGATCAGCGAACTTGAAGTCAGGGCGGTGAACCACAACCAGTCGGAGTTGTAAAACCAACCTATCACTTTTCACCCAACCTGATTTCTCCTTTGATGCCCCTATTTGCAGGCTTAAAATCTCTAATGCAAGATTTTTTTTGTCTCTTCTCTCACTCCCTTTACATTCATTTCCTTTATGGTGTCTTCTGTTTTCTCTGCCTTTACTTTTCTCTGTTGGTCTATTCTACTGCAAATTATGAGATTCGGTTCAAGCAAGAAGCCTGCCCTATGCGTGTCTGTAAAGCAAGTATCTCTAGGGGCTGAAATAAACTCCGCCTTCAGACAAATGAATAATGGCCTCCCATCTCATCACCGGGAACTCAGTCTTGTGATCTGCCCTCTAAAATAGCACATGCTATATTTACAGTAAAAATACTGTTACTGTTTTTTAGTATAAAGTGTTCGCAATTTTTCACTGTCTTATAAATATTAAAATATACATATAGTGAATTAAACAGCCCAGAAAAAACAAATAGCTATATTGGTAATCATTTTAAATCTATGAATGCCTTCAAATCAACATAAGAACTTTATGGTGGAGAACCTGTAGCCTCCATCAAGACAACAACTTAAATATTTCCATAGCTTTCAATAGTAAATGCCATGCGTAATTTTATAAATATCTTTTGTACTTAATTTCTGCAATTCTAATATTGCTTCAGTAGTTTCAGTATGGAATATGTGTAGATACTACGTCTGTACGCATAGCCTTAGATTCCAAACATGTGAATATTTCCAGAGCACTCTTTACTTTTGAATAAATTATGCATATTAGGGTTTTTAATGCACAAAGAATATTACTTCATTACCTTTAAATGAGAGAAAATAAGAAAAAGTAAGCTAACTCTAAGTATATTTCTAAAGCAGAGTCAGAATTTGCAAGAAATGAGAAAAGATATTTTGACAAAATCCTTAGCCAAACACCTAAAATACATGGACTGAAAATTAACAATCAAGAAAACTGAAGTTGGCAACTTAATGTTAATGTGAGGGAGTTGGATAACTGTTACATTCTAGACTTAAAACCCGAGAGACTTAGAACTATTAATCAATGCTAAAAACCTGATGGCAATGTCTAACTGTTTAACACCTCATTTTTCTCCTAAACGAACCTCTTAAACCTCAGCTAGCTTCTGCCTTTGCTTTATATTCGAAGTCCCCTTGGACAGGGCCATGATTTTAAGTTCACAGAACTCATTTTTCTACACACTAAGTGAAGAAGTCATTTAGCAGGGCCACCAAATCCAGACTGTGGCAGCTAGGTAGCAAGGCCTCATTCAGCTCAGAGTAAGTCTCCCTAAGGACCCCCTTTTTGGTAAAGCAACATGCCAGCCCTGCTAAAATTCTGTCTTAAACAAAAAAGAGAAAAAGTTCATTTTTAAAGACGTTTTTTAGATTTGGAAGGTGTTTGCAAAAGTTCTTGACAGTTTCTGTGATCCAGTATGATGAAGCAACTAGCTACCAGTCCTTTAAACGCAGACACAATCATTTCTGTTTAATTGCTAGATCAATGCAATATGATTACAAAGCCATGACATTCATTATATAAAATTGGTTAGTATCATAGAAGATTAAACTCTGAAACATGGAGGTTATATTTCAGAGTTCAAATTAGCTCCCCCATGCCTTATCAGAGGAGGCAGGCGTCTAAATTTTAAAGCTTTTCAAGAAGCCACCAAATTTCTATTGTTAATCTTTTATTATAAATTGTAATATGTGACATTATAATTTAATATAAATTACTAACACTTCCTCCCAACCAAGAATTCTATCTTAATATTATTAAAACCATCATCCTCATACCCCCAGAAAATGATTATACATTAAGACAAGCATTATTTAATATTCTGGCAAAATGAAAGGCTAAGTTAAACAAAATGTTTTGCCAAAGCATACAGCGCATATATATATATATATATACAAGCAGTCACTTTGCAAGCAATGTGCTTTTTTTAGTTTTCTCAAAAAATATATGTTTGTGGATGACTGTTATCTCTCCGGATACATAAAGCAGAGTTCTTGCTTCTTCCTGGTATTTCAGTAATTTCTCTCTTAAGTGCTAAAGATGGTGTTTCAGAAAAACTAAGGATTTGGTACTAAATACAGACAAAGATACACACAAACACAATACTTCTGCAGATGCACCATCAGTAATATAACTCCTGGACCAACTCTAACTAAGGAAAACAGGAGATAATAATCTGACATATCATCAACAAATACGTTTCACGAGTCCACCACAATTTCACATGAAGAACCTATAAAAACCTTAGGTAAAGGTGAGACTTGGTGCTGGTTTTTGAAGGACAGGCAGAATTTCAATACTAAGATGTGGGGAAGAGGCAAGTGGCTTTTTGAGCTCAGATGTTGATATAAACAAGAGAGCATGATGGCATGTATCATTTGTGTGATAATTGTTTGTTAAATAATTGGAACTAAATAAAATTTATACTCCGGCAAAGTCTTCACCAATACACCATTTAACAGCAATATCGCTTAAACTGACACTATGAATCGCTATTAAATTACTGTGTTATAGATTTAACTGTTCCCCAAACCCTGACCTGTAATTTTGATGTTCAGTTTCAATTGCATTATTAAACTCAATTTTAGCAATCTGTTACAATCCTGCCGTCTGATTTAGTTGAGACCTTCAAAATGTCTGTTATTTGAAAAAGCAGTCAAACCTGGTACATAAATGTTTTATTTAACTTAGAATACGTAAATGTAAATTTATTCGCCAAAATGTGATCATGTAGTCGATGACTACCCTGCTGGCTGAGGTTCCATTTTCTGCGTCATACATAAATACCACTACATATCAATACTATTAAGTTATAAAAGTCCAGTTTCAAGGAATTTTTTTTAAGTAATAAGAAAATTTATGAGGCAGTGTATTTATACTTCAAGAAGTTTTTTTTTAATCCACCAGTTTTTCAGTTGTCTTACTCATATCTAATTAGTTTAAAAAAAAACAACAACTCACTTTTGAGTCTTTCCAAAGCATACAAATGAGTTTTCATTGAAACAACACACTCCTTTCACTTTCTACACGTGTATGTCATCGCTTCATCTAGTAGTTTCTGCTATATGGTTATAATAACTCGTACTCCTACTAGGGGAATTGCTGAAAGACAGAGAAACCAAACTTTTATTTTTCTCCCTCACAACTGGAGGAGATGAAATTTCGATGTGGAATGCTAGAGGTTTTCTTTTACGATGACGTTAAAAATAAGTTGATTTTTAGATTTATCTATTGCTAGATTTATGTTTGCCACCTAAGCCTCCTTTTCACAAATAAAATCAGAAGTGGCACACATACTCGAGAACAGAATCCCAGTGGTGACAGTCGTGACAGCCTCCCAATCTGCCGTGTCAACTCAACGTGAGGAAAAGTTCTCGAGTCCAATTAACATTTATCCCCCTCCATTTTGTGTAGGAAAAGCAGCTCGCTTGGGGTTGTTGCCTTTTCTAAAGAAAATATCCAATTCCTATCTCATAATACAGAGGTCGACCCGCTTAGTTTGTGAAAGCTGGCGAGCATTTGCCAGGCGTCAGCCGGCCTGTCTCCCACGCCCTGAGGAACGTGACAGAGAATGTAGCTAGCTGCTGGTCTGCATGGCCCCTGTGAGGTTGTCACAGTCGTGATAACTGTGCCTCAATTGCTGAATCCTGATCATTTGTTTCACTGCCATTATTCGTTGTGTATATTTGTAAAGACAAGTTCTAAAATGACATGCTTATTTTTAAAAAATTTATTGGGGTGGCATTCATGCATAAGATTACATGAGTTTGGGTGTACAATTCTATAATTTTCATCTGCATGTTGCATTGTGTATTCACCTCTTACAAAGTTTAGTCTCCTTATGTCACCAGACATTTGACCCCCTTTATTCTCTTCCCCTCTGGTAACCCCCATACTGTTGTCTTTGCCTCTGACTTTCGTTTTGTTTGTTAAAATGACATAATGCTTATTTTTAACAATAAGAAGTGTCTCTAATGTAAGGCAAAAATTTTCAAGTTCTATCATCCAAATAAGGCATCTCTAATTAATGTGAGTTACCTGTAGGGCACATTTTAAAATATTTAAATCATCAAGCAACATTTGTTCACATCCAACCACTTAATTTTCTTCAGGGTTCAAAGTGTGTTTGAAGATCTCCCACTAGCAAACCCGAGTTCTCTGGCGAGGGTAAGGATGGCCCTCTTGCCGAGTCCCACCTGCAGACGGGGGTGGGGTGGGGTGGGGTGGGCATAAGAAGAGCAGTGCTGGTTACAGTTTAGCCTCAGAGCTCCCAAGAGAGTTGCGTGTTTGGCCAGTGGGTTGGGACAATGGAGTATTACCGAAGCCCTAGAGAACTTGGCTCGAAGCTGAGAAACGGGGGGATTTTTATTCGGGTTAGAACACTAACCCATTCCAGGTGAACGTGTCCAGACAGCCCACTAGGCATGGAGAAGGCCTGAGAGGTGCCCTGGGCTCCACAGCCGCCCCAGAAGGAGGAGCAGGTCCCATGAGAACCAGTAAAGTAGGCATTGCGTGGAGCTGTAGCACCCAGAGAGGCATCCAGTACATTTTAATTCTCCTTCTGCAAAGTGGATCTTGCCTCCGGTCATAACTGTGTGTATCTGTGTATCTTCTTTAGACAATAGTCCATTGTGCTCCTATTGATGGACTTCAGGAAACAGGCAAGATTAGGGCTCAGACTTCAGGTTCCGCGTCTGAATGGAAGTATAGTGTTGCCCAGGGTCAAGATCTCAGTAGTTCTTGACCCTGAAAGATGCTCTCTGCTGCTTCCGCCTGGGATTAAAGTGCAGTTGGACAACGGACGGTTTTTAAGAGAGAGCTTAGCGTCACAAGCTCCCTTTGACGGCTGAAATCACGTGTGGTTATCCTCGCTGTCACTCCGAATGTACAAAGGTTACATTCCCCAAGTGTGAATGGGGATGGGGAGGCTGGCCCAGCCGGGCTTGAAATGCTCAGTACAACTGTGACAGCTGGAGTCTATTTCTTAGCATCCAGACACATTCTTTGTGAGATGCTCGGTTTCTCAGTTTAGCCATCTCCTCCCCAGGGATTGATTTTTAGGAAAAGAAATCCATACAGTGCTGCCAGGTATTCAAGAATCTACCACACAACTCCTTTAAAGTCACAAAATGAGTAGCTGCACCTTAAATCACATGCTAGATTTTTGAAAATCACCAGAAAGAGGGTTATTTTAGGGTTGTGGGCCTGATTCAAGGTACCGCTTGATAATTGTAGGTATGAGCATCTTCTGCTTGACTTCCTGGGGTCGACCTGTCATCCAGCTTGAGACCTGAGCATCAGGTACCTGTGTTTGTTAACCATGTTCATTACTGCCCTTCTGTTAATGCACAGCGACCTGGCAGGTGGGCGCAGATGCTGGTCTTCATGCCCACCGTTCACAGAGACACCTGGCACAGAAGCAGCTTCGGCCGGGTGCTCTAGAGTCAGAACGCCTGGTTTCAGGTGGTGGCTTGGGCACTGTTTCACCATGAACAAGTGACTTACGCTGTGCATGCCTTCGTTTCCTCATGAAAATGCAGACGATGGGAGTGAATATTTAACAGGCATTAGATCGAATAGGCATTGCTGCGTCTTTAATAAGTTAGTATGTGTAAAGTACCCACGAGAATGAATGGTACAGAAAAAGGCGCAGTGCATGTCAGCCAGCCACTGCTGCGATTTTAACTGCTGTAGAAGATGATGAATCGTCGGAAGGTGATTTGGACCTCCATGTTGAACTCCCTTTAGAAAACCTGGTACATGTTCCTGACAACTGGGATGTTCTGTGGGAAATGTCCAGGTTTCGCTTTCACTGCTGTGCTCGCTTAGATCAAAGGAAAAGCATGGTCATTTGTCACTTAAAAACGTGCCTGTGCCCTGCGCTGGCTCCATCCGCCATCAGTGAGGGCAGCTGAGATCCCTGGCTCTGAATGCTGCTCAGGAGAAGTCCTTCACGGCACAGAGCAGGTCCTTGCTCACTGGCGGGTGGCCCTGGGGCAGTTCTCCCACAGACCCCTTCGCCAGGCTCCCGTCCAGTCCTCGTCACCCTCCAACGAGGCCGACTTATTTAGAACTATTTTCAAGTGACAAACTTCTGTCTTGCCAGTGTAATCATCCACCATAGTGCCTGTGTGTTTAGGAAGGCATTCACGTAGGCATTTAGACGCTGGCGGCATCTCATCCGGTTTTCCCATTTGGCTGTCACGACCACCCCCAGGGAGTCAGTTAAGTCCCATTTTATAATTAGGACACTGAAGTGTGGAAAGATTATGTGACTGGAGCTCGAACTAGAAGTCATGCTTGCCAGCTTCTCCCTTCTCAAGATCGGCCTGCCCTTTAAGCATTATCTTAATGTACCGCAATTTGGAATTATTTTCTTACCAAGCATTTAAAACTGTTTGAAATAGTCTTTCCCCACTGAGGACTGGACACTCAGTTATTTTTTCAAAAGCCAGCAATAAAAAGAGAAACCTTGAACTTCGATAGGCCGGGTGGACAAAGGGATACATCAGAGTCATGACTGCTTAACGATTGTGTGCACCAGATGGCTAAGTGTGTCACCTTCCACTGTGTCACTGGGCCTCACTCCGGAACACACAGAAAGCTGAGGACACTCTTAGGAAACCCGGTGACATTTTCCAGAATAATAGATACTTCCCTGAGGGAGTTTCGGAGTTACGTGAATCACTCATCATTTTGTGGTTAATGTCTTCACAGCAGAATCACTGCTATTTCTTGCGGTACAAATGAAACAGACGAGGGAGCTCATTATGGGACACACAGCGGCCGTTAATGATGTGCATCAATTGGACATTATTATAGGCAAAGGGACCTTGCTCTGAGGCATCGTAACTTCGACAAAATTAAACAGGGAGAAGTCTTGAAATAAAATTAACTGTGGAACACAAAAGGGGGCTTGTTTATTGGTGGGTATATATCTAATCTGCATAAATTATCTAAGCATCTATGACATTTATCTCTAAATATGTCAGATTTACCAAAGCAAGTTACCTGTCTCGTGGATAACCATTTATATTTTAACAGACTCCATCGACGAATGCTGTACTGTTTCTCTCTTTGATTATAGTTGAGTATCATGACCTTTGACGTTTTATGAATTCATCATAAAATGTTTTTAAAAATTTTAACTAACCAGAAACATGCCATTATAAGTGGCATTGAAATAGCTAACAGGCCTCTGGCAAGTCCACCCATAAGCAGTCACACCATCAAATAAAACTAGTTTGGACCCTCCAAAGCTTAAAAATATAATAGAAAATGGAGCCTAATTGAATAAAACCTATAGTAATAAGAACCTAAATGTCGAATTACTAAAAAAATGTGCACGTGTGCTTGATACAATAGCCTATACAGTCGTAGATGAAATGGGTCTCCTTCAAGTTAGTTAATACAAAGCTTTACTTGCTCTAAAGCTTCTCTTAAGCCCAACTTACTATGGCCAGCTAACACAAGTATAAATTTGTAAATACACAAATACATTTTTAAACCAGAAAGGAACAAATGAACATAGAAAAGCTCAACAAAACACAGCCTATCTGACTGCCATGGGGCCTGAACTGTTTGTCGGTGCAATGCCCATACTTGAGCCCTGTCCCTGAAACTCAAAAAGAGAAACGAAATCAACGACCGAAATGGATTTTACAGCAGAACTGCTTTTTTACCCTGCATGGTAGTAAATTTCTATTAATACTTTGGTGCATTTAGAATTCAACTTGTGTAAAGGTATAAACCACCTAGCGTCCATTGGAGACTCAGAGAGAGAGAATTCATGAAACCCTACGAAGGCGAATGACATTCTGAAAAACTGCTTAATCATATTTATCTTTCAAGGAAAACTGCTTGTAAATAAATATGTGAGTACTATTGACAGACAAAGGTATCTCTAATAAGGTAAGGTTGCTTAAGAAATACTTTTCCCATAATGTCTTAATTTGTGTGGCAACGGCCTACTTTTGCTTCTCATGAGTTTTTTGGGGTGATTTTGTTTTTAATGTGCACGTCAGCTATAACTTTGGTTGTCCTTCTCCTAACCCCCTCATATGTATAAATTAAAATGACGTTTTTCTGCATATCAAATCAATATACCATTTTTGAACATTTCAAAATATCTGTTAAAATATATAGAGATAAAACATCCATACGTTTACTAACTCAAATATAAGTATGTAAATATTTTGGTTTTTATCCTTCTAGTCCTTTTTATACACACATATATCTGCATAGCTGAGTTTATGTGGTCTAAAAATTGTCATTATTTACCTTACCAAGGCTGTCTCTTGGTCATTAAAAATGCTTAGTCATCATATTGTTAAATACAGATTTATAGTAGCCTAGTAACTGCAAATCAAGTTTCAGAATGCCTCCTACCACATTATTCCTCACCCTATACAGAAGAGTTTCAACACAGGCTGAAGCCAAGGGCACAACCTGGCCAGGGGGCAGCTTTGGGGTCAGAAGTGAAGCTGTGACTGGCACTTGCACCAGCAAGCATGTTTTAGGAGTTTTCTTTTCGCGATCTTTTCGCATTTATCATCATCATCACCACTGTCATCACCACCATCAGCCTCATCATCATCGTGGTCACTTTATGTGACCACGCCGACTCTCTCTCATTCCTGTCTCTAGTGCAGAAACAGGGCTTCCTTCCAGGCGAGGACCGGGATGGTGTGGGGCAGGTAAAAGGAGACCTGAAATCTCGTGGGTACAGATCAGCCCTGCAGGGCGAGAACTCAGAAGGCTGGATGCCCATTCCCACAGGACGTTCGTGGATTCCCCCAAAGAAGCCTGACAAATGCCCATACACAGGAACCCATGCTGTTTGTAGGCCGTTGCTAGACTCACGGTCCCTGGCAGCTGTTCATTATTTTCTGGAGAAAAACTAAAGTTGCTCTCCCCTCTACCTACAATTTACTTTCTTCATCAATTTTATAGTGTTTATAGGGTCCACATCCTCAAAGATCTTTCCTTAAAAATCTTCCCAGCTTAAAAGGAATCGAGTTAATGTGGTTATGACCACAATGGCCATTTCAAATGAATGCAAAGGACAACACCTCTTTGGGCCAATGATGAGGATTGGAGACAGTCCCCAGAGGAGCCAGGCCAGTTCTCTCTGGGTTGGGGACAGCTCTTCCCTACTGGGTCCTTGACTACTTTTACGCTCTGGAAACCAGCTGGAGTATTCCTTACGTGAAAGGATTCACATCCGTCCCGCCCTCCCTTCCCGTCTCCAGGCCTCGGGGCTCAGACAGAGTGAAGAGATGGCCACACGTGTTCAGAGGCAGAAAACAACATGCAACCTTTCCAGTACCTCCAGGTAGCAACTTGGTCATAGCCACTCAATTCAGCCCATAATCCTAACTAAGTATCCTTCATAACAAACCAGCATCTCATGAAGCGATCACAGCTCTCACAATACACATGTTGGGGAAGTACTGTCCTGGGAGCTCAAGATCCGAGTCCAGTTTCACAGGTAAATGTAAATACATGCCTTCTCTATCTACCGAGTTTTGATCGCTCCCCTTTCCCAAACATGATCTAAGTACTGAAGGACAGAAACAATTCTAAACTATTTTAAATTATTTTTTTTCTCTATCTTGAGCCAGGAAGATTGAGATAACTTTCTTTACTATTTAAGAATTGGTCTATTCCAGTGGATGTTAGAATGTTTTTCAGCAAACTCCAAATTTCCCTTTTCTTTTGAAAAATACTTATTAATAATCACTAATTAGGTTGACCATAACTTAAAAAGACACGTGGAATAACGATTCTCTCAATTATTATATTTCTGAGCAAAGCTCACTGAAAAATCATTCATTCCTACTAAAAATATACATCTAAAATGATCTACGTCAATGTGCTGACAATCTGTCATCGTAAAGAAATCCCTTATGCTGTTATTGAGTGGATAGGGAAAAGAAATTGACTAACTATGCTAAATATGGGCAAAAAAAGTTATTTGCATTTTTGAATTGTGGTTTATGATTTACTATAATAGTCATATTTGAAGGTTAAGGAAATGTATAGAAACTTGAGCATTTTAAGTATCTCTTACAACTCAAAAATAATGAGGAATACGAAGCTTTGACAGCCCACTGGTATATAAGTAAATTCCTGCCCCCAACACCCCTGAGCCATTTACCGTCTCAGGAATGAGAAAATGGAATGGAAAAAATTCCCTGCTACTATTCACATGTGCAGATATAAAGCACATGCATAACTTTTCCAGGCTTAAGTAGTCTTGAAGGAGATTAAGTTTTGTCAAATGTTCCCCAGTTTTATAAGGTATAGAACCAGTATGTTGAGCACAGCCATTGTTGAATAAAAACTTGGGCATGAACATATGGATCACCCTTAGCAGGCCTAACCATAAAAAATAATCGTAACAAAGTGTATGAGATTATGGGAGAGAGAATGTGTGTATGTGTGTGACAGACAGAGAGATAGAGAAATGGAGAGAGGGAAAGAAAGAGAGAGAGAAGGAGAGAGACAGAGAAAGGGAGAGAGAGAGAAAGGAAGAGAGAGAAGATAAAGGAAATTAAATACAAATGAAAGACTTGTGATACGTGTGGCCCTTGGCCTGATTCAAATATCAAGAAGCAATTACTAAGATAGCTCTCTGTTTATTTTAATTTTTTAGATACACTTTTCATACAACAAAATTCACCCTTTTCCGTGTACAGTTCTGTGAGTTTTGACAACTGCACACAGCTGTGTGGCAATGGAAAAAGCTGGTACTTTTCCGTCATCAGAAACCTGATAGCGTCAGTGTCACGGTGAGGTCCGGGTGAAAAGGACACCAGCGCAGGAAGAGCAGACTGTGCCCAAGGCACTGGGCAGCTTTCCTGGGGCCCAACCGTTAAACCTCGCGGTGACGGGCCCCGTGACTAGGCTTCTTTTCCGTGAATTTGTCATTTGTACAAAACACCCTTCTGCATGCCCCCCAAAAGACTGGCTCGAAAGAACATGAACCGATAGATAAATGTGTTGGCCTGATGAGCCTTGATTAATAGTTTAAAATCTAAATCAGAACAGCTATTTTTCTAGTGATTAATGAGTTAATTGTACCCACAGATCTGTAACAGGCCAGCGCTCAGCAGAGCCCACACACCTCTGCTCCATGGGCACTGGGTGGAAGGCGGGGGCCAGGAGCCCCCCAAGATTCATTCACTCATGTGGCTGGCAGCCAAGGCCTGAGGGAGGGTGGTGGCCAGGAAGCTACATGTGGCTTCTCCACATGGCCTGATCTTCCTATGACAGGACAGTTGGGTTCCAAGGGTGGGTGTCCCTCTCACGCTCTGCCCTCAGAAGTCACCGGGTGTCTACCGCGTGAGGCTGTCACAAAGGTCCACCCAGACTTATGGGGAGAGAACACGCCCCATTATCAGCAGAGGGAGTGCTTTGTCTGAAGAGATGGGACTTAGGAGACGCAGTGGCGCAGCCGCCTGGGAAAATGCAACCTGCTGCTGTGTCACGCGCCAAGATGAAGAGCGGCCGAAATGACCCTTCGGGAGGATGGAGCTCATCGCATCTGTGCTCACGTGTGGCCAGGGCTGACCTGCTGTCACCCTGTCTTCTCTCCTCACCCACGTTTCTAGACCCTTCTCTCACACGCAGCCTTCAACCATTCAGAGCTCCTTGCGACTGCCTAGACCTACGCGTGCACCGCCTTCCTAGGGGACTTGACCTTTTTCCTCTGCTTGTCCCTGTGTGTCCCCACTCGTTTCTCTAGGACTCGCGGCCTGGCTCTGGCCCCAGGGCGCCCGTGTGACACGGGGCTGCACGCGTGTACCTGAGCGACGGTGTCTTCCCGCTTCCCTCCCCTCCCATGGACAGATGCTGATGATCTCAAATGTTCCTTAACAAACACTCCTCACGCACAACTCCACCTGAGAGCCACCTTCCCGGGAACCCTACCTGAGATGAACTGTTTAGGATAAATCCAGTCTTTTGCTACCATGAAAAAGAAAATGTTTGCGATTCACGCCACTGATGGTGGGTGAACCTCCGCAACATATAAAGGACTCCTAGAAATTAAGAAAGGGAGGAGAAATGGCAGCATGTATCACAATTATTAAAGCGTTCACCCTTTGACGTCAAAGTCCCACCTCCGGGAATTAATCCCACACTGCACTATGATTCGTTGTAGAAAAATGACGAAGTTGGAAAACAATCCAGGGTCCGTCAATAGGAAACTGGTTACGTAAACCGTTCACCCTACTGAACACTCCGCAGTTAGAAAGGAATGAGGGGCCCCCGATGCTGATGTGCAGGGTTCCCGAGACACGCCGTCGTGTCACAAAAGGCGGGCACAGCGACAAAAAATCCCATCGGCCGGTATCTGCATAAACAGACGCTGAAAGGACGCATTAGGGACACCTCTAGGGGCCAGGGGACAGTGAAGTGGACAGAGCCCCAGACAGGAGGGAATTCTGTCATGGGTCACTTGGGGTGGGGTTCTAAAGTCCAGAGTCAATGAATGCATGACCTTTTCACAGCACGGTGTTTTTTTGTTGTTGTTGTTTTTTTGCTTTTTTAACAAACCTCAAATCCATTCAAAATTAATTGTGGTGAAAAAAAGTAAAGTAAGGATTATGAATCCAATGTAATCTTTTCTCCAAATGTCCCCCAGTTGCCCATCACCATTTATGTAGAATACCTTCTCCCTCTCCTCTCAAATGCCAGCTTTACAATGCGCCCGAGACCCGGCTGTCCTGGACCTGTGTCGTGTTCTCTGTCCCGTCCTCTCGCCTGACCACGCACAGTCCCCGACTGCCACAGTCCCCGACTGCTCTCTCTCCATGCCTGTAACGCGTTCGACATCCAGCACGGCAGTCCCCTCTGAGCACTTTGATTGTCAAAATTTCCAGGTTACTTCTTCTATTCACATCTTACATGGTCTCCAGCATTTTCTTGTTTAATTATTTCTTTTGATACTTTAACTGTGGTGTACACAGACATATGGCATGCATATGCATGTGTGTGTGTACATTTGTATGTGTGTGTGTGTGTGTGTGTGTGTGTGTGTGTGTGTGTTTGTGCACATATATTTCTTCCCATCCAAGAGTAGGGTAGGTCTTTCTAGTTATTCACGTTCACCTTAACAATGGCACATACTATAGCTTTAGTATACTTAAGTTCCTTTTAAATATTATATCTTTTTGATTAATATTTAAGTTAAATCTTTTTTCTAACTCACCATAGGCAGGAAAACTTGACTTAAAAGTTATTCTAATTTTATTCTTCAGAATTCATTCTGTAAATTTAATTAGCAACAATAAAGACTTAACTGCTTAAAGTAAAATAGAGGTTTTTTTTTCCTTCCTTCCTTTTTGCTTATTGTTTAGAAGCCATTGGTTAGCATTTCTTCATATGGGCAGATGTCACTTGTGGGATTAACATTGTGAGAGATGCTATAGACGCAGAAAACCAAGGAGAAGCAGCAGAATCATCGCTCACGACTCCTACCTACACGGACTTCGGCTATAGTTATGGGGTGGGGGGGGCGAGTGCAGGAAGTGTCCACATGTGAGAGATCCTGTTGGAGGCACCCCCAGGAATGTCCATCACAGACAGATCTCTATCGAACCAGACAAACAGAAAGATGGAAGAAAAGCAACCCCCCAAAAGCATGTGTACAGACACGATTCTTCTAAGCGCCTGGCGGTGCTTATTCTAGAGGCACTACAAGGGAGATGTGCCCAGAGACCAGCGTCAGCCAATGGCCATCTGCTTGGTGTCACTTGGGTGGGAGCAAAAATCCATAGTTTCTATATAATTTCCCTATAGTGAGTATTCCATTAACATTTTCAGTACATTTGGGGGTAAAGTAACAAAATGTTGGAAATACTTGATGTGAACTTCTAACATTTCCAGCAAGAATGACTAACTCGAATGTATATTTCGCATCAGCTAATGATACTCTGAACAGATAAAAAACGAGAGAGGTACTGGTGGCCTTCACCGTGACCTGCCAAACAGCAAAGGAATTTTTCACACTGCTGCCTTTTTGGCTACGTTTCTCTAGCAAGTCCCCTTCCCCCTCAAAAAAAGTCAACATACACAAAGTGTACCCAGCTTTTCACAGATTTAAAATATACTCAGCAATAAGAACAGCGATAAGAGCCTGGGACAATGGATTTTCCATTTTCCTACTGACACTTCCTACCGACACACACTCGTGGCCAGGGGACGTATCTGACTGTTGTCCATTCTTACCGCGGAGTGTTCCAAGCAGGTGAATTTCGGAGTGTTGAGAACACAGGTGTAACTGACAACTCCTGGATCCTTGAAGGCTGTCGAGGGTGGGTCCAGGGCAAAATACCCAAGATCAACATTGCGCTGTACCCGCCTGCAGGCACTGACATCACCTGACAGCCCAAGTCCCCCTGGCTCGTACACTGGCAGGGGGAAGTTGTGTCTTCAGCACTGAGGGAGATGCTACAAACTCCCTTGTCTCTTCCTGTTTGCTCCTTTATCTGCTACAGGGAGGCGGTTTTTTTTTTTTTTCTGTTGTCACTTAATCTTTCCTACAGCCTATAAGTGAAGTTTCCTGATCTAGCACTTTCTATCACCCTGAATTAAATGACACTGAAATCTCCTTGCACGGAATGGTGCTATTTGGGTGCACAGAGATGAAAATGGAGAGACAGGCATGATCAGCGGATTTGAGGTGGACATTATCATAAAATTAATTTAAAAAATCAAAGGAAATCTAATATTAAAAGTTTTAGGAAATCTGTTCTCTCTACTGGCAGAAAAAAAAAGGATGGGAAGAAATACAGTAGAGTGATATAAACGAAAAAAAATAGCGAGATAAACTAGTAGGAAAAAAACCTAACTGGTGAAATCAACTTCACAGTAGTAAAAAAAATATACTTGAGGATTTCAACTAAAATAAAAGGTAGTTTAAGATAGGAATGTGTTTAAAGAACATAATCCAAGGTATCCTTTATTCTCTCAAAAGATGAGGTCAAATTGTAAAATTAACTAAGCTTCTAATATTGGAGGGTATACTTCCCTGCGTGGAAATTCCACTGGAAAAGATTTAAGTTAGATCAGAAATGCATTTCCTAAAAGAAAAGATAAACAAGGTAACATGCTACTTAAGCAATCATCTATTCACCCCCCAGAATACAAAAAACCCAATAGATTCTTACAGGTTGGCCTCGACTAAAATGCGTCCCGTGGCTGATCTGTTCACGAGCACTGTGTATTTAGTCCTGTCTGAGCACAGAGTCAGAAAGAAACCACCTTTAGGTGAGTCAGGAGCCATCTGGTTAATAGAAATGACATTCGCTCTGACCTGAGCCCAGTGCTAAGCTGGGCAGGTGCCGTCTCTGATTGCATGGACCTGAAGGAAGAGAAGGAAGTTGGAACAGGTGAGCATTGATGCAGGGGGTGATGAGCTGATTCTGCAACGCCAGGTGGGGAGGAGGCGTGGGCACCGCAGAACGAAGCCCAGCCCAGCCCAGCCTAGGGTAGACCTCTCGGAGATCATGTCCATGTGAGTCCTCTGCACCGATTTTGTTTTGGTGTGTGTGTGTGTGTGTGTGTGTGTGTGTGTGTGTGTGTGTGTGTGTGTGTGTGTTTTAATTCTGGGGAGGTTTAAACATTTTATGTCATTAGAGACTCAATTTTTAAAACAACAATGCCTAAATATAATTGTTTTTTGTTTTGTTTTGTTTTTTTAAGAAAGTTGGGTCTTTATAAATGATCCTTTTAGGTAAAGCAATTGCAAAAACGTCATTTAAAAAAGAATATATTGTCACATGTAAAAGGCAGAAAGAGTCTATTCCTATAAAGTGCAAAGTGATCGCGTACCTTGTAGGTGAATCCTTCCAGACCACTGACATTGCCTGGCTTTATAACTGCCCTCCCTCCCCGCCATTTTGCTAATAAACTCCCAGCTCTGGAAAGGGCAGCAACCAACCAGGCGTAAGTAAGCCTAACTAGCTCTGCAGCCACCTTCCTTCCGAGACACAACGCCCCAGCAAAGTGCACAAATTCCCTCTTGTTTACTACTGGCCAGGGCTGACTCGTGACAGTCATCGCAGAGCTGGAGTAAACGGAGAGGGCGGAATGGAAGAGACAGGTGCGGGCCTCTCTCTGGCACCCCGGCCTAGCCCGCTCCCCAGCCCCTGCATCTGGTCAGCTCTCACTCATCTTGCAGGCCTTAACTCATTTCATCCCAGAAATCTGAGGCCACCGGCCATGAAGCACGGCTTCCTAGAGTTGTCGCTGCAGGTGGCCTTCCCTCAGGCGTCACCCACTTGCCTTGCTGGAACTGTGGGAGCTCTTTCCTGCGTCCTTGACTCCAGTCAAAAGCGAGGCCTCTGTCTTGTTCCTCTATATCTCGTGACCCAAGAGAGCTCGATTTGGAGAATAAGGATCCATGAGGCAAGGAGAATACTATTCAGAATGTTCCTATTTCTAGTTAACTCCCGTTTTCAAATTGCCCATTTTCAAAATAGTTCTCCTTCCAAAATATTAAAATTGTAACTACTGCTCAACAACCATCAACACAAAATAGGAACTGTCCAGAGAACTGAGGACTCTACAAGCGGGGACACTGCTGGAACGGACGTGGCACCAAACCTGTGTGCCACAGCCGTCAGCGCTTCCCACGGTACACACACCGCTTCCCCCACCATTGCACGGGGGATTTGCGGAGCTGGCCCCAGAGCCCCACGTCTCAGCATTCTGCCTGCCACAGACTAGATGGTCCACCACTGGTTAAAGCTTTTACTAGAAAATGCATGGTTTCAGATCTGATGAAGCCACAGCCTTTGCAGAAAGGTCCATATGCTGACTGTGCTTTTCAGGTCACCTTTACCTATTAACATGCTAAAGTCATGCTCACCTCTGCAAGTCGAGCTCCTCAAATACTGAATCTACATCAGGAAACATCAAGTCACCTCTGACGGGGCAGATGCACAGGCCAGAGCAGGAAGACTCAGCCATCAGGAATTTTGTCTTTCACCATAAAGAGATTTCTTGTGTGTCAAGAATAAAATACATTTTTTTGAGGTGTATTTAAATCATGTGTTATAGTGAAAAGAGAGAAAAGTCACTGGATAAAAATTCTGATTGTGATTTAAAATGTCTATTCTCCAATGATTTTAACATTTAAAGCACAAGCCAGTACCTTCTTTCGCCATTTACAATGCCGCCTGGGTTATTATCAGGAAATGCACACCAGTTTGGAATATGCTGGCCAAATCCACAGCATCTCTGTGCGTTAATATGTTAATATTTAATGAACACTCCCCAAACCAGAAGCCAATCAGACAGTCAAGGAAAGAAGGGCTGCCTACAAGTAACTTAGATATAATTATTTCCAAACAATGATGGCCTGGAAAATGGAGGGGAAAAGCAAACATCTCAGAGGTTCAACACAAAAGAAAAGCTGTAAAACAGCTAAAGAGAATATGTATATATTTTCAGAAAAAAAAAAATTCAAAGTACTCCTCCACTAAGGATGGCACTTCATACATGAACCACAATTCATTTTACTGTTTTAGTCTGAAGACACATAAAATGCTGGTAAGGCATTTTTCACGTCCTGTAGTATTTCAAAGTCCAGGCCTTTCGTTTGTTTGGTTTGTTTTAGGCTTGTCAGATACTGATAAGCCTTAACTAGCTCTCAACCAAATTTTGTCCGTTAGGTTTCATTGGGCTGTGAAATTCCTATGGTTTAAATCTCGATTTTTCCTTCAATGAGAATATTTCTGGACCTCCATGCTAAATATGCATCCTATTTTCTGGCCCGTATCCATAACAGTTTAATGACCCCAAGAAAACATTAAAATTCCATCTATATGTTGCCAAAATAAGTAGACACTCTTTTTTTCACATCGATATCTATATGTTATGATTATCCTCAGTGTTAGGAACCACCAACTAATCATCATCACAACTTAAAGTTTCCTCTCTATTTTAGAGATAATTTGGTATATTTTCTTTATATTATACCAAAGTAGACAAGACATCCATAATACAATTTTTTCAAATACAGGTTAAATTCAAGTAACCTTCCCATTATTTTTCTATTTGAACTTTATCATCACTAAAAACTTATCTATGTATTCCAAGTAATCTTTTCCTAGGGGTTCAGAAAAGCCATAGACAAATGCTTAAAATGCTGACGCTGCTATACTTTGAAAATGTACTCTATTCTGAAAATTCTGAATAACCAACTCTCGGTTTGCTAACTAGGGATTACCAGCAAGTGGTCATGTCGGGACTTGGAAAGTTATAGGAATCCTTCCCTAACCTCCCCACCCCAAACTTTCTGTTTAAGGTAGGTACATTTCTCCCACTGTCAAAATCAAAGAGTTTTTAAAAATCAAATTTCCTTTCTGCTTATAAATTATATTGGAAAAGAGTTACATGATGGTTATGATTTACACCTCAGGTTAAAACTCCAAAATTACATGAAAGGTCTCCGCTTACCAACTGCCCAAATATTGACAAAGTTTCTGAAATCGCTTTTACCACATAACTTGCCCATTCTAGAATGAGAGGGAATTTGAGCTTCTGACAGCGATGAAACCCCTGTGTGTTCACTCAGATGCCTCCCTCGGCCGCTCCTCTATCTGATCCAGCCGCATCTCATTGCCTTTGCTCATTGTAGTCCTTTTCCTGCATCCCCCCGCCCCGACACAGGCACACCTGGAAGGCCCCCCTCTGGCTGGCTGATGGCGATTCCATCTGCCAGGCAAGGCTACAAAGCCTCGTGCAGTCGAGCTCACAACAGGATTTTACCTTCTGGGAAATACAGAGCATCTGCTCACAGTCATAAAACGTAGCAATTGACTGTTTTTAATACAAGACAAAACTACGTGTAAAGTTGGTTTTTCCAATTTTCAGTGAACTCCCCAGAGCCAATGATCTATCTACACATTTTTGTTTCTCTCACGGTGACTAGAGCAGTGAAGGGCTCGTGACTTTAAAAAAAAAAAAAAAACTAGCATTTTTTTTTTTACGGTGGTAATATACATATAGCATAACATTTACCATTTTTAAGTACGGTGCAGTGGCATTAAGGACATTGGCATTGCCGTGCGACCACCGCCACCTCCCATCTCCAGAACGTTCTGTGACACCATCGTCGTCATGTACAGGAGCCGGTTAGTGTCTTATGACACGATCCGGTTTTACTTCACAGAACTGCACACCTAAAAATGGTGTATTAGTTACTGTGTAGTAATTACACTTCAATAACATGGACTGAAAGCAAAATAAGGAGGGACGTAGAGGGAGATGGGGCCGGTGCCGAGACCCAGACCGCAAGGGGCAGGGGCATGGAGAGAGAGGTGGGGTTTTATCCGACGACGAGGGGCCCCGTGACGTGGTCACAGAGAGCATGGCGTTCGCTCACGCACTCACTGCTAACACTTTTGAGCATCTGCGCTCCAGGCACTGTTTGAGCCACTGGAACTGGTCAGACGTATGTTTCAGAAAGCTCGTCCAGACCATTCAAGAGATGACTGAGGGTATGGTGAGCAGGGTTTGCCAATGTCCCGGTAAAAAGTACTGAATGAAGGCAGTAGCAAAGGGGATGGACAGACAGCAAAGGCTCCACGTATTTTTACTTTCGTCCACAAATAGGGCCACCACAAAATCACTGATTCCATCACTGTGCTCCAAACAGCTGTCACTTCAACCTGAATGAATTCGATGTGGCATGCCAAACAAGCTCTATGTGAGATCCGTCAGCAGCAAGGGATCTGTGGCACAGACAACATAAATTGAGCATGTGTTACGTTCAAGGCGCTGTGGTGAAAATGGTCTAAGTAGATCAATATCGTTTTTGTGGAATATTTATGGCCATCGGAATGACATGAGAAGACAGCGGATTTCCCACAAGGCTTGTGGGGGCGAAAATGGAGATGATGTAAATGTTTATCAATGCGGGGTGGTTAAATAGATTGCAGGAAACTATACTATGACATACCATGCAGTGGATCTATGTGTATAACCCAGAATGATCTCATAGTGCACTGTCAACAAAAACGTGAGTTGCGGAACGTATTAAAAAGCACTACCGCGTTAATGTAAAAACGCTGATTTGTTTGCGTATGTAAACATCTCTATAGATACAGAGAAAGAAAGTCTGGAAGAGAATAGAGGTAAGGGGGTTGGGATGAAAGTGCAGGGGCCTTCGGTTTGCGATCCACATCGCCATGAGAATCTAGCCACGCATTCCTTCCACAGAAAACTGCTGTTTTATACGTTAGTGTGTCGAGCGAGCAGACTGTATTACGTCATGGCTCATACTTCATATGGCCTTCACTGGTAATTCAAATCATGTAATAATCCTCATGGTAATGGCTAAGACCATACATGTCTGCGCATACATGTTCATGTGTGTATCTTTTTAATTTCCAGATTGCTTTTAGATTGTTTTTTAAAAATGGCTGACAGTTCTATATATCAGAGGACATTTGAGATGAGAACATTCTGGCTGTTGCAAAAGTTTCTCCTTGAGTTACAAAGAGACTATTTAAGAGAAATACATCATATGTTTAACGTAGTCTCACTGAAGTAATTAATTATAAAACCTTTAGAATGCAAACCTATTTATTGCAAATGAGCAAGTCAAATTATGACAGTCTTCAGTCTTTTATTTAGTTCAAAACACACTAAAATGGCACGCAAGTCGTTCTTTCCTATTTTTACAATTATGCGTGACGCGCATTTTGATGCCACAGACATCATTTGGCGACAGCAGAAACTGTCGGGTCGACGCTGACTCTAACTGCCTGGGCTCTAACTCTGTTTTCTTGGTTTTTAAATTAATATCTCCCACAAAGACTTAGTAGAAAACTGGGCATGGAGTGGTGGAGACTTTTTATTGATTTATTTTAAATTTTATAAAGAAAACTTTAGAAGGCTGTAAACGCAAGGCCAGTTAGCAACTGTTGCCCAGCTCCATTTGAAAAATTAATTTCAGGAATGCACATGGCATTTTCAGGGCCTCATTCTCAGACACACTAAAACTGTACTCTTTTCATCCTCAGCCCACTTAAAGTTTTTTTTTTTTTTAAGGCGAGATAGTAGGTGTAAATGACTAAGAAGGACCCCAGAGGGGTCTGCAAAGCCGCAGAGTTGGGAGCTTCTTGCAAAGTGTCTTGATAAGAAGCCTAGACTATCTGAAACCTGCTGATTGTGAGGAAAACCAGATTATTAAGAACCTTGTGAAACCCACAGGAGCTTAAAACGCATGCTAAACTTGGGATGACACATGAGAACAGGAATCCCAGTACTCCGTTACTTTGGTCCACAGCGCTAATCATCCGTGACCCCAAGTGACATTTAGGAGTGACGCCTATCACAGATGCCAAAAATAAAAGATAAAAAAATAAAGCCACAGGAAGAAGAGATAAACATCTTTAAGTGTCAACAGGGAATTACAAAAATGTAGACAGGAAGAAGGCAAAAACTGTGAAACCCACCACATGTAACATCAACATGTAACATCTTCCTTCCTTCCGTGGAGTGACCTGAGTTGACCGCTGCAGCATGAGACGAGCGGGCGAGGCAAGCAGGCTGCCGTCTGTGCCCGCCAGGAAAACGCACCCCCCTTGCCGGGCGTCCCTGCATTCCGGCCCCTTTCCCTCTTCGGCTGGGCGGCCTTGTGCAGCGAGCGACCTGCGTGGCTCAGAAGCATCACTCGTTTAGTAATGACTGGTTCGGTTACAGAGTGAGCGACGTGAACCTCTGCGTGTGACCTGGACAAGCAGCAGGAAGGCAGGGAAGAGTGGGGGATTTGGTGACGACGTGGTTCGCCACAGGCGCATTAGCGCGGCGCTTGTTAAGCCGTCTGAGCTGAGTACTGGAAGGGCCGCATCAGAAAGAGTTGACCTACGCCTCGGTTATTATTTCTGCCAACCGCTGAGAGATCGGACACAGAATAACCCGTTACTTACTCAGACATTAACACCACACACGACCAACACTGCCTTTCTATTTCTCTACGGAGGGACTTACCACTTCCAGTTTCCTAAGCGCATCTGGAAAACCCCTGGCCATCAAGGTGGCAGAAGCCACAGCTTTGTAGCGGAGCTATCCTTAAAGCAGGGGCGAGGTGGCTGGTGCCCCCGCCGGGAGCATGGGACGTGCCCACTCCCCAGTTTCTAGGACCCGGCCGGCAAAATCTGGCTCCTCTAGCAAGCATGTGGATTTTAGTTATCACTGATTCAGCCTCTTGAAAACCAGTCTGTTGACTCAGCGAGTCACTGAGTTAGTCTTAATCACCGTATCGGTTTGCTCTCCACGCGCCTCCACGCCGTCCCCATCTGAGCTGTCGTGTCCAGACATCCCAGGGGCAGTGAGTCATAGCTCGGGAAACTTGCAGACTCCAGGAGAAATACAGCAAGGAGTCGGCCCCTTCCTCCCAGTAAAGAGGGAGCTGCCTGGGTCGCCTCGAAACGTCTCGGTGGCCCCCAAGAGAGGTGTGAACACCCGGGGACCTGGCGGGTGTGAGTGACAAGACAGCAACATCTACTCTGGCCCGAGAGGCTGTCTGATCATCCCGTGGGGACAGTGGGGGGAGGGCATGGTGGTGGCGAGAAGGGCGGCTGCTGGCTCCCGGCTACTCCAGGACTCACTATGTCACACCAGCGCCTTTTCCTTAATTTTACACGAGCAAAAAATCCTGCCTGAAACGACCTGAAACACTGAGGACGCCCTGGAACAGGCCTCGCTCGCCAAGGGAGGGGTCGGCTCGCTCACCTCGATGATGTAGAGGACCACGTTCTTGTAGAAGCAGTACAGGATGCACTTGGTCACGCGGCTGTAGCTCCAGGCGCCGTGCACCAGCAGCAGCTTCTCCAGGTAGGAGAACTGCAAGAGCAGAAAACACGGTTCAGGAAGGCAGGCACCTGGGAGCACAAGCCACAGACTGTCCCTTGGGGGACATGACAGGTAAGGTCATAGAGAGCAGCAGATTCTGCGGGTAGGCCGAGAAAACCATGCTAGAAAACTAAAGAAGGGAGGTTTCGGGCCCACTGGGACCAGCTAACGTCTGTTCCCAAACCTACGTGACATGCGGCTAACTGCTATTCTCTTGCAACTCTATTTAAGCAAATGCTCTTTAAGGGTCTTAATTATTAAAAGAAAGGGACCACCTGCACTGGAGGAAAAGTATGGTAGGAATCAGACACCTCTACTCAATCACAGGTTTTATGGTGACCGCAGGAGTGAGGAGCGGGTCACTCATGTGCCAGTATCTTTTTGAAAAATGGGATGCACGTACATATAAGATTTGTTTCTACTGTCAGCCTGTGGGTTAAAAACACACAGGGACACGCACATGCAGGGACACGCCTGTGGACACACAGAGACACACAGAGACACACACAGACACACACACCCTCCCCCTCTATTTCTGTGCCCATGTCGTTCTCCTTGTGGCCCCTGCCAGCACAGGGCATGGTGCCATCAGGAGCAGCAAACGCCGACCAGCAGCTGACTCGCCGAGCTGAGAGCACTGCAGAGGCCTCCAGTTTGACCCTTTCAGCGATGTCCTAATATTCCAATAAGACGCCGGGATCCTCTTGGGGGCAGACCCGAATCATGTCTCCTCAGGTGTCCCCTCGCCTGGCCCCCGCGCCTGGCCTGGCCTTCTGCGTCCTCGTTCACGGAGGCCCCAGGGCCGCGGACCCTGAGCTGGGAGGCGGGAGGGGAGGTTTTTTGGGTCCGTGGACTGCACCGTGCTCTGTGTGAACACACCGGCAGGGAGGTGCCTGTTGAAATTCACGGCTCCTGTACATTCCATGAGCCACGCACACTTGGACTTGCCCCCTGGTTGCCTTGAACGAAAACCTTAACTCCCCATTCCGAGGCGCAGGGCAGGGTGGGCTCCAGCTCCAACCCCGTCGCTCTGCACGCGGCTGCGCTGGGGACACCGCACACGTCAGGAATTCTATCGCCATCAGAGACGTCCTGTGCATTTCAGACTAACGGGACGAAAGGCTCTGACTGAAAGTCCAATATATTTTTAAAACATTATTTTCAAGAGGGAGCCACACGACAATTTCTGTCAGCACTAAAGAAGATCCCGTCGAGAGGACGTTGCCCTTGACCGAGTCGTCCAGAAGATCAGGAGGGGCAGGTCCCTCATCTCCGTGCCCCAGAAGCTAAGTGACAGCTTCTAAATGGCGGGAGGCGGTGCACGCGGAAAAATAAAGCTGCGCACCGAGGGTCCCTAAGGTTCCAAGGGGAGCGGGGGACCGTAAGGGAACTAGCTAGACAAGTGAAGAGGACGTTGGTAGGCGCCCGGGACCCCCCAGTGCTGAACTTCAGTGGGCACACACAACATCTGCTGGAGTCGGGGCGGGGGGTGGCGGTCCTCGACTTGAGCATCACCAGGGTCTGTTTCCAGAAAAGAAAATACCCTGAACCAAAATGCCATTTTCATGAGGTCATTAAAACAACATTATGAAGGCAGGGGGCAGAAGCGGTTCTCTCCGGGGGAGAAGAGGCGGCTGAGGGCTCCGGGCACACACAGGCTGCCCCCGGGCCAGGCTGTCGGTGCCCTAGGGGCCCCGGTGGATAACAGCGTGGGGCCTGCGGGGAGGGCACGGGACGGAACGAGAGCCGAGAGCCGCGTCTGCTTGCCGTTCTCCCAGGACGCGCGTCCTGCAGCTGGATTTCCCTCTTCCGTCTGTAACCCCATGGGGCACTTCCCCCAAAACCCCATCAAAGATCCACTCATCCACATGAAAATGAACAGACAAAGACAAGCCGTCAGCTTCAACCAGAGACGGTTAGCATCTCACTGGAGGCAAAGGGATTCATCCGGATCGTGGGTCTTTCCCGCTTCGTGGGCACTGAGGGGGCACGGCGTTGTGGGGAGAGGCTGTCGGGCAGGGGGGAACCCTTAAACAGCGGGGCCTCTGCCTGAGTAGAAACAGAGCCATGGGGGGCATCCGTCTGTTCCTCTGGCAGAGGTGACTCTCACGTTGGAGGGGCGAAGACACCCCCTAACTAGAGGCACAAAGCCCTGCTCCCCTCTCTACCTTTCTCTGATGCTTTTAATTTGAAGAGAGCAATTGCTCTCGATTCCACATCCCATCAGTATGCAGTTTCCATAAAACAGGTCATGGAATCACCTTTCCCCAGACATTTTAGAGAAAAAGACAGACGAATATTTGCCGGGGACTCCTAGGAAACCTCTGAAGCCCGCTCCCGGCCCCATGGTGCTGTGACTCAAGGATTTAATAACGCTGGGGTGCAGAGCATCTACAGTTGCTGACAGGCTACAGGAAGTGGGAGTCCCTGCGGCCCCGGTGGGGGGGACTCGGCCGAGCGAACGCGCAGGTGTGCGAGGCCGGTCCCCGAGGTCACACGCGGGTCTGGTGCTCTCTGACCCTGGACGCTCCAACCTGAGGCAGGTCACCTAGAGCGAAGGAGCCCCAGTTCTTGTAAAACCAGAATTCCTTCCACCTGCCCCGAGCAATTACCTTGCGGATTTTTTTGAAATCAGCAAAGGCATGTGATTGATTTCATGCGCTCTTCGGAGCCATGCGGGTTTTGTAATTCCTCGCTCGGTCTGCAGAACCACGAGCTGGGAGGGAGCCTGAGAGGTGATCTAATGCAGAGCACCCCTTGAGGGGTGGGGGTGGAGCCCCAAAATCCTCCCAGGACGCCTGCGGCCCGGGGCTGGCTCGGAGCTGGCTCGGAGCTCTTTCCCGTTTTTTATGCAGCCTCTGACTTCAGCTTGAAGAGAAAGAGCCGTGATTACTCATGTTCGTGCGATTAGGTCACCACGGGCTCCCAGAGCCCTCGCCAGCCGGCAAACCGGCGGCGTCTGACCATGCGCCACGATCGGGAGGCGGAGGGAGACGGCCCGTGTTCGCCGTGGTGTCTACACTCCATATGCTCCTGCGGCCGCGTGCTCTAGGTGAGCACCCCGGGGTCAGGAGGCTGGCCGACCTCCGCTGTCTGACTTTGTTAAGGCACAGACATTCCTTCTGCCCTCAGGCCACCTGTACGGCTACCACCGTGTGTCAGGGGCCTCAGCAGACGACATTTCATCCAGAGAGGAAGGGGCTGAAGTGGGCCCAAGCGCAAGAGGCTGACCCTGGGGTCGCGACGACCCAGACCCGGCTCACGCTCTCAGCAGCTCGCTTCCCAGCAGCGCCCTGGGACCGGCTGCGGGGAGGATGGTGGCTGTCAACCACTGCCTTCCCCCAACCTCCAGTCCCTCCTGAGAGAGGGGAGGCGCCTCGGCGGGAATCATGGGGAGGCGATGGCACGCGGACAGCCGTCCCTTGGCATGGGACGGTGTGAGGACGAGCACACACAGTAAGCGCGGGAGGTTCAGGGCAGAGGCGATTTCAGCAGGACCAGAGGCCTGGCTGTCACCGCCTGCTGAGAGAATGCTTGGCCAACTCCGCAGACGGCCAGAGGAAACCAGATGCTCAGGACAGGGCCGCCGAGCTGCGCATGATCAAGACCACAGAGAGACTCAGGTACACGGGGGGTTTTGCCCGCGTGGCACCTGGAAGGGGTGGCAGAGCTCTGAGGGCCGGACCAAAGGGCTGGACTCAGCCACCACTGAACCTCCATGCCCAGCTGACACCTCTGCCAACAGAGTAGAACAGCTGGTCGACCACGCCTCTGACCTGTGCGATGGCATAATCCGAGTTGTTGGTGGCCTGCATGCCCTCGTTCCCGCTGATGCCCACACCCACGTGGGCCGTCTGGATCATCCCGACGTCATTGGCACCGTCCCCGATGGCGAGGGTGATGGCATTCACCCGCTTCTTAACCACGTCCACGATCTCAGACTTCTGCAGAGGAGACACTCTGGAGGAGAAGAGAGGAAAACTGTGACTGTGTGTGTCCTTCCGGGAGAAACAGCTGTGATCTACATTTCGCCGCTTTAAAAGGGCAGTTATCGGACAATTTCCAAATCCAGTACATACGTTTTATGTTCATGTGCAAAGAAGCTTTCAGAAAACAGGAGCTTGTGGCTTTCAAACATTTGCCAACTGCACAGATGAAACACACAACCGAAAACCAACTGAAAACACAGCCCGTTTGCAATCACTCGGCTCTGTGGGAGCCGTGCGTGCAAAACCCTCCGGGGCACGTGTGCCCTCCTGCAAGACTCGGGCAGTTAGGCTGGCTGCAGAAGCCTCAGGAAATGTCCTCCCCGTGAATCAGAGAGCTGGCCCAGACCCCGGTTTTGCTTTGCTGTCCATCAGACACAACCAGGGGCCGGCAGGGGAGTTTTCCGTAAAACCTGCTTTCACAAGAGGGAGTGTCAGCTGGCAGAGCTTGAGAGGAACAGGAGGAGGACCAGGGTAAGAGGAAGGAGGGAGGAGGCAGAGGGTCCCGGCTGGGCACCCACGGGGCAGCAGCACAGCCCAGGGGGTACTGCCGAGCAGCCTCTGCCGCACAGGGGCTGTGTCCCCGAGGACTCCGACAGGGTGGCTGTTCCCGGGGCGTCTGGGAAGAAGACCCAGTGTGGACCGAGGCTGCCTCAGGCACAGCGGTGTTGCTTATAATGAGGTGTTTGTTCAGCGTGTGAGCCCAGGCAACGCGCCAGGGTAAAACGGCTGGCACCTCAGGACTGACTTCGTGTTGTTTCAAATGCTGAACTGGTGAGCTAATTGACTTGGGAAATTTACAGGTAAACTCCTGAATCACTATAACACATGCACGCGTGCGTGCGTGTGTACACACACACACACACACACACACACACACACACACACACAGTAAAAGACCTTTCGGGTTTCCCAGTCCCAGTGGAGCTGTAAGCGAGAATGGCCACTCAAAGCCTTTCCCAGCAGAACTGTGAGCTTTCACAGGGCTTCCAACCCACAAAAATGCCTGTCTCCAACAAAAAACTTCAATTCTACCGTCTCTGGAAAGAACGTATGTTTGGTGAGACAGCAAGCTGAATTTAAAGCACAGACACTCCGAATGCCATTGCTCGGTTACAAAGAAATAAAAACTAGCAAGTTAGCAAAACAGAATCTGAGGGCTGAACGGCCTTTGTTGTGTGACCTAGTATCTCTTTTGTCTTTTCACCGGCATTTTCACCGATGGGACTTTACGGCCTCCTGGGGAAGCAACCGTGAAAAATTATTATTATTACTTTTTTATTACGGATAAGCATACTTAAATGTCCTAATTCTGTCCTCTGGGCTAGACTACAACAAAAATGACTTTTCTTTCAACTATTAGGAAGGTGGAAATCTAAAGATACCCCTGGCATCTCCTTCCTCTTGAATCTCAACTTCCGCTGGCTAAACAGTCTTGGGTCCTCCGAGTGCTGTTTAATGGGCAGGCTTTGGAACTTAAGACCGACTCCCAAGTGCGATCCTCCAGACAACCCCGAGCAGAACAGAGTCACCGTCGCCCTGGGGGTAGACGCTCGACCGACCCCAATGTCGCCTGACGCAACACTACTGGAAAGCTCACTGCTGTTTATCATCCGGCTTCCCGTTAACTAAGCGTAAGCGATTTTAACGCACATGGATGTAAGCGCTTTCTAGTCCCTCCCAGTCTGAGCAACTGCCACTTGGAGCCAATGGCTGGCGTTCCTCTCTCTCTCATTAAACGTCTGATTGGCAGACACAGTCACAATTCTAATTTGCTATGCAAATGGGATTTTTCATTTTATTTTCACCTCGACAGAAGTAGAGATCAGATATGGTATGGAGAAAACCACCGAAGATTCGAAGTCAAATAACTGAGCATGACTCTGCTGTGCTCCACAAAAACTCAGTAAACGGGGAAAGTAACTGTATTAGTCCCTGTCTTTTCATCAATGAAATGGAGAAAATGAGAACCATCTGCTTTGGGAGGTGGTTGTGATCTATCTATGGGAAACATTCTGCTTACTTGCAAGTGTGAAACAGATGTTATCTACTGTCGTCCCTGCAGAAACTCAGTTATTGGGGGAAAAAATGAACACCTCTGAGAACGGTATGCCATCTGACCCGTGATTCCCAGACCGTGTGTGTTGGTGCCCTGGGATGCTATTGTGGGAAATTACATGTAGTGATACAAAATACTAGCTCTCAAAGTAGCTCATAGTTTCTACATTAGATCATGCTACTCCTTTGCATGATGGACACATCTTTGTGATGCTGAGTTTTCATGGTTGCTATGATAAAATACACTGTGGAAAAAAAAATCCATGCAGAACAGAAAACGAGAGAGGTGGTGTCCACTCCCGCTCCAAGGTTTGAGAAGTCATACAGGGCTCGGCTGGTGCACCGCGCCATGCCGTCGGTAAGGGGTCATGCTTATTTGAGGATAAAAGAAAATAAGTGTTATTTCTTTCATTCACGTGCATTATTGTTTCAAATGTCCACTAAGTTGTTAGAATATAAATACTCCTCAGGTTGTTTGAGCTTACCTACTCAATAATGAGAAACTATTCGGTTTGTCTTTCGGCCCAGGGGCTTTACAAAGGAATTACTGAGACGCTGGGGCACTGTGGACCCAGAGGATCTGGGAACCAAGGGCTTCATCACTTCTCCCCATGATCATATTCACCGCTCTTCAAGTATGATTATTCACCCGCCGAGGGGAGCCTCACCTAACGGTGCCATCGTTTACTGCCTGACTCTCCTGCACCCACGAAGATACCACGAGAGAGCACGGAACAGATGCTCAGACAGCACTGCGCAGCCTGAGCCTGCGACTCCTTGAGATTCTAGATGCCAGCCCAGGGATCGAGCAGGATGCCTTCTCTGTCAGCAAACCTGGGGCGATCTGGAGAGAAGGGGCGTCTGGGGCATCAGGAAGCCCGAGCACGTGAACACCGAGCTGTCAGAGGCTGGAAGGGTTGTGGTGGTGGAACAGAGAGGCTACTAAAAAAAATCCTAGTTTTTCTTGGAGGTCAAAGCCATTGCTTTTATGTTAGGGGGTTTAGCAATCAGCCAACCAACACGAAGACAAGTAGAGAGTCAAATACACTCAGTACGTGTGTCACTGTGGGGTTTGGACCGCCAAATCAGTCATGTCGTGATTCTGACGGCTTGGAGTAAAGTCTATGGAAGCCAACAGCCACCTTCTCCCAAGAAGCAAAAATAAAGAGAAACCCCGACTGGGTATATAAACCCAGCCATATCCCAGTGTTTTAGAAGCATGAAATTCTCATCAAGGATTTATTATGCCCTCGACCATAATGCCTTGAGGAAACACGAATGCAGCGCACACTAGGGGCTTGCAGCCGGTGTGGGACAGCTGGCGTGCACAGAGCCGAGTGGGCACCGTCACACTTCAGCCGCACGCACTAGGTCCGTGTGCCAAGTTACCGCGAAGCACAAACTGGCTCTTTTTTAATCTTAACTTGTGATCTGGAATCACATGCCACACTTAGTAAGTATTCCCGGCGAATACTACAATCAACTGGTGAAATAAGTATGCCAGACCACATCCGGGCCAAGTGAGGCGCTTACATCATATTTTGGTGCATTATGAATAGAAACGTAAATTCAAAGATCTTCAATCAACGGGAGAAGAATTCTAACCACATTTCTTTTGGCGAACACGACAGATTCTAAAATAAAAAATAAGTTTTCCTTTTGAAACTTCAAACCAAGAATTCGGTTTCCTGGAGTTTCTCATTTATGGAATAGGTGCTCCTGAAATTTTAAAAATCACTTTCTAAAGGTATTTCAAATACAGCGCTTAAGTATGACTCACTCACTGTTTCTGCAGGCTTCATAATCATGCATCGATTTGTCTGATCTACAGAAGCCCTGGGTTCGGGATGAGCTTCTGAATTCTGGTTCTGCGGCATCACTTGGACAAATGTAAACACATCCCTGTGCTTCTCAGGGCTCAGCTGCCCCACTTGCCTCAGAGGGCTGGCTCCCATCGCTGATTTGTAAACTGAGCCCCGCTGAGCAGGGGGACCTAAGGAACCCCGCCCAGGGGTGCCAAGAGGACTTTGAACAGAGCCCACAGTACTTACTAATCAACCAGACCCACTAAATACCTTCCCTAATTGGACTGCCAAACTTCTTTATTCCTAGTGGACAGACCTCGTGACTAAAAGAGATTTGAAAGTCACCGGCCCAGATCGCTAAGTCTCAGATTTTAAGTAAGCGTCAGAATCATCCAGAGAACTTGTCGAAACAGATTGTGTTTTGGGAAGTCCGGGGAGGGGGTACCCCGAGAATGTACCTTTTAACGAGCTCCCATACGATGTGATGCTCACCCATGGGCCACACTGAACTGGCCAGGGCTGACCTGGGCAAGGTCTCAAGTTCCCTCTTATTCAAGTGCTTTAATCAGCCAAGCTTATGTTTCCACAGAACAGGAAGCATGCAAAATATCCACACAGTGACGTTTAACGATTCATCAGCAGAAACATCGAGTCTCGCCGCCTTCTTCCGAGCTGTGCATATGTAGCTTCTTTGCTTTTAAACCCAAATTGGTAAGTACAAATTTAGGTTGGAATTTCATTTAAAATAATCTTCCAATCTAAGTGTCTCACGTAAGAGGGTGAGAGGGGGAAAATATTAACCAAAATAAGGTATACAGAATATCATAAGGTTTTCCTTAATGATGCAGAAACCAATATATGTGATTTCATTTTGATTTCATCTTCCTGTTAACTGAAAGATAATATCCTATGAAAGGGATGTTCTTTGATTAAAAAAACTATTGACATAATATTATACACCTTATTTCTTATAGCAGTCAGTGATCCTAAATGTTTGAAAAAATTACAGCATCTTAAAAGAAAACTCCTACAGAGCTTGTAGATATTCAAACCCCTAACAAGAGTCTGAACTCTAAAAGCAATTAAACTACCCTACATATCTGTTTAATAAATGTGTCCTTGGCTGACCAACACCCATCCTGACCCGTGTGATATCTTTAGATTCATTTAGTGCATTGACACAGGGCCGGTTGTCCAGGTCTTTTGGACAGTTACTCCCTTCTGAAACGTTCTACATCTGTGCTCTGACCCAAACCGTGTGACTCTCTCACATTTAACCTCACGTCTCAGGCTTTTGGTATATCTCACTGTAGCTCCAAGCTCCCAAAGCGGATAACTTGGGCAGCTTGGGACGGTGCCCAGAGCATGGGGGCAGCGGGATGGGGGTGAGGGGCTGGCGGGAGGAAGGAGGACAGGTAGAGGTGAAGCCAGTAGCTAGCTGAGACTACCTGTGTGTGTAGGCACAAAGAAGTGACATTTAAACTCAGCCGCTCAACGGTCCAAAAGCAGACTAAGTGCTCCCCCACTATAAAAACTCGTGCATAAAGAAGAGCTACGTGTACACGAGGAGCCCATCGGAGACGGCGCCTCGGGTAGATGCGGACCCTGGGGAGGCAGTTCAGGTTTCAGTCCAAGGAGTCCGGGTTCCGGCCAAGAGGCGGCGGCACAAGCCTGGGGACTGGCACAGAGCGCGTTCTGCAGAGCGGACGAGGGGCTTGTGGAGAACGCGGAACCGGGGGGACAGGAGGTGACGGTGCGGCCCCGGCAGCTGGCTGGCAAGCGAGCAGCACGCGCACGCTCAGGGCCCGCTAGATCGGTAGCGTAAGAGACGGCGTTCCTTCCAGAGGCCACGTGACCAGGGTTTCTGTTCCTTCCCTGATCTCATCCGTGGCCTCGCAAAAGAGCCGTCGGGACGGCAGACCCCATGGACTACCGTCGTTTCGAGGACTGATCCTGAAATTATTTAATAGGTATATTTACGTCTATAAACTCTACTCAGTGTGACTGACTGTATCCGTTATGTGGCATATGTTTGTCCCTCCAACCTTTACCTTTCATCCTTTCCCATCTGTCCCTTTCTTCATCCTAAGTGCTGCTCAGGGACAGTGGACATTCAATAAATGGTGACTAACTACTGAAATCATGATTCTTAGGCTAATTACATCTCTAAGCATAACTATAAACGATAGGAAAAATACAGTTCCATATAAACATCAGACCTAGGAACATGTTATTGGTGTGTAATTGTGAAAACTACTTCTACTCATACAGGGATGGAGAGAAGGCAAGGAAGTCAAAAATGACTGGACACCTCTATGGGACACAAACACCCCACTTTTCCTGTCATTTAGGGATAGACACTGCAAACTTCCTAACTAAACATGACAGTGTCCTTAATTCTGTTTCCTACTAATATCCTATAAAAACATTATGGGCTTATTAAAGGCTTTTAGTTTTTTTTTTTTTTTTTTTTTTTGTGACAGCTCTTAGTGACACAGAGCTGGCAACGACCTTTGGCCTCACCTTGGGTTCTCCTAGGAGAGGACAATGTGTAAGCTTCATCTTTTCATCCCCCCACTCCTGCCAATCACAATGCTTTGACTACTATAAACCAACATCTCGCCCTCACACCTCAGCTTACATAAGCACTTCGAGGGCTTAAGAGACACTGGCTACCAAGTCTTTACGAAGGGTCTTAGGGATGTCAGGTGAGGCAAACCGTCCACCCAAAGTCTTAATAATTAAGTGCCTCACCACGTATCTGCTCTTTGCACAGTGACTTACGTCTACAATCACATTCTATCACAGTCTCGAATTCCTCAGTACCTCTGCACTACTGATGACTACTCAGCACAGTGCCTAGTAGAATACGCATTTAACTTGCTGATTCAATAAAATGTTGGGTCCATATCTCATTTTTGGTGATAAAAATGTTCACGAAATGACCATGGACCCTGATGTGGTCCAGCCACCCCTGTGAGACGCAGGCCAGCATGCCACAGGATTTGTTGAGCAGCTAATCTCAGGGTCCAGAGGTACCAATGGCATTAATTATTTTGGTAAGCTGGAACATATATGCTTTGGCAACATTCCCCGTACTTCACCATTGTTGGCCATAAAGCTGTCTCTCTTTGATTACACTGGGGGTTGACTGCATGCTACGAGCACCGTGTGACAAAGTCTGACTGTGCCAGGTGAGGCGAGAAGCAGACAGCTGTGCTATCATCTTGCTTCACATCTCGGTGGTAGGAGTCTGTGGTGATCTTAGGAATTTAACATGCATAGCAGGGCATACACGAAATTCGAATTGCAGAAAGGTTAAAATTTCCTTGACATCTTGCAAGTACAAAGGTAATTTTCATCATGGTATAAGTATTTGCTTGTTTTTCAAAATTATTCGAGTTAGATGTTTCCACATTCCAGAGAAGACTCTATAGCTATAACTCAACCTTCATACTCTACCAGAAAGGGGAGGAGGAGGGAAGAGGGAGGGAGAGAGACTGAGGAGGGAGAGGAAGGAGGGAGGCAGGCTGTGAGTGAGACAGAGCATGAAAATTAAAAAAAAATACTATTTATATAAATCTGCCACCATAACAATTAACAATTACCAATAACGATTTCCTTGTTTAAAAGGTTCGCTTAACCCATTCTGTATTTAATAATAACAGAAGGCCTGACGGGGCCACCGATTATCTCAGCGTTACACACACATACACAGAGCACAAGATCTAGTCTTGATCTTCCTTTTGGTATTAACCTTGAAAAACAACCTTTCTAGTGTCTTAACTAAACCATTCCGTACTTTCATCTTGAATGTGTCACCCAGAGGTTAAATATGAATAATTTTAAGACCAGATAGTCTTGTCATCTGAAGCCACCCTTATGACCCTGTTTTGATTTTAAACTCTGAAAATTTCCTCCACAAACAAGAACTGTAATGGGAAGAAACCCTAACTACCACTTTGGGGATGAGGCAATATATTTATCACCAGTCTTAATGACTACACGACCGTTCACCATCCTTTGAGCAGTCTCTCCCCTCCAGCCTCGGAGGCAGAGATCAACCATCCTACGGTTGTGAGTCGTGAGGGAACTTGATATCCTTTATTAACGGAACAAAAACACGATAACCTGATCCAGCTCAGTGGCCGTGAATGCTGCCCGAGCAGCTGAGGCTTTCAGAGTTGCTCTCGGAAGAAAGGGAGGACACCCTGCCTGGTCAAGATCGGTTTACTGCAGCGCTGAGAAAGGGCCCACTTTGAAACGAGTATACCCTGCTTGGGGCTTCGGAATTTACGCATCCGTACTTGTGTCCATGACAATTTTATCACACGTCGGGGAAGCAGAGCGAAGTGGGGCGCAGGCGGGCGTCTAGCTTCTGGACACCCGACCGCTCCGCTACACGGTGTAGAACGTTTTAAGATCTGGGCAACCACATTTTATGTCAACATTTAATAGGTCGTATGTTGTGAATTACATACAGTTTTATATTCACTGAAATCGACTGGTTATAGTGTGTTTCTTCCTGTTCTCGGCTGAAAGAAACAGAGCAGCCTAGGAAGGCTGGGATTTAAATAAAAGATATTAGATCCTTCTGTTCCCAGGCTGAAACAAGGATTAGAATAACACATTTAAATACCTTAATGTTTTTAGCACAAAAAGCATTAATTTGATACTCTGCTTCCTTGAAATGCTTTACTAAGGTCCCTGAGACCCTCTCCGGAGTG
This sequence comes from Macroglossus sobrinus, assembly GCA_004027375.1. NCBI lineage: Eukaryota > Metazoa > Chordata > Mammalia > Chiroptera > Pteropodidae > Macroglossus > Macroglossus sobrinus. The sequence continues at coordinate 137,217 of PVKZ01001187.1, forward strand.
TCTGCCTGCCTTGAAGTTAACATACATTTATTGTTCTCCACTGCAAATTTCACTAGTATTTCAAAACAGCGTGGCTGGCCTCTTCTGTGGGGAAGGTGGGAATAGAAAACAGAACCGAGAGGAAAGCTGAGAAGGCTGGAGTTCTGATGTTTCAGAGCGAGCTGGTGGCTCCTTCGGGGCCAGGCTCCGTGAGCTCATGCCCCACTAAAAATTAATGACGACCACGATCCCACTAAAAATTGATGACGACCAGGATGTTTAATGATATGATTTTAATTTGATCTCCCTTTCACCTGTCACCTGTGTCTGGAACAAAGGTCATCTGATTACCAACCCAATAAATACGCCAGCTGTAACTAGCTGTCCTCTCGAAAAAGCGGGTCAGCCTGTGTACCTCCGATCTTCACCCCAATCCTAATCGGAACGACAGAGAGCGCTAAGAGCCCCAGGCGGGGGCAGGGCCAGCGCAAGTGCACCCGCGGCTGGGGAGTCAGTTCACAGATTAATGCATAAACCCCGTCCCTTTTATTTTAATTTGAGAGTGGAATTTGTTGGGTGGGCATGGAGATAAGTTAGAAGAAGCTTTTTTCCAAGTAGCGTACACCCTTCCTTGAACCTAGAGCCTGTGTTTAATGAGCCACAAATCTTTATCTCAATGGCGAGAAGCGATAATGCTTTTTCTTTTCTATTACCACGTTTGTAAAACTGTTTAAACAAAGAGGTACATTTGCGCAAACCCATCGAGTGTACAAGTCTAAGAGTGAGCCTTAATGGAAACTGTGGACTCCGGGTGACAATGATGTGCCACTGCAGGTTCGCGGGTTGTAGCAAACGTACCACTAGGGTGGGGCACGTGGGTAATGGGGGAGCTTCTTAATGTGTAGGGACTGGGGGGAGGTATAAGGGAAATCTCTGTAGCTGCCCCTCAGTTTTGCTGTGACCTTAAAATTGTTCTAAATATATATTTTTTTCCCAAAAAGGGGGTGGGTGAAAAGAGGCAGCAGTATTCTACCACTCTCAAAATAAAACATGAAAATGACACCTAATGATTCTAGACATCTGCTCAAGTCCTGGAGACTTTAGATCGACAGACACCGGGCAGCGGGGCAGGAGGTCCTGGTGGTGGGAGGGGGGATGGGCAGGGCGATCAACCACATGGGGGTCTGCATACAGAGTTGACGTGGGCCCCAAGACACTGCGTACTCGCAGAAGGAATACGTTACAACGGTCAGTTATAACGGTGGCCAACTTGTCTACCGCAAAGCTGGTTTTGTAAGTTGTGCTCCTAGCTGATTAAGAGCGTCACAATAGCCCTTCTCTGGACAAAGTCGGGTCTGAAAGGCAGCCAGCTCTGCGTGCTCCTGTCTCCATAATTGCGCTGTGAGCGACCTGGCGTCAGGGATTCATTTTACCCGTCTTCAAATCCCAGCACCGAACGCAATACCAAATGTTTGTTGGATTACCTGTTTTTCAATCCTCTTTTGGGACTTTAAACACAGCTCTCTTTCTCCTCCTTAATTATAATTATTTCCATGTCAGGTTCAAGAATAACGATCAACTTGCAGTTTTGATCAAAGAAAGCGAGAGATTAAGGGTATTTGTTCATTACAACGGCTGTTTAGAGAAACCCAAATCTCAACGCCCGAGTCCACCTGGAAGATCTATTTTTCAGAGTAATTAACACATGGTCAGCCATGTGTATCAGGCTACCACCTTTTGTAAGTAACAGTCACCATCTCAAAATCAAGTTTGCCCTTTATGGGGGTTGATGCTGCTAACACCTGCCACCTTCACCTCGGTTGGCAGCTGCGGTGTACCAGCGAGTGAGACCATGTGTGAGAAATGCCTGTAATTACAGCCACCTGACAGCTGAAAATGGGAGTCATCAACCAAATGAGTGTCAGCTAAGGTAAGGGGACAAAAGGAGAGCAGTGTGACACAGCAGTGTCACAGCAAGCTTCGGTGAATAACCCCCCTTTCTTTCATTTACACACACACACACATACACACACACACACACACACACAGTATCTCATTACATTGAACTGGTATATACTCTAGATAGAATCTAAGGTAGTGATATCTTTGGTGGTATAATGTTTTTCAAGCAATGTAGCAAAAATGACCTGTCACCATGTAGATTGGAGTGACCCAGTTTCCAAGGCAAAGTGACAGGGACCAGGCCAGACCTTCGTGTGGGCTCCAGGGACATAAACGTGATGAAAGCATGCATTGTGCCAATGAAACACCGCTTTTTATCAAATGGCCAATACCCGGAGTTGTACAAGACCAGAATCAGGTCCTGTGTCCTGGGGTCCACGGTGACAATAACCACAGAAGTGGGAAAGTCTTCACGGTTCCGTGGGTCGCTGAGAGAATCCCACCTGTCCTCCGAGCACTGCCCCCACCCCTGGGAGAGTTGGTTCTCTTCCCCGAAGGTTTTCGGGTGATGAGCACTTGTGGGTGTGACAGGGCCGGGTGGGTGTGACAGGGCCAGGTGTGGAGAATGTGTTGGGGCATGGCGCTGGACGACGGCATGTAGGTGGTGTCCTTGCCCCTGGCTCGTCCAGTGTGCGGCCTCCCGGTCCTGCTCTGCCTCCTCTGTGACCAACAATGAGGATTCTAACGTTCCTTAAGCTCTGAAACCTGCACTGTTGTTGTTTTTTTTTTTTAATGGGATACTGTGTGAATTCACGTGTCATCCTGGATGGAGCAGGCACCATGCCAGTCTTCTCTGCATTGTCTCATGCGGTAGATGTGCTGCCAAAGCAAGCGCTAAAACCTATACTTCTAAGTCAACGGCAAAAACATGAGCCTACAATGACGAGGCAGGAGCAGCAGCAGGTCCCGATTCTGCACGTACTGTTCACGCATCGGTAGCGGGGCCAAGCGCCGCCCACACACCGGCTGATGAGTCATCCTGCGACTCTGGGAAACCGGTGTCAATCCAGCCACCTCGTGGGTGAGAACACTAAGCTCAGAAAGGTTGACCCCATGCGCTGAAGGCCACAAAACCTGACCAGTGGCTAGGACAGGACCTGAACACCGGCTGTCTCCGCCCAGAGCCTGCATGCCCCGTCACCTGCCACTGCAGGACACCCGTGCGGAAGCTCTGCTGAGCGGTCGGGACAGGCCTTGCTGAGGGACAGCGCACGGGTGAGACAGCTTCCGCCCCTAGCACTGAGAACCCAACAATTCTCGGCTGTCAGCTTGGAGTCTGTAATGTCGCCGCTGCCACCTGCCTTGCAGGGGAGCCAGGAAGGTGCTGAAGGTGAGTGCATGCTCTATGAGCATTTGGAAAGGTAAGAAAAAGAAAACCGTATCTCAGTTTCTACCTGATTCTTGGATGAAGAGCCAAGCACCCTTATCGCTTCACCACTGAAGACACTGGTCCTGGCTGGCAATGTTCTCTCATAATCCCCTGTGTTGGGACCTCTGAGGATCTTCAGGAGGAAGATGGGAGAGAACTGGCAGAGAAGACAATTTCAGCTGATGTGGCCCTGTCTGTATTAATCATTCCTTTCTCTTAAAGTCCCACATCAAATCGTTTCCACATATAATTTTACATAGACCTTCTTTATACACCAAGTCAACAAATTATCTACTATATTCACGCTAATATTCACACACGTTGGATGTGAGTATACGTAAGCACGAACAGACTGCAAGATTTTGCACGGTAAAGACTGTCTTCAGTTTTTTACGTGTCTATACGGCTGACACGGTGCTTGGCACACAAGGACCGTTGCTCATTTTACCTACGTGAATCAGGGTACAGAATTAGTGGGAGCAGTTCTGATATACGCTACGAGGGAATTGGGAACTCTGTCACTGTGAGCACACCTCTCTCATGGCTTCGTCCCTGGGTGAAGCTGGGAGCTAACACGAGGAAGGCCCGCCTCTGAAGTCAGAACCGGAAACCCCAGCAACCTGCTTGAGCGATTAGGGCTGCACGACGAGCCAGTGTGTCCTCGGGCCCCAAAGCGATGCCTGCTATTCACTCGAATAATCACAAACACACGAAAAACGTGCGAGCATCGCACGCACGAGCTCCTCTTCAGGGACTCAAGCATGGAAGAGTGATCCTTTTTCATGTGTAGACTGTCAGTGGTTTTGCTTCCTAGTCTCGCCCCCAAAAGCAAAACAGAACAGCCGAGATCCCAACTGCAGTGCCATCAGTGTAAGTGGGAGTCTCTCACCAGTTTTACTCTTTCTGAAGTGGACGGTGAGAAATGGATATAAAACAAATCTCCAAAAGCCCGCGAACTATGTAAAATGACCCGAGGCAACGGACAAGCCCAAACCAGAACTACAACAGAACTACCCGCGACAGGTAACCTTTTCCAGGGAGCCCAAAATCCTGATGAAATCTGTAATTATCCTCGTACATCACATTTATCTACCACTAGGGTAAAAAAAAAAAAAAAAAAGAAAGAAAGAAAAAAAGAAAATCTAAAAAGTCCTTCGTTTCTGAAATGATGAAATTTTATGATGAGGTAGTAAATTCAAATTCAAATTTGTTCTCTATCTTCGATCGAAACCATTTTAAGAGCGAAGCCCTCTCTGCCTCCCCCTGACATCACATGACCCTGTGTGCACACGGGCCGTAGAGCACTTCTGAAGCCGAGGGCATTCATTTTTAGTCAAAAGAAAAGACTTCTCGACAGTACTGAAAAGACAGTTGTGACTGGTTTCCAAGAAGCTGGCTGCAGCCCATCAGCTCATATTAGTAAAAACTCAAAAAAAAAAAAATCACATAGGGTTTTTTCCCCATTTGAAATGTTTAAAAGCTGAAGCCTTCCTAGGAAGCGAGCGGAAGGCCACCGCTCTCTGGGAAGCTGACGGCTGACGGGCCTGGGTGGCCGGCACGGTAATGAGCCCCTGTGCGCGTGTGACTTGCACACTGACATCCCTGCGCGGTGGCAGGGGCCGGTGTGTTTAATGAGGCACCGATGACATTCCCTGTCGGTTTTCTTTGTCCCTTTTGGGACGCTTCGTCAGCCTGGTGTGAAGTTTAAGTCATGCGTAGGACAAAGAACAGGCATGTTAAACAGCCCAGCTCCGCAGGCTGCAGCCAACTAGGCACCCGGGATAAATACACGGGGCGCTTCAGTGGGGTCTGGGGGTGCCCGCTGCCGTGGGGTGCCACGGCGACGAGACGGGGCTCTCGGTCTGGGCCGGGACAGGCGGTTATCTGCAGTGCCCCTCACGGCCCTTAAAATAAGTCACAGACACGGTGCCAAGTGAGAGGGGACCGATTTCTTTTCAAGTCCTGGAGTGAATGAGGGAGAGAAGAATACACAGGAATGCTGCTTAGTGCGCTCTAACGGTAATTAAGAGACAGCCGTTTTCTCTTCTTCCAGATGCCAAAACAGAATTTTCCTGAACTCTGGCGGCTAAGTCCTGGTGTACCCGCTGGCCAAGTGCTGAGGACACGGGGCACCGTCACACCTCATGACTCGACAGTACTGAAAAGACAGTTGTGACTGGTTTCCAAGAAGCTGGCTGCAGCCCATCAGCTCATATTAGTAAAAACTCAAAAAAAAAAAATCACATAGGGTTTTTTCCCCACTCGAAATGTTTAAAAGCTGAAGCCTTCCTAGGAAGCGAGCGGAAGGCCACCGCTCTCTGGGAAGCTGACGGCTGACGGGCCTGGGCGGTCCGCTGCCTCGTGACTCTCACAGGGCTGCCAGGTCTCGTGAGCAGGGGTCCCTTGGAGAGAAACTGAGAGGTGACACCGCAGCCAGGGAGAAGCCACCCCTCTCTGCTGAGGGCTGTTTTCCTTCCGTGTACCCCCAAGAAGGCCAGCTCCACGGTCACTGATTAACAGCTTAACCCCAGCGTTCACCGCCACAGCCGGCACGGGGCTGGCGTGCTGACAGCACCTGTGGACAACCCGCCACACGAGAACGGCAGAGTCCGAACGTCCAGGACACATGCTCCCGCTGTGAGGGAGGCCGAGCGCTGAGTGCACTGGAGGGAGGGGGAGTGAGGAGCCACGCGATGCGGGGTGTCTGGAGGATGCTCACGCTCAGCTCTGAGCTGGGCGCTGGTCGGGCTGCAGATGGCACTCAAGGTGACAGGCCAGTGGTGGGGCCACATGCTGCGGGTGCCTCGCTCAGGCTGTGGGCCCCCAGGGTGCTCCAGCCAGGTGTGTGTGGGGCGCTGTTCCCCAGGTGAGTCTGCTCGCGTGGCCCAGACGGTGTTCCTGGCGTGTTGGCCCCAGGTCTGCTACCCCACCTGACCTCCTGGCAAACAAGCGTGAGGCCCAGCTGGGCAGCAAGTGCCATGGGCGGGTCCAGAGACCCCACAGCGACCATGACCCCATTCCTCCCCAGGCCCCCACACTCCCATACGAGAGCTGCGGCTGGCTCACAGGACAGGCCCCAGCCCGGCAGACGGCGATGCCTGCTGGAGCATAATGGTTCAGCCCAGGTCGCAGTGCTGGGTGGCGAGCAGAAGGGTCAGAAACACTCACAGAAGCCTTTCTCTGAGCTCGCTCTGAAGGGGATTGGACAGAGGTGGTGGGACAAACCGGCCGAAGAGTTCAAGGGGCGAAGACTGAATGGACTAAAATATGTAACGCTGATGTGTGGGTAAACTAGCACCCGCATATACTGCCAGTGGTCGCGCACGCGCACGCGTGTGTGTGTGCGTGCACGATCGTGCACACAAACTCCATGTCACTGCTGAATGGTGACTTCACTCCGGGAACGTGGGCTGAGCAAGCACATGGGTGAGCAGACAAGGTCGTGGACGTCGGCACGCTCCTGAGAGCAGCAGTCAGAGTGTCACTCCCCTGAGAACGCGCCTGTGGACACGGACGTGTGCCCACGGCGATGCCGCCGAGCGAGGACGGCGGGTCGCAGGGCTGCGGGCACCTACACCCACCACACACACACTGACACACACACCGACACACACAGACCGCAGAGATGCAGCCGGGAGAGGCGGCTGGGCTGTGTCTGCATGGAATGGATTCAGGCGTTACCCCTTCATTTTGTTCTCTCACGTGTATCACTTCTGCAGCGAAAGAGCAGGTAAGTTCTTAACAACCAGAGCTGATCAAATATGCTTAGAGGCTTTGCTCAGCTGCACACTCCTCATAGATATGACGAGCTTTCCAAATACAAAGCTCATAAAAAAATGTCAACGAGACGATGACACGTCTTTGCACGGTGCCGCTATCCCTCTGGTCACGGGCACAATATCTTACAAATGGTCCCACACTCACTAAACATCTCAGGACGAGGTCGAATTTGAAACAAGCCAGGGGCGTGAGAGGTTCACTTACTCACCTTCAGAAAACCACAGAGAAGGTTGAGGGAGGAGGAGGAAGCCACCCAACAAATCGCACCTACAGGGAAGCTAGCGTTCACCCGGAGAGGGTGGCTTTGCTCCCTGAAGACAGCAGTGCTGGCTGCGGGCTCACGGCCACCCCCGGCAGCCGACACCCCTGAGCCCTCCATCAGCTTTCCAGCACAGGCTTACGACGGTCGGACTCGTGATTTTTCGACGCATTCAGTAGGAACCGTACTTTGAATTCTGCATGTTTGTCTTTTTCTGGGCTAGCATCACTAGTGTGACACTGGGCAGCGGCAGCTCCTGGTCAGACCCGCGATCACGAGGGTGAACCGCCGATGCTCCAGGGCATGGCAACGTGCTAGATGATTCCGCCCAGCCGTAGGCTAACGCCAGTGTTCTGAGCGTGGCCAAGGTATGCCAGGCTAAGCTAGGATGCTCAGTTAGTCAGGTGTATTAAATGCGATGCGGACTTACGATCTTTTCAACTTACGATGAGTTCGTCTGGGTGTGACCCCACCGTAAGCTGAGGGACAAATAGAACGCCAGATTCCCAGGCTTTACTGAATTCTCAGCGTAATCCTAAAAAAATTTCTATTTTTTTCCCCAAGCAACTCTTTCAAGATAGAAATTTGACGTCTACAAGCTGAAGTTTCTTACATGTGAGCAACTATTTTTAATGTAAGTGTCAATGATCAGAAACTAAGGAGACGATATCACAGTTGTCTTAAGTAATTCATTCTTCTCGATAGTGACCAGACATCCTGTTTTAACTTCCTTTTTTACTTAAAAAAAATCTGGACACACACAGTGGGTTTGCTGCCTTCCGCTCCTTTTTCTCACTGCAGCCTTGCTCGGCACACTGCGCTCCGTTCAGTTCCTCAGGGTCCCCGCCAGCGACCGGCCTGAGCTTAGCAGATCACCATCCTGGAGGCTTCCTGAGCAGGCTTTGGAGGTGATGGATGTGTCTCCTACCCTCTCTGTGGTAACGGCTTTAGGGGCGTTTGCCTGTGTTGACACTCATCATTAAATGTGTGCTGTTTCCGTATATCAATTATGCCTCAACGAAACTGTTAAAGATATATGACAGTCTGTTTTGTCTGTTTATTTTGTTTTTTAGATTCCACATATAAGTGAAATCATATGGTATTTGTCTTTCTCTGACTTATTTCACTTAACATAACACTCTCTAGGTCCATCCATGTTGTTGCAAATGATAAGATTTCATTCTTTTTCATAGCCAAGTAATATTCAAGTATATATGTATATATACATATATTATATAATATACATATAATACATATGCACATGTAATATACATATATATTATATCACACACACACACACACACACACACAATCTTTATCCATTTGTCTATTGATGGATACTTAAATTGCTTCCATATCTTGGCTCTTATAAATAATACTGCAATAATAACTATGTATGGTGTCAAATAGGCTCTATGCGTATTGGCGATCACTTCGTAGAGTATAAATGTCTAATTACCATGTTATACACCTGAAGCTAATATAATATGTTGACTGTAATTGAAAAAAAACCTACATCTATATATACCTGTTTTATTCCACCCGTATTTCTGGTGCTCTACTTTTTTTTCCTGACAAAACCTCTTCTTTCAACTCCCCAACTTCCTGTCTCGCCTCAGCTGCCTTCTACTCCATTCTGAAGACGCGATGTTACCTCCTCCTTAGAGAGGTCCCTCTCCCACCTTAGGCCCCCCCACTGTGCCACCTGCCTAACCTTGCTGTCCTCCTCCACACTCTCGCCATCCCCCGGTAAACTTCACTCAGAAAACTCACCCGTTACCAGATGTGTCTGTCATCTCTGAGGGACTAAATCTGGGATGGCAATGACTATTTTCCTTTTCCTTGTACCCTCAGTGCCCAGTACAGAGCTTGGCACAAACAGTGCCAATGATGAGAAAAGCGTCAACTTTTATCTTATAGAAGGAAGAAAAACCTAAGGGCCCACAATTTCGCGTTAATGAAAACTATTCTTATAATTTATATCTCAATGTGTTAATGTCATTGTCCTCTAATGACGAGCACTGGTAACTATCCACGTTTTAGCTTTCCAACTTCATAAAAATGTGACCAAACTGGGTGGCTCTTCACAAATACTAAAGCATTGAAATAAAAAGAGGAAGAAAAAAAAAACTATTTGAAAAAAGTTATAACCCAAACCAGAGTAACTGCTAAGGCAAACAGGCCCCTTCCCTAATGTAAGCGGCCACAAGTAATGGCTCACCTCAAAGCAGTCACAGCGATTCTGTTTACTCCCCATTTGGGGCTTAAAAGCATTTTAGTTGATGACCAGGCCTGAAGCAGAAACATCCAAACTCGTGTCAGTGCCCAGCGAAGCAGGAACTTCTTCTGATTAATTCACCAGCTCTGAAAGCACACGGAAGAGATCAAACCGCGTCTGTCCCGAGCAATTACACAGGCCGCCCGTGCCTCCGGGACGCGGCTGGCGGGATGAAGGCAGGACGGGGTCGGACGAAACAGCAACAAACCCCGTACATTGATTAATGCTTATAGAGTTTTCCCCCTTGGCTGTCATAACATTTCATTCGATGGTTGAACCAAAGAGTTTACATAACGTTTAAAACAGAAAAAAAAAAGTTCCAAAGCTTAAGGAAATTCAGATGTAGTAGCGAGGGGAAAAATCAGGCCAGTGAGTGAAATTTTCTTTATTAAAACTATTGAGCCCATTCGCAATGCTCAGTAATATCTATCATACTTTTTTAAAACATAGAGCTAAAACAAATATAATACAAATGTATCTCTACCTAATTTTTTTACATTGAAATTTAAGCCAGATTGACTCCCAAATCAGAAAGAACTACAAATATGTTAATTAACCTTTGTAGGTTTTCTAAATGTGATCAGTTGCATCCATTTTTTAAAACTCAATAAATCTCGTTGCAATAAAACTAATTTATATACTTGTAGAAAAATATCTGCACAAAATATCTGCAGCTAAAAATGCCAGCTTACTGAAAAGTCCAAATTCACTCATTTTATAGTCCCAAGGGTCATTTCCTATGTAATTCAGGATTATTTTCACAGATGTACTAGTGCGTTTGGGGGCTGCTCACTACTACCCTTTGCTGACCTGTAAAATGGGGATGATGACGCACGCCTGGGAGGGTTTTAAGATTAAATGAAATAACATACAGAGCATGAATCTTTCAACTCTCCCATATCCCACCCGCCCCACGCACTCTATACTGGTCTAGGCCTTCTAGAACACTCTCTCCCCAGTGGCTGATGCCCACTCTGGCCTGGGCCTCCCTCGCTGTTTGCATGCAGCCCTCCCTGTACTGTGAGAACCCATTCACAAGCCGCCCCAAGGGCAGAGACCGCCCTGGTGTGTGGGACACATTGTGATGCCCTGTACTACTTCTGCCAAAAAAAAAAAAAAAATGGAGTCCCTTTCTTTATATTTTTAAACTCTTACATGGAAAGACCACACAAATTTGGGGATGCGATGCTGAAAATCAATGCTAGTGCTGGCCTTCCTGCATTGTCCCTCTGAGGAAGCCGTGGGAGCCCAGAGGGGAGGGACGCGGGGGGCGGGGCATTCTAGATGAGGGGGGGGGTCCCCGCTGGGGCGCTCCGGCTCTGCCTGGCTGTGACCCGCTGTCCCTGCTAATGGGTGAAGTCGGTGAGCTGCACGCGAGTTGGGAGTAAGGTGCCACTGACTGACCCCTATTTCCGATTTCTCATATGTGCCCAGAAAAGACAAAAATGTGCTATTCTGAGTCTTTTCAAAGATGGCGACATCCTCCCTCGTTGGAAGATAACTGAAGAACTCCTGGGAGAGGTCAGGAGACGCAAGGAGGAAGGGTCTCATGTTCTCAGGGAGCAGAGGGTTGGAGCAGAGCGATCGGGGTCCTCCCTGAGCTCCGGGGTTCCCCCAAACAAAGCTAAACGCATCCTGCCTACGCGGCTCTGGGCACAGGCAGAAACGTGGAGGTGACACCACAGTGTTTACGATAAATTAAGAAATCCCTATAAATTGTTCCACACCGAATTCAACTCCGGTTGTAAGACAGTCTCTCAGTCTTAAATGCGCTTCCCGCAAAACACTTGTCAGCTGGAATGGTCCGATTTTCGGTGACTGAGTTTGTGCTCCGTGGCTTTGTTGTCACGGTTGAGATGCTTATTTTGTCTGTCCGGGGGAGGGGACGTGCTGGGGACACTTCCTGCCAGTACCCGACCCTCAGACCTCCAACAAATGCGCAGGGAACATCATCAACTCAACCTGGGTTCATTTTTTTCTAACTATAATGCAATTTCACAAACATGTGAGCACCTGTAATAAATGAAGTGACCTCAAATATTTTCCCACAAAAAGAGACCACGGCATGAATGCAAAGGACCATGAAAAGTCCTTCCAAGTTCAAATTCTTTTAACAGCCCTATTCTACGGAGCTTTATTTGCCTCTGTGCTATCTCATTCCCCAAGTTAGCAGCCAGCGAGCCACCTGGGCCACGTCATCGTCCCGCTCGAGGCCCCTGTGGGGACACAGCTTCCTGCAGACGGTCCGAACGCTCTGAACGAGTCCTCTCTGTTCTCCCTGGAGTTTCCGTTTGGTTTTAGGGGTTTAGTGCTGAGTTGGCTTTATCATTAGTAGTTCATTGGAAATGACATTGACGATGTCACTGAACATGCCACTTTCAGCTGGAAAAATGATTAATATGAATGACAAAATCCAGATTTTTAAGTCTTTTCTGAGAAGTGTTACTTGCAACAGGGGATCTCTAGGGTACCGAATAGCACTTTAACAAAGGCTCGCTGCAGAAAATGAGAAGTCGGCCGCAGAAGGTGTCTAGAGTGCGGCGAGAAGCCTGTCGGGTGCCAGCGTGGAAGGGTTTAGTCAGCCTCGTGCTCAGCATTCTGTCAGAGCCGGGGTGGGGCGGGGGCGGCTATTCCCGTACCATTTCTCTTTCAGTGAAATATCATTTTTAGGCACCAAGAAGATAATGCATTCTTAGGAAACTGGACTAGAGGATGAAATTCAGGTGTTTTTGTCTGTTTGCTTTAAAACTATTATTTTTAAAAAGTAATAAATGTTCTACTAGCACTAGAAATTAGTACTGGGACTTACTTCATTCATGAAGTAGTCCTGTCATCCCTTAAATATCTTGTATCAGCAACATCTTGGCTGAATTCATGTTTACGTGCCGTATAGACACTTCGGGGCATCCCCGGTCACCGGGGGACCCCATGCTCAGTCACAGGGCGTGACAGAGCGCGCAGAGCACAGAGGGACTTAGCTTTAGAACAAGCCAATGGGGCCTCTGAGTCCTCATCTGATCGTCCTGGAAACAATGACGAAGCAAATGCAAGCTTCTTACGTCCCATGTTTGGAACCAAAACAGAATACCAGTCAAGTTAATTGTACGACTGACTTCAAGTTCTAGGCTAGGCCCCTGTCACCACACATGTCCCCTCCCATCGACATCGACAGGCCCGCAGTACAGTGCACATGGCTCGTAACATGACGTCATGAAAACAAGCGGGAAGGCAGACTGCACACCTCAGCACTCCCACATAGCCCCTAAGGCTCCGAGGGCAAGTCGGAGGAGATGGGTCTGCCCTGGTGTTTCACACACTCACCTCGGCCACACGACACACCCACGGATCACTGCAGTTTTCTCGAAGGGTGTCCATTTCCCCTCTCCCCTCCCCGATTTATCAAAACATATTTGACCCATAAAGTTGTGTAAATTTAAGGCGCTCGATGTGTTGATTTGAAGCACTTACATGTCGCAAAACGCTTCCTAACACCTGCATCACAAGACATTATTACCAACTCTTTTTTTTTTTTTTGATTTAAGATCTCTTTTAGCAACTTTGAAGTACATAATACAACATTCACTCTGATTACAGCACTGTGATCCCAGAACTCACCTTATAAGGACAGACCAAGCCCCCAGCCTCTGGTAACCACCGTTCTTGGCTGTATTCCTATTATTTTGGTTTTTTTAGATTCCACATGTGAGTAATTTCGTACGGTATTTGTCTTTCGCTGACTTATAATTTCCCTTTCATTACCTGCAGGACATGGGACTATATCCTCTAAAAATATATCTTAAGGTCTTTTCCTCTGAAAAATGCAACCTGTGTCTAATTAGCAAAGATAAGAAAACCCCAGTATCTCTCTCTGGATGAACGTAATTCCAGAGCACGCTGTGTAATGGGTGTTTCTTACAAACACTGTCTGGGGCGGGTTACTCTCACTGCAGTGGCCCTTGAGATTTGTAGCCGAGGTCACATAATAAGGAAGTAGCATCTTGATTCTCAATAGAATTACCAGCCTGTGTTAATTCCTAATGATTAATGTCACAGACGTAACTGGAATGAATGCACGATCTCAAAATATGGCGCCTCTGGATAAAGTTAACTTGTCCCTGCCACCATCTTAGTGCTTTTGAAAGAAACATACATTCTAAATGAAACGTGCAGCCCCCATTTCCGGCTGGGCCCCTCCCCCATAAACCCACACATTTGGTAGTGGGACCCTCACAGAAAGTGACACACATACAGGGGAGGGAGGAGAGAGCAAGCAAGAGGGTGAAAGCGATGATCACAGTGACAAAACAGAAGAGGATGAAGAAAAAATGCAGTTTCGAGGTCGAATAAAATCCACTGCATTTACTTCAGTTTACAAAAGCCAAGAAACTGAAAAGAATTGGGAAATATCTCAGGAAATCTGCCCTGAGGGTAGATAAATTTCAGTCTCCTCCCCCTCACAAGACCAAGGCACATATCAGAAGATGTGAGTTTGCAAAAATTTCCAAGCCAGATCCACAACGGAAGATAATTAATGGCTTTAAACATTGCTCCCACACTAAAAGATAGCACATACGTTTTCCTTCACAAGTAATGGATGTGGCCACAGGATTAACTTACATCCTAAAACATTTCAAAATACTTTTCCTTATAACCCAAAATACTGTTTCCCAAGGACATTCCATCAATGAGTAAATCAAGCGTTAGCTGACAGTATGCCTATTCCTTGGAGGGCCCTCACCTCATTCATCAATATAGGTTTTCATAACTAATTAGTATTCTTGTTAAGGTTAAGAAAAACCCAGCAACAGGTGAAGTGGATGAAACTGATCGACCTGTTGAAAGCTTCAGGACAAGTCACTGGAGAGCTCGTCCAGTGGAGCCGCGTGACACCTCGAGACGCATCTGTCCACTACAGCTCTAAGCGCTTCCAGCCCAGCGCATGCCAGGGCCTGAGGCAGCAGCCACCAGGACCAGTGAAAAACGCGCTGGCAAACCCCATGTGCGAAGGCGAAGCTCCGTTCCCAGATGTGGGGACCACCCGCTGCAGGGCGACTCCTCGTCCCCCGCCCCCCGCACCCTCGAGCCTGTGTGCGCTCCCGTCCTGTCGTCGGACCAGCCCCTGCTCCGCTGGAATTCTGCGAGGACTTCTCCTTCGTGACACCACCTCCCCCACATTCCTGGTGCAGGGCCGCCATGGCAAGGCGCTTCAACAACGGGAGTTCACGGTTTCACAGTCCCGGGGGCCGGAAGTCCAAGATGGAGGGCGGGCCTGGCGGGTTCCTCCGGGGGCTGAGACAGCATCTGCTCCAGGCCTCTCTCCCGGCTCGGGCTGGTTTCCTGGCCATCTTCACCATTCCTCGTCTTGTAGACGCACCACCCCGATCCCTGCCTGCATATTCCCATGGCGCCCCATCTGCTTTCACGTCTATGCCCACTGTCCCTCTTCATGTCAGGAACCGGGGCTGCTGGATTAGGGCTCATCCCAGTCATCTCGTCTTAATGTGACAAAACTCCGCCGCCTCCCAAACGCCCAGGCGTCCCCAGGAGGGCCCACCCTGCACGCCACACACCGTCCCACGTGCCATATCCTTAGGGCTGGAAGGACCAGTGGGGCCCGCTTTCGAACCCTCGAAGGCCATTTCCAAACCAGTGCTTCCTCCCCTTCTCTCCAACCCCTGGGAGGCGGTTCCCGATGCATGTTCCGCGAGCACGTGACCCAGAAGATCCACTGCCAATGGGAAAGGAGCGTGTGCGTGTGGGAATACGCTCGGAGAGCACAGTGCACTCTCTCCCCTCCTTCGGGAAGTTTAAGATAAACGATCAGTGAGACTCACGGGAGTAAGGAGAAGGCGGGAAGCATTCTGAGAAGGGGAGAGCTTTCGTTTCTAACTAGCCCCTAACGGTCCCAACACCTCGTGATGACACACGCGCCCCTGTCTGACGCCTGCTTTAGATGCCTGGTCTCTCCTGGCACTGGCAATGCACCCTGCACGTGTACCCATCTCTCACACCTCACGAGCACACTGAGGACCCCGACCCTCAGAAGCCCCTGTAAGGACGGTGGCTGAGACGTCCACCCATAAACATACACCGCTCCTGACAGTGTCCGATACAAGCGGAGGGCGGGCGTCCGCCCTCGGCGTCCTGGTGTTGGGCCCGGACAATTCCGGAGCCTGGCTGAAGCTCACGCACCCAAAGCGGGCAGATCCGGTCTCAAAGCATGGCTCCCCCAGTTTCTGGCCCCACAGCCCTCCCTGCAAGTCCACGACACTGAGCCCTCATTTTGTAAAGGCAGCATCTCGGTTCAAGATCAACAGCTCAACGTTCCTCAGCTTTTGAACTTAAGAACTAAAAGTCTGAGTGTGTGCCTCAGCGAGCCCATGGACACTTCTAGGCCGGGTGCTCTGCTCACTAACCGCTGATTACTATCAAGGGGGAGGATCGATTGCAATGTTTTAAGAAATCGAGCAGCAATCTGATTTCAACCCTACACATCATCCTCCTCCTTAGAACGTTAAATTGACATCCGTGCCACAATTCCCATGATTTTTTAGAATCAGTCGATTCTTAAACTAATTTTTCAGATACAAGTCTCTCCTATAAAATTAAAATATGAGAAGCATAACTGTTCTTAAAGATAGTTACTTCCCTTGTGTAGTTTTAAAAGCCATCTGTGTTTTTAAATGTCCATTATTAAAATAACTTTATTTACTCTAGCTGTATTTGAGATTTTATGTACTCTAGCTATATTTTCCTTCTTACGAAAAGAAAAGGATGCTTCAATTATTGGCTTCCATTGCTTTGACCAAGGTGTCTGAGAGTCTCACATTTTTTAGCCTTTTGGGATAAAATGCTACCAGGCTACAGGACATAGTCACCTGACATTTCTTATCAATCATACATCCAATGAGCTTAGAGACCCACCCAGCGGCACCTAAACATGTATTTGCACACCCGAAGCTCCTACAGCTGAACAGTCCTTCAGCGTCTTCAACTCAGCAAACGTGGAATTCATTATCCTTCCTCTTGTAATCCCTCTCCTGGGTAGCGAGGATGACCACCCACCCAACCCAGCCCCGCGGGTGGAGCCGGCTTCAGCTTCTCCTTCCTTCTTAGATCTTCGTCCTGCCGATTTCTCTAGAAGGTCCATGTGTTTCAACCTCACCATCATCCTGGTCTCAGGTCAGACCTCGCTACGTCTGTCGTTGTACCCCCAGTCTGCCCGGCGCTGCATCTGTCCCCACCCACGGCTGCCTTGCAGTCTCCGTACCCCTTCAACATGAATTATGGAAACAAAAGGGAACCCTGCTGGCCCCCCGTCTGCGAAGCGAGCCATCTCTTCGTGGAAGACGAGCAACGCTGGGGTCCCCAACAGCTGGTCCACCGCAGCGTGTCACCGGATCCGATGGCTGCTTCCAAAGACGGCTGTCCTTCGGCGTTTTAGTACACACTTCTTTTGTTCACTTGGATTCTGCATTTTGCATTATTTTTCCCCAGTTGTATTCGTGTGCATTTTCCAAGCTGTATCTCATTTTGTTATTTCCTGCCTATATATTTGGTCTCCTTAAGGAACAATTATAATGTTTCTGTCCTTTCCAATTTTGGAACTCTCCTCTGAATCAGGGTCATCTGCCACCTTCATTAACGTGAAATTTATCCCTCCTTACGTAAAATGAGATACATCATGCAAATCCCCATCACATCAAGCTACAAGCGGTAACCCATTCATGTTACTTTTTATTTACTGTCTTTCCGCTATTTTCCATCTGTGTGGCTCTCCTCCAAGCCTAGTTGAACTTAGTTTGCAGTGGAACAGGGTCAAAAAGTACTATAAAAAAAAATTAGAAGAAAGAGAAAAGCTTCACACCACATCCTGGCTGCTCCCACCTCTCAGTTTGCCTAGTTGTGGATCCGGCGAGTTAAGGTCCACAGGTTTCACACTTTAAACCTTTCTGCTCTGGTTCTGTTTCTCTCTCAATCCAGTTCGACGAAGGGAGAAGAGGGTTCCTCCTGCAAACAGCACATGAGGTCAACACACGCCATTAAGGATGGGGAAAGCGCTGGGTGGGAGACGCAGAGTGCATCTGATGCGGCAGCTGGCTCTGCCTCCCGCGGTGTGGCCAACATGCCCTGGCACCACGCTAGCGCCTGCCGAGGACGAGGCCGAGGACAGTGGGCATGCTGCGCACTCTCACCGGGACACCCGAGAGAAACGCCAGCCAATTTCCTCCCCCGTTGAAACATGTGACGTGACTGTCCTGATCCAGAGTTCAGACGGAGGGGACAGCTCTCACTCATCCGCCCACACACCGGCCTGTTGTCCCACCGGCCGCGTGCCCACACTCACCGACGAGGCAAGAGAAGTCTGCTCGGGACAGATTTACCAGTTTTTAGACCATGAATGTCGTACGTTTTCACGTTTCTTTTGAAAGGAAACCAATATTCAGATACCCTGTGCTCAGCAGCTGTGACGGTTGCGGCCGTATCTTGCCACCTCATTAGGAAAAAACCGAACAACGACGAATCTTGTATTACGTCCAAAAAGTTGTCTGTCTGAAATAGGAGCTGGCAGGGACCCAAGTGGCATGCGCCCCTGGTTCCCCTTGTTTTGCTTGTAGTTCTTACATATGTAAATTGAGAAACTGTGAGCAGAAGCAAGCCAGCCGAAAACAGATGTGTTTAGGGTCCACTGACACATCGAAGGGGCCCTCCAGGCCCGGCCCTCCTCCCACCCTGCACCGCAAACCCCTTCCTCCTCGGGGCTCCCCCCGCTCGCCTCCCACCGCCCTCCGATCAGCCCAGATTTTTATCATTTGCTACCGGCTGAGTTCACATGACCAGCCAGGAGACCTCAGAATGAAAATATGGGATGTAACAAAACTCCACAGCCCTCCACCCTTCTTAAAGATTAAACCAGAGTGACCACCAGACAATGGGGTGGGGGAGGTGGAGGCGGAGACAGGAAGATGGAACGAGGTAGGAGGGCTGTCCCGGCCGTGTGCCAGCATCTGCGGGCAGTGCCACTGTGGCCAGGAGTCTCTGGGCCGGAGGAGGTCGAAGCCCAGGGCACCGCTTCCTCTGGGGGGCGCCTTCGACTCCACTGGGCTTTTCTCGTGGACAAAGTGGAAGGAACAGTTCTGAAACCAGAGGGGTGGTAGAAAGGTGACACGAGCTAGCACACCCAGGCAGGGTACGAGACAGCCTTCAGACCCAGCAAGTGGTATCGTGCTTACAGAAAGTGTCATCCGGTCTCTGTCCATGAGAGTGATGGTTTATAAAAAACAGGAATAAGATCTGTTGTGGATTTCTTTTAGAAAGGAGGCTTTTGTCTGTATACCGGTAGACAAACGGGTAACTAATTCTTCTTAAGGAGCCTCTCAACTTGGGATTTTACAAAACCACCAAGAGGGGTGGTTAGGGCCCAGGTGGGTATAGTGAAAAGGAGGGGAGGGGAGGGAGGGGAGAGAAGACTGCACACGAACAGAAGATGCACATACTGGAGCTTGAGTTTGGGCGCGCGCTTGCGAGGGTCTGTTTGCTTGGGTGTAACTTTGGGGTGAACACCCCCGCCGTCACTTGCTCACCTTCTGTTCACTCTTCAAACTACTTCTGCCCCTAACACACCACCAACGCGTCCCTCCTGCCTCAGGGATGCCATGAAGTCATTATCCCAGCACCGCGGCGATCTCCGCAAGGGCTGACTGCGACACACACCCCCAAACGCTGACGACCGCTCCCCACTTTGTCTTGAGCGTTGTCTCACTCGCGTTTGCTGGTCAGCCTTCCCCAGGGCTCTGCATCAGACACGCTCACACAGAACATTCTCCCGTCCGCTCCCACAAGCCGCTACCACCGCCACGTCGATAACGGTCCAGACCAGGGACCGGTGCTGTGCCCCACACAGGGCCCGCGGCCATTCTCACACACGCGGCCGGTTCGGAACACCGCCACTACACGGGCCCCCGGACAGTCCCGGCTGCTTCCGTGTGACGACGGTAGAGTTTAGCTGCAGAGAGACCCAGGATATTTATTTACGGTTCGACCCTTCACAGAAAACGTCTGTCACCCCCGCGGCAGACTGTGTCCTAAGTGGCGCTTGTAGCTGTGCCTCCAGCTGAGCGTGCTGACTTGCTCACAGGCCACTGTCCGGATGTCTGCACGCGACCACGCCACCCATCACCACCTCACCCTCATGCTGTCCTCGGAATCAATGCAAACACGGTCCCCACACCCAGAACCTTCTCCCGCCACACCCATCTGTGACAAAGTCGGGTCCTCTTCCCGCCAGCTCTCTGATGCTCTTCCCGGCGCGGGCCCCTCGGCCCCTCCAGCCTTTTCTCCAGCCGCCCCCCCTGTCCCCCTCAGGGTGCTGCAGAAGCCTCTTGTTTTTCCTTCCCTCCCGACTCACCTTCCTCTCCTTCATCCTTCCTCTGCTGTCAGTTATTTTTCTAATGTAAAAATTTCCAACTCTTCTTTTTCACTCAGCGTCCTCTAAGACCTAGCTCCTAACTCTGCGGCCTCACCTAGAACCGTTTCTCCCTTTGCATCTGGCACTCCGGCTGGCCAGCAGTCTGCGCTGGGCCTTCCCAGATGAAGAGCCGGTACCACCTCATAAGCGGGGGCATGGCCCCACGTGACTGAGTAAACGAAATTCCATTTTAGGAATGTGCTAGGACCTAAGCCAGCCACTTTCTCGTGAGTCTCCCCTGACCATCAGGGAGCACAGAACAGATCACCTGCTCCTTCTTGCCACCAACGCACCTTGGCCTTACCTCTGTTAGGAAGCTCATCGCAACGGGTCGTGATTACTTGTGACATTCTGTCCCCTCTACTGGGCTGTGAGCTCTCTGAGGGTGAGGGCTATTTTAAGCCACCGTGATGCTCCACCTCCTCACCCACCGGGTGGCACACAGTCAGCACTCAGTAAATGCTTGCTAAGACACCAAATGCTTCGCAGACTGCAGTGTACTACACGAGTATCAGTCGAGGAGAGAGAAGCGTTGTGCTGCCTAACGCTCTGTGTTCACTACCCACTTCCTACCTCCCACACACAGACCAGAGGCGGGAAAAGCCTTCCCAGGTATTGTCTCAGCGATGAGCCTCGTTGCTGTTCTCAGCGGGACACGGGCCTTTCCGAGTAGCTCTGGCTGTGAGGACAGACGTGGGGACAGGGCTGGAGAGAAGACGGTCCGGAAGAACGGTGATGCTTTCCTTACACAGCTGATTCCCGACCGATACTAACGCTGACCCAGTCGAACACTGTTTACTGAAAGCGCATCGTGAGCCTGTCACTGTGCGTGTTTCTCACGAGCTCTTCATGGCAAAAGAGAAAGTCTGAACGAAGAAATGTTGATGTGGTGAGAAAATGAAAGAGTAACTGGAACCTGCTTGTATATCGGGAACAGGTAACGTCGTAGGAGAGGTGACCAGCTGTTTCCCATCTCCAAAGGAGAAAAAGCAAAAGGAAACGGGGTTAAGCTGTGCCAGGAGGTACTGAAATGAGGTAGAAGCAGCAAATAATTTTCTGACATCAAAGAGTGTTAAATACTCATGTGCGGTTGACAATTTTACTTTCAGAAGGCCCTTAAGAAGTTTGAGAGGATCTGGGCAGTGCTGTTTGAAGAAAAGAGATGGAACGGTTAAATTCTCAAGCTAACTTTTTGGATCATGACTGATTTTTTTTTTTTTTAAGTGGACCCATATATAAGATAGATTAAGTGACTGAATACTTGCAACTACTACTGTATGGCATACCCTTTGGAAAAACTATTAAAATCCAGTAAGTGAGAAGGTTGACAAGGTATAAAAAGCAGAATAAGTCGCTAGTAAATTAGCATGAATTAAAAGCCAAAGGTTCCTCCTGGTGGGAAGAATATGATTTCACGGTCCTGGGAATCCAGGTTTCCGGTCTCCTCTTGTCACTTATGACCTCTTTGACTTTGTGAAAATGCATGCAGTGCGCAGAGCACACCGCGAAAAAGGAAGCACAAACGAGCATGCACGCAGAGATACGTGCAGACAGAGTATTCAGGAAGTAAGAGTAATTGTCTTAGAGCAGTGACACCATTCGTGATTTCCAAATTCTACCACAAATATCTATTACTTTTACAGCTGGGGGCAAGGAGAAATTGCTCTCCCCATGAAATCTGTCCTGATTTTTTGTGCAATATAACCCTTCGTGCCATTCTTTATTATGCCATAAACCAACTTCTCTGTTAATCAAAACACCTGCCGTCAGTCAGGTTACTTCCTTATTAGGCACTGAACTTTTCCATGACACACGCCTCCCATTGTCTGTATTTCATCCTAAAGGCATGTAAAGTTGCTGTTTAACAGCTTGTTATTCTCAGATCCTACCCACTCCATTTTCTCACATGTGGAAAATCACACGACTGAGATATAAGGAAAACCCCAGGCAACTGTAAAAGTCCTACGTTTTGGATGGGAACAAAGGAAGGGTGGGAGTTTTGCACTACATTTTCAATAAATTTTCAATAACTTCCAAATGTTTATGCTTTCCAGGTTTATTCACACCTGTGGGACAAATCAGCAATAATATGCAGTACGGTATTTTTTTTTTTTTCAGCCATAAAGCTAGTTCCTTTACTGGGCTAAATTATGATTTTTTTTTCATAATTTTTTGCCCCTTTGAGAACTGGCTGATTCATAAAGCACAGTATCCATTCTGTTATCATGTAGCTTTTTAGACAAACTCAGCTCACAGACGGGCTGAAATCCATTATAAAGGACACAGTGAAAATAAAACATTTTGAATTAAATATAATCCCACAGAAAACTTAGAAAAGCAATTCTTTAAATGATCCTTTATATCAGTGAATACTCTTGGCCTTGAACTACATATTAAAAACGAATTCAGGAGACATTTTATTTAGTTATCCCAGGTACTGGAATGTGGGAGCGACAACAAGCAACACCTTGGAGGTCACGTAGCCCCTCCCTTTGATTTATTTCACAAACAGGAAATGGAGGTCTGAAGTGTGAAATTTGCTCAAGGGACTGCTGCCGATAGGTGATAAGTGACACCATGGCTGTGTGGACACAACCCCGTCCCCCAGGTCTGGTTCTGCGGCCCTTCCCATCATGCAGTGCTGCTCCGCTCTGCGGTGACCCTGGGAATAACAGCCTGCAAAGGGCCGCCGACACTCCCAACTGCCCAACCCCATTTCCTGGGGGAAGGTTGCCTGCTTCCTACAAAGCCGAGGAGGCGCATGGCGGGGCGCATCCTTTTCTCCCCCCTGGAAAACCCCCCGTGCTTGGTGCTGGGGAGGGAGAAGCGGGGTTTTGTCCCGCAGGAAGGACCCAGAGCAGGGCCTGATCTGACGTGCTCACGACAAGGGGGACGAAGAGGCTGGGAGGGGACGTCCGTGAGTAGGGCCACTTGGAGCAGGGCGCCAGGGAACCCTCGAGGACATCGACGCTCTGAGACAGAGCACGCGGCTCGCCCTTGAGAACTGGCTCGTTTGCCAGCTTTCACACTGTCACTTTCAAGTCAACCGCTGACATCTTCAGAGCCTGAGCTGTTCACAACAGTCGACAGAACTGAAATCGAGTCCCCGGTGTGGCTGTGTGCGAATGTTTTGTGGCACCTTCCACCCTCCTATGAACGAAAAGGGCGAGCTGCGTGCCGTGCGCTGTGGCCGTGCATTTCCGTAGCTCTAAGTGACACCTCGCACTAGTCATCGCATGCAACCCAGCTCTCGCGTATGTGTTAGGTTCACCATAATGGCCTCCACCTTGTTTTTAAACTGAAGAGAACATTATATTCTATTTTTTTCTCCCAAGGACTTAGGACCTTTATCCAGAAAAATGAAAGTACCAGACTAGACAGACCTTCCTCCAAATAAAAAGCATCCTGTGGCCTACAAGCTTTGGGAAGAGGATGTGAAAGCCACAGGCACAAGAGTTCAGGTGGTCGATATTCGAATGATCGTGGCTTTAATCCTTATCTTTACTCCCTCTTTTGAACAAAACAATAAAAATCCATGAACTCCTCAAATCCCATCTTATGTGGTAAGCTTTTCCAGAATAAATAAATTGGGCAGAGATCCTACATTTGGCCTCTTTATGGCACTCACGTTGGGTCTAGGAAACATAGAAAACTGTAAAGTAAGAAGACGGGAAAAAATTAAGGAGGCCAACCCATGAACAGAAGCCCGCCCCACGTATGGCTTGTGGGTGGCGACCGCTGCGCCGAGGCTGCAAACGGAGAGGGGCCGCTGGTCCTGCAGGCGCCCCTCCCCGCGGTGAGCTCATTCTCAACACTGGGGCGGCAGGGCAAGGGGACGCCGGTGTGACGGTGTGCGGTCCCGACACAGAGTGATGATTCCGAATCACCACTCTCTGTCATTCTTCACAGCGAGACGTGATCGAAGCTGCCGAAGATGAATCTGTCTTAATCTGACCGTTGCTTTCTAATAAATTATGTCAGACGTGAGCAGAAATGAGTTTGGGAGGCGCTGTGTGCCGCTTTCCCTTCTGACGAGATGTACGTCAGCGTGGTAAAGATTTGGGGAAAACCACCAAATTTGACGACTGTACTTATTTATTCGTGCAGGGAATCACTAGCATCCTGGATGAATTTCCCTTAATTGCAATTTATGAAGTGCTGAATCGGAGGACTACCTACGTCTCCTATCAAACCTTATTTCTCATCACTACTCAGAGCCTTTCCTATTTAACGAAGTCAGCTAAAAGAAAAGGGGAAAAACAAACAGAACAAGCCAACAAGCAGAGGACGAGGACGACTTTTAGCCTCGCTGCTGCTGATAATATTAATAATAACAGCAAACGAAGAAAAAGATCCGTGTGTCACAAAAGACTCCAAATAAGCGACAGAATAAATGAACTCGGACCCGAGTCCCGATTCTAAACTACTGACATGTGTGACACACTGGACACAGTGCTGACAGCCCGGTGAGACATGCCAAGGCCTGCCCCACGGGGCACTCAGTAGGGGTAAGTGAGACGGCGTACGGAAGCACCGACTGCAGGGCCCGCTCTGGCCACACTGCAGGCCGTGGACACGTCCGGTGACCTTCCAGCCCGCCCTGGCTCTCCGCAGCACAGAGGAGCTGAGAGGGCAGGGAGGGTGAGCGAGTGGGACAGAAACCACGGCGGGGTCATCTCGAGTCTGCACTGCAAGGTAACGAGCGGACAGGCTTACAGCCCCAGAGTAAAGAGGAAAAGAGGACGAGCTGGGGGGAGCCAGCAGAGGTGATCCGAGGTCACGGTTGTGTCAGGGTAACCCAATAAACTGATTGAAATCTTGTGCATAAAACAGAGAGGGACAGACAGACAGACAGACAGACAACGTCCCGGCTCGCGAATGCATCCAGATGAAGTTCCACACGACCCTGAAACACAGCGCTCTCAGAGTTCGAGTTAACAGCGGTCACTTTCCAAGGAGAACGAGACGGGAACAAACTTCACATCACCTCCAGGCTCACGCTTCGCGCACAGGTACGCGCCAGTGACACACCCCCAGCGCGCACCGCAGTGGGTGCGGTGAGGACGTCTACTCGCAAGCCCACGGTCGCGGAAGCAGCATGAGACGGAAGACGAGACAGAGGCGGCCCGTCCACAGCACGGCCGCGGGGCCTGGGACACAGCGGTCCCCTTCTCGCAGGCTCAGGGCCTCCCCGCACGGTTTTCAGTCATCGCACACAGGCGCAGCAGCTTACGACAGCGTGACTCAATCTTGGTCATTCTGAACGTCTATTTTCTCTCTGAGGCAGACACATTTTATCCACCCATCTCATGGATCAAATATCCTAAGTTATCCTGAAGTGTAGTATGACCTTTAAGTATGGGTGGCTTAAACTCAAGATGCAAGGCTCGATGTGGACAGAATAGTGGACAGATGTTGCTGCCACTTCTACCGCTATTGTGAAACAGGTGATATTAGTAGCCAGGTGCTGTGTGAGGCACCTTACGTCGGGATATGTTCATGAGGCAGGCACCCCCACTTCATACAGGGGAAAACGTAGGATTCTAGTCAATTCTTCAATGAAGGTCCACAACCGGAGGCCAAGTTCAAGGCCAGGCGGTTTCTCTTCACATCTTCCTCCCTGTGTTGCTATAGCTTCTAAGTTTGTTCACATCAGAAATTTAGATACTGTTACATTCTAAATGAAAATAATGGATTATTAATAAATATTATTTATTAATTATACAGAGGTTAAGTAAGAGGCATATCATTAGGAAATAATAAATACTTTCAAAATGTGATGTTTGAGAAAGACATCTGAATGAAACGGACGCTGGTTTGAGCTTGCTGTGGCAGAGCGCGTGGTCTCGGACAGACCGACCACGTGCCGCGCTGACAGTGAGAAAGGACCTTGCGTCTGGATGCCCTGGCCCACGGCACGCCCGCACTGGAGCTGGGGAGCCGCGTGGCACGGGGAGCCACGCGTGGCAAGCAAGGCCACGCGCCACGCGCTGGGGGCAGGCTGCGACACTGGGACCAGGACGCAGAGGCCTCAGTCCAGATGCAGGGTCCGGACAGTTTAAGACTTCTGCCTGCGATGGTTTCTGAGTGCAGACTCTGCAGAGCCAGCGTTCCACCATAACTGGGATAACTGGGTAGGAAATTACAAAGGACGGCACATTCCCCGCGCTTTGTCATCCTGGAGGAAATGAGAGGGTTTAAGCATATCTGGCTTGAATAAATATTTTCTCTATAAAAGTTAATCTACAATTACATTTAATGTGAAATATTATATAGAAAAACATCCCACGTGTTTTTGTTGCTGGAGGATACTTCAGAGTTTGTGTTTTATTACTGGTCCCCTGCACTCGTCTGAAAAATCCCTCTGGGCAAGTTTATTCCAGATACGGGCTGACTGTAGCCATAAGCATTTCCAGTCATTCGGGACACAGGCTCTCAAGTCGGCCAAAGGCCTGCGATACTTGCTTTTGGATTCTGCAAATGTGGTAGGTAGCTCCCTCGGCTTTGGCAGAAGAGAGCACAAATAACAGCAGCGACCAAAATCACTTCCCTGCTTATCCGCAGCATTTGGGGCTAACTCTCTTTGTGAACCCAGACAGAACCAAGAAGCTTCTTCCTGTCCTGCTCCAATACGGTGAACACTTTCTCAGACGATCAGAGCTTGTCACATCGGGGTTAAGCTTGAATGTTTTCCAAGTTTCACTGCTGATTTTAAAAGTTCCGGTGATTTCTCCATTCTCTATCATAGCGTAGTTAGGTTAACTTATAAACAAATGCTCCTCTCTGAGAGATGAGGGAAAAATGTGTCCCAAGGTGTGCCAACTTTTCTCTGTGACTTTGTCCCCCCCCCCCCAGTTCTACATTGCATACACACTCTGTACCCCCACTGGGGGATAATGAGGACAAGACGGTAAAGAGACCAGGCACTACCCTGGAAATCAAGACAGAGAGAGAGAGCGTTGAAATGTACACATCCACTTCCCTATCCAACCCCCCTACCCCCTCAGAACCCTCCTTAACCACCGCTCCCCAGAGAGCCTCCCTGAATCCTGCCTTGTGCCTGAATATTTCCTCCAGACCCTCAGAAGTCCGGCCTTCTTCTCATGAAAACTCCGTGGAGTTAACCAAATAATTCCTATGTCCCTTCAAGCCAACCATGGTCGGCTAAATAACAGTCTCCAAATGCGTCCACGTCCTAATCCCCGGGACTGTAAATGTTGCCTTGCACGGCGAAGGAGGCACTCCACAGACCCAGGTGAGTTAAGGATGTGGAGATGGGGGTCCATCTGGGATGGACGCCGGCCACAGGGGACCGTTGACTACAGAAGGGGAGAAGGCAACATGGCAACAGAAACAGAGGCAAAGGGATGCGTTTCGAAGATGGAGCCTCCAGCACGCAGGAGGGCACAGGCCTGTCGTTTCAAGCTGCTAACTTCGTGGTGGTTGGTTGCTAGGAAACGACTCCCCCAGCTGCGAGGTCTCCCCCAGCCCCCCCAACCCCATTTCGTACATTTGGTTACAGGGACACTCGCCGTGGTGCTACAGGCTCCTTCCAGCTTCTCAAAGACGAGGTGCCTTGGTTTATGTACAACAAAACCTTACGATCTGTTTTACACAGATCAGCAGAGTATCCTCTTTGGAAAATAATTCTCATTAAAGGCGATTTAAAAATAATAAGCGTTACCGATGTATTTGAAATAGATAGGTCCAAAATAGCTTACCATCGTTTTCTATTTCTACACAGTTCTATTCATGCTCTGACGACGAATATATGTCCCACAATACTTAGGAGTCTGCTTGTCAAGTGACTTTTCTTCTCTGAGGTTTGGTTTCTTATAAAAAGACAAACAAAAAAACTGCAAATGGAGTAAACCATGCATGTATAGCTCTAAGCACACTCCTGGTACACAACAAGTGCCCCCTACGTGCTGGTGGCAGTGTCGTCGCCACAGCATGCGACGTTTAGCCGTGAGGTCATCGGACTGACCTTGCCGGTCCTCAAGGAGACATGGCTGAGAAGCCACGAGACTGGTCTGCAAGCCAGGGGAGAAACCAGTCTGCTCCCTTCCTGATCTCACGCCCATTCCCCTTCTGACTGGACACTTCTTTGTGCCACCGGAAACAAGACAGTCGCTTGCAGGGGCTGAAGAAGGGATGAGCAGCCATCCTGCGCGCATGCCGGCAGGGAGACCGGGCAGATGCAAGTGGCAGCACAGGAGGCGAAGGGAGAGCAAGGCTGCAAGCAGCGTCCGGCAGGACAGTGTTCTCCTAACCAACCATAAGGAGCAGGCATGAGTGTCCACAGGCAGGGCAGGGCAGGCCACGTCGGTGTCTGGCCACAGGCACAGGCAGGTGCCCAGGCCAGCCTTCCCGGATCTGTCAGGGAGCCAGGAGCAGGAGCATGGCTACTTAACTGGACACAGCTTTGTGCCCACAGCAGGAAGTGACAGGAACGCTGAGAAGCCTGGCTCACAGGCCCCTCCGTCCAGGCCCCTCGTAGGAGAGAAGGCCCTCTGGTGTCCTGGACACTGGTCCTCAGCCCCTTGGGTCCGCGGATGCTCGCTCTCAGGGTCACAGTCATCACAGACGGAACCTGGGGTCTGGAAAGGACCTCAGATCCCCTTGGCCGGTTGCAGCCATTCCTGGCCCTCGTCTGCAGCATCGGCACGCGGCTGCTCGCTCAGGCTGTCCCTAAACCCCGGGGTCCATCCTCACTGGTACATGAGGTTCCTTGTGGTTGACTTATCCAGACCTGTGTCCACAGACGAGAGAGTAAAATGGCGAAGAAAAATGGGAGGCTTTCAGGGCAAGCTGGTTTTTGTTGTTTTAGCGCCAGCCTGTCTTAGGTCCCGTGTCTGTCCAGGTGAATGGTGGCCTTCAGAGAGGTGGCATAACAGAGAAGCCAGCCCTTATCACAGCTCCTGCTGGGTGCTCGTTCACATGGGGATTGCCCCGAGGGAGGGGGGACTCTGGGAGGTGGGGGGTCGGCGGGGGGTCGGAGCTTTCAATGTTTACTTCGGACACCTAGAAGCGGACGGCCAACTGTCTCTGGCCTTGGTCCAGGATAAAAATGATTGGGACCGTCCAGACTGCAGACCCGAGCTCCGGTCACCTGGCCTCTGACACCACAGGACATATAGTCTGGTGTCCACTCTCTTGTTCTTTCTTAACACAAGATAATCCCATCACAAGGGAAATGAGACACAAGCATGTGTTTTCTCTCCTCTCCTCCCGAGAAAGGACCCGAGGACCAGACGCAGCTGTGTGTGGATGCCGAGGAACGTCAGAGGCCAGCGTGAATTTCCAATATGGAGAGATAACTGCGGCCACGGCCACTGCATGCTTCAGAAGCAGAAGATAACTCAGTTTTCATATCTTCCATTGCCCTGAGCCGTGACTTTTCGTCCCCTCCCCCAAACAATTCTCATTTACGAGTCAACACTGGCAAATTTAATGTCGCCCGAGGTTCTTGTTCAGCCTCTCTCTCTCCACCTTGGGTCACTCGTTCTGTGACCTCATCCACATGTCACATTTCTACAGGTCCTATCGGTCACGTAACAATCGTAAATCTGTCCCCAGACGAGATAGTTCTCCCGGAGGCTAGGTATTTACTCCCAGTTACCCTCTGGAAATGTCCGTATGTTGTCCCAAGCCTGTCTCAAATGCAACAAGGCCGCATTCGTCTTCTACTGCTACATAACAAGTCGCTGCAAACTTAGCAGCTTAAAACAGCACCGTTCACTAGCTCACAGGTGCGTAGGTCAGAGGTCCAGCATGACTGGGCTCTCCGCTCGGGGTCCCCTAAGGCTACGATCACTGTGCCGGCCACACTGGGCGATCATCTGTGGCTGTGGCAAATTCAGTCCCTTGCACTCGTGGGGCTGAGGTCCCCAGTTCCGGGCGGGCTGCATCTGAGGGCCACTCCCGGCCCCTGGAGGCCACCTACATCCCCCGCCATGTGGTCCCCTGCATCTTCGAACCAGCAGCAAGCTGTCAGATTGTACCGTTTGAAACCGCTATCTATCTCCCCCACCTCTGATCTCTCGACTCAGATTTGGAGGGCTCACAGAAGTCAGGTCTGCTCAGGTGATCTCCCCCTCTTAAAGTCAGCTTTGCTGTAAAACGTAACGGAGCCGTGGATGTAAACTCGTCCCACTCCTAGTCTCACGGGTTCCGCAGGGGGGTCCGACAGAGGCGGGGAGTCCCACGGCCGTCTTGGAGCGCTGCCCGGCACAGCGGATACACACAAACCCATTCCTGACGTTCTTCACCAACCCCAAACCACGACAATCGCCGCAGCCTCTGTGGAAATGGGCAAAATTCTCCAGCTACACAGACCCTCCACCTGGAGTCAGAAACAAAAAAACTAACAGAATCCAGCGAGATGTTGCTTAAGAGGCACACAGAAAAGCCCGAAGCGGAAGGCTGGGAAAAGACGTGCCCGGTAGATGCTAGCTAAAACCAACATGTTACAGCCAAGTTAGCATGAGGTGTGAGACTTTAAGACCGAAAAAAAAAATGCATTGCCCCAAATTTTTTTGAACAGCCATTTAATTCGCAAGTGGAGAGACTGGGACCAGGAGATGAGCTACTTCACATCTGCAAAGTTGGTGAGATGATAACACCTTACAGAGACGTGCTTTGGCAAGGACGCAGATCTGGAGAAACTTTTACGGACTGCTGGCAGTTCGCTTAAGAATATAATTTTGCGTTACTTAGCGAAGCTGGAAATGCATATTGCCCACTACCAAGCAGTTCTATGTGCAAGCATCAGACCCTAGGAAAATATTTGCACATGTGCATGGGGAGACATTTACTACTCTCTCAGCCTCGTCGCGTGTGACAGTAAAACCGTGGCAACGAGCCAAACGTCCACTGACAGGAGGATAATAAAATACGTTGTGTTAACAGTCACACAATGGAACTTTATGTAGCAGTGAAAATGAATACACTGCAGCTATGTGAATCAACACGGCCTGAATGCAAAGAACCCTGAACGAAATACTAACAAAATAAGCCGTGTTGCCGCACGGTGCCATTTACTCCAGTTCACACACATGGACAGGAAAGCCATCGGGGTCACAGACCGGCAGAAACGGCGCAGGGAAGCCGGCGAGTGATGAAACAGATCCGTCGGAACGGTCGCCTCTGTGGGGTCGTAAAGGAGGCACGATCTCAGGCACAGAGGGGTCTTCGATGGTGCTGGGAAGGTTAAGCCTCCCAGCCAGGGAGCGAAGGAAAGTAGCCGTTTCGTCGTGGCTCTTACATGTCATATGCACACTGGGTAGGTAGAGACGAAAGTCAAAATGGATAATAACTGTGAAGCCATAAAGCAGTGCCCAGTGTGTGTCGCTATAACCCTTGCTGGAGGAGCAGGAGGAAGTCCACTCCATGGGGCAGGCAGTGGGGCCCTGTGGGACGGAGGGAGGGCTGCAGGAGCGAGGGCGCGGAGGGGTGGCGGCACACAGCACGTGCAGGGGGCGGTCAATATCCAGTCTCACTGGGCGGAGAGTCTGTCTAAGGGTCACAGGCTGAGGCCAATAACAGAGCACCCGTCACCTCGGGCAAGCGCAGACCCCACCCTGTAGGGAATGAGGGGCCCCTGAGCACTTGGTCAGGGAGGCACTGGGACCAAACAGTACTTGAGTAGGGCCCCTGGGTGGCAACCTTGACGGAAGCCATCGAGAAGGAAGGGGACAAGTGACCAAGGAGGCCACTGGGGAATGGAGGAGGAACTGACTGCAAGGTGGGGTCGGAGCCACGGCTCCCTCAGACCCCACCTCACACCCGCGGGGGTGGCTCTAGTGGCAGAGTCACGTCACACACCGTGCCACACAGCAGCAGGAGCGGGCGTGGATGCGGAGAGCTCGCCCGCTGGGGGAAGCGGAACATGGTGCCGCCAGGGCAGAAACGGCCGACAGTTGCTGAAGGTTCGGCAAACAGCTCCCGCTGGCTCGGCGATCCCGCTCCCTGGCATCCAGCCAAGAGAAGGGGAAACTGTCCACACGAAAACCTGTCCGTGGGTGTGGCCAGCAGCACGGCCAGACGGTAGGAAGAACCCGGATATCCAGCAGCACATGAACAGATGAACAGATGCGCTAGGACCTCACGGCAGAACGCCATCCGGCTGCGAAATACCGACACGAGCCACGACACGGATAAACCCCGAAGACGTGAGTCCGCGCGCAGAAGGCCGGTTGCAAAGAGCCACGTGTTCTGTGACCCTGTGTCCACGAAAGGTCCCGAAGAGGCGGGCGTGGAGACGGAAGCAGGTCAGTGGGCGCTCAGGGCTGGAAGCGGGGGCTTTGGAGCGCACGCCTGGGGGGAATGAAAACGCACAAAATCGACTGTGCTGACGGTTGTGCTTATCTGTGACTACGACCAGAAGCCACCAAACGGCACACCCAAACGGCCGGGCTGTTTGGCACGTACACCGGCCCTGGGACACGGCGCGTAACTTGCCCCCGTCGGGTGATGATGGTTTAATGAGAGACGGTCCGTGAAGTTCTCGGCAGAGGCCTGTAGCACCATGCGCAGAAGGCCACGTGGATGAAAAAGAAGTTAGACGTGCAAGAAACGATCACCAAGAACCGAGAACTGCTCGTGGAGAAGGGGAAACGCTACAGGTTCTGAGGCTTCACGTGGCATGACTGTCACCAGTGACATCTCATAACCCCAATGGCTGAAACTCAGCGAGGCGGCGAACGTCCACGCCTGGGAATAACGTGTCTGACTGCCTGTCTACCTGGCTGCCCCGCAGCCCTTTCCACGCTCACCTCACCTCCAGGTGTGCCCTGCTCACTGTCCACACGGGCCCAGGAAGTCTGCAGCCCCACAGAAAAAATGCATTGTGTAGGTTCGAAAGGTTGATCACACCCAAGCCACATTTCGTCTGATCTTCCTCCTCCTTGGTGAATTGACTCCCTGAAGCGGGCTGTCTCTGAGGGGCCGTGCGCAGCTCCCCCACCAGCACGGGGCTGCGATGCTCTGGGACTGTTTCATCTTGACGACATGCAAGGGGAAGCCATTCGACACTGAAGCTTGGAGCCAAATCACGAAGCCCTTCTCTGGGAGCAAGTGCTCAGCTGAGGAGGGCCAGGGGGAGAGCCTCCGTGAATGCTGGCTTCTGAGCTTTTCACACGAGATTTAATCCAAAGAGGCAAAAAAAAAGGGAAAAGTCTTCTGAAACCCCCAAACACACGGGGTGTCTGCATGCGTGGTTGATGCGTTAACACACGGACAGGGCGCATTCCCTTTCGCCCCTTCTGCCATTCCGCACTGACTTCATCTGTCTTTCTATTCATTCATTCATTCACTCATTCACTCATTCATTCATTCAGATCTAATCAGTGCCAAAAGCCAATTACAACAGAAGAAACACTCCCAAACTTCATGTGTCACTAAATAAAACACTATATGTTTCTAAAAATCACTTTTGACCAACTTTTAAAAATCGAGTTAAAAACGATTTACTGGTGCTTTAATCTTTCATTGTTATTCTTGGCTAATTATCCTGCTTTTCTTTCCCTAATTTACATTCTGTCTCCAGAGGCTGGGCTTGAGTATTGGTGTTCTTGAAGGATGTTTTCTAGATTATTGCTTGTTCTTTATCATTCTCTCTCTCTCTCTTTTTTTTTTTTAAAGTAAATATTGTTTTTTTCAGCTCTTTGGACAAAAATTCCATATTCTTCCAGACACAACAGATTGGCAGTGAAATAATAGCAAACGGGCTCTCAGTTTTGTCCAGCAGCTAGCTGCCATCATCACAAAAGGAACCTGTCAGCTTACAATCCCTTATTTTTTATTTTTTATGCCTATAGCACCTAGTCTTCCTAGGTGGTCTCCCATCCAAGTACTAACCAGGCCCGACCCTGCTTAGCTTTCTAGATCAGGGGATCGGGCACATTCAGGGTAGCATGGCTGCAGACTTGAATACTTTTTAAAAAGAAGAGCTCAACAAAGTAAAAAGTTAATTAAAGTAGTAAAAGGCACCATTATTTACCAATGTCGTAGTTTTCTGATGGAGGGTAAGTGACTTCACTGCCCGAAGCCTTGTTTTCATCTGATTGTGGTGGGGTTGTAGCTGTCTTGGAAATATTTTTGCACATATGTGAGATAATGCCCCAAAAATCCTGGTAGGAAGCCCAGTCCCGGCATTCAGGAGCTATCGATACCATCAAAACACGAAACCCCAGACCCTTTCTTGGCAGTTCCCTCTCCTGCACTCTCGCCGTTCATACTTGATTACAGAGTCTTCTCCACTCTGTCTCTAGATCTCCCTCAAATCTGTTCGTTTCTCTTCACTTCCTTAATCCAAGCTGCTCTGATCTGATTTAGGATAGATGAATGAATGAATGAGATGAATGAATGAAAGAGTGGTTGTTCTTTCAGCCTGTCGGTCTCTGGCAATGCTGCCTGCAGTTGGATACAAACATTAAGTGAAAGCTCACAGGTGACAGTAGAGTGAACGGGGCGATGTCAGCTAACGACATCTTTCTTTCCAGCGGAGTCTGATTCCATCTTACCCAACTTGTGTGTGACTTCACATGTGTGGAGGCACACTTGAAATTAAAGTAAAACACACACACACACACACACACACACACAAGCAATTCATGTTTTATAAATTCGATATCCACATAATTTATAATGTACAGTATCACTATTTTCTTCTTTCACAATCTGAAATCATCTTGTCTGTTTTGTTTCCTTTATCCTATTAGATTTGAGTCTTCATCCTCGGCGCCTACACAAGGCCAGAGCTATGTCTGACCACACCGCTCCAAGGCCTGGAATACTGTTTATCGCAAGACGAGAGCTAAATAAATACTTGTCCAATTGACCTCTCCCTCCTTTAAACCATTCTCCACATCACGGGTTAGGATGATCTTTTAAAATTAGAAATCTGGCCAACACCTCAAATGGGAACAGACAGTCTCTCAACAAATGGTGCTGGGACAACTGGAAATGCAAAAGAAGGAAACTGGACCCTTATGTCACATCATATACAAAAGTTAACTCGAAATGGACCGATGGCTTAAATGTAAGAGCTACACTGTAAAACTATCAGAAAACAACAGAAGAGTAAGTCTTCATGACCTACACCAGGCAGTGGCTTCTTAGCCAAAATGCCAAAAGCATAAACAACGAAAGAATGAGGGGACAAATTTGGCTTCCTTACATTTAAATATGTTTGTGCTTCGAACAATGCCATCAAGAAAGTTGAGAAGGCACCTATGGAATGGAAGAGAATATTTGCAAATCATATACCTGATAAGATACTCATATTCAGAGTACATAAAGAATGCCTACAACTCAATAATAAAGAGACAATTCAACTAAAAAAATGGGCAAAGGATCTGAATATTTCTCAAGAAGATATACAATTGGCCAATAAGCACATAAAAATATGGTCAGCATCATCAGTCATCAGAGAAATACAAATCAAAATGGCGAGATACCACATCACATGAACCAGGATGCTATAATAAAAAAGATAATAACAAGTTTTGTGGCAGAATGAAAACTCTCATACCGTGGTGGTAGGAATGTGAACTGTGCATTCACTTTAGAAAACAGTCTGACACTCCCTCAAAAGGTGAAACACAGGGGAACCACATGACCCAGCGCTTAGGTACACACCCGAGACCACTGAAAGCACATACCCACACAAGAACTTTCACATGAATGTTCCAGGAGCATTATTCACAGCAGCCAAAGAGCATAAACAACCCACGTGTCCACCAACTAATGAATATATACACGACGTGTAGTATATCCAGACAACAAAATATTATTTGGACAAAAAAAAAAAAAGAAGTGAAATGCCACAACATGGATGACACTTGAAAACATTATGATAACTGAAGGAAGCCGGTCACAAAAGACCACGTATTGAATAATTCCATTTACAGGGAATGTCCAGAACAGGCAAATCTATACAGCCAGAAAAAGATTAGTGGTTGCCTAGGGCTGGGTGTGGGGGGTGGGAGGAACTGGGAGTGACTAATGAGTACATGGCATCCGAGGTGGAGAGGGATGATAAAAACGTTCTAATATGGACTATGTGACAGTGCACCATATGTGAATATCTTAAAAATGATAAAATTGTACATTTCCAATGTGTAAATTACATGGTATGTGACTTTATCTCAATAAGGCTATTATTGAAAAAACACATATCTGATTACATCATTCCTGAGATAAAAATCTCAAAGGTTTCACACTGTCCTGAGGATCAAGTCCAGATTCCAACACGACTTACAGATCTATGTGGTGTGGCCTTCACTTGTTTCCCAGTCTGATCTTGCATCACTCCCCTCCAAACAACGCCGACACACAGTAGGTGCACAACAAACACATGCCTGCTGGACCGATTTTACGAAAGCACTCAGTAGTAACAGTCACCCTTCGGAAGGCACATGAAAACGAGAAAACAGAAAGCAAGTTATGCAACTTTTAAAAGAAGCGTTTATCCAAATTTCTAGTCAACGCTTTTTTTTTCTTTCTAGTCAAGTGTCCACTAGTGTCTAAGTGGAGATCCGACGAGCACCCTGCATTCAGAACCGCGTGCCAACCCAGACAACCGGCTCTCCGCCTCCTCCAAGGGCTTCAAGTCCCTTACGTGGGCGTCGGTGTCCTACGCGCAGGTAGCCCAGAGTACGCAGATAATAACTGACAAGCAGGTGCCGCCGAAGTAGAAAAACAATGAAAGGAGGAAAGGTGACTTTGCCAGCGCCCACATTTTTTGTCTCCACTGTTATATCATCGATGCTTTCAGTGTAACTTGAGTAAGGGTCACGGAAAGGGTGTGGTTTAGGGAGGGCACCACTGCACCACTCCCATTCATTCATTCTCAAACATTTATGGAGCAACCTGTCCCCAACCCTTCCCACCCCGCCCTGCGCTGACATCTGCTGACATCGCCTCAGGCACTGGGAATGGAGCAAAGGACAAAAGGGACAAAACGCCTGCTTTCCGGGGAACTTACTTTCTGCTTCCTGGAGACAGGTGACCAATAACTAAAACAAAGGTT
Organism: Macroglossus sobrinus; assembly: GCA_004027375.1. NCBI lineage: Eukaryota > Metazoa > Chordata > Mammalia > Chiroptera > Pteropodidae > Macroglossus > Macroglossus sobrinus. The sequence goes on from PVKZ01001187.1 coordinate 174,347, forward strand.
CCGTATGTCTCATAGTGCCAAGTGTGACCAGAGCTAAGGAAGGAGGAAGGGGCACAGACTGAGCCAGGTTCGAGGACAGCCTCGTGGAGAGCCCTGGATCAAGGGAGCGTGTTTGCCACCTGGGTCTGGGTGAAGGACCCACGCGTCCCACGACGGTCCTGAGGTGGCAGCCTGCCGGCGAGCCTGCCCGTGGAATGGAAAGGAGTCCACGGCAAGCAAGGGAGGACGGTACCCCACTAAGGCCTTTGCATGTTCCTCTCAGACGTGTGAGAAGCCACCAGAAGGTTTTCAGCAGAGGCACAAGCTTCTCTTTTAACCCCACTCGGGGCCAATCCAAGCTGATCCGTCAGGGCAGCCACGGAAACCCACCTCCGCCTGCAGCCCTAGAGGAGCCAGTTTATTCCAGGATTCAGTCCCCGGAGACCAAAGCCTCTGGAGACTGAAACACAAGGGCCGACGGGGTACATCATAGTTCATGGGACAAGCCACCCAGTTTGCACTGTCCTGCTCTTCCTCTGCTGGGACCAGGAGCCCCGCAGGGCCAGGGCCGTGCCGATCTGTACCCCTTGACCCTGCCACATCCCCACGACACATCGGAGCCCCGGGGAGGTGTCGGCAGGGAACATTCTGTAACACACACCTCCGAGTTCGTTCAGCGTACATGCGGATAGATTTCAGCTGCATTCTCATCTCGAGAAACACTGTGCGACCTATATCCGAAATCATCTGCAGCAGACATCTAAATTTGCTGGGAAAGCCACCGAAAAAGTACTAAAGTATAAGCAGGAAAAATTTATGAATCACTAACTACTACTAGATTCAGGAGGGCTTTTCCAGAATCTTGGCTGAAAATCTTGGCTCAGGGCAATGAGATGTTTTTGTGTTGTTGTTTTGTTTTGTTTTGTTTTCATATAATATCTACATGAAGGCTAGAGCACTCAGAATAATACTGATTGCCTTCAGGATTTTGAAGAGTGGGCTAACAGAAATTTGCTCTAAATCAAAGTCCTTTCATGCAGACATAACGAACGATATGCTCGAACAGTGCATTGCACAGAAACTGGTGAGAACTGCTTAGCCAAAAAAACGTGCCTCTTGGTCCTATCAAAAACAGCACTTAGTGAGAACGATGACATTTGTTAGACGGAGTTGTAAAAATGCCTTCTAGGTTATAAAGAGAAGAAGTGGTTTCTGCGTTTGAAAACTTGCTTCAAAACTGAAATATGAAATGAACTAACAGAGCTGGGAACTCAGGAAAAGAGAAACAGACATCATTTGGGGGAAAGCAGTGAATTCTGTAAAATAATCACCATCTATATTTTTTAGGGATTAAGTTGCTAAACTTACTTTAAAACCACATATATAAAATTAATCTTAGGATAGTTTTAAGGGAAGGTTGGTATGGGAAGCTAAAGACAGTATTCACCTTTTAATTCCATAAAGATATCCCTGGCATTCGCTTTCACTTCTCTCAGATGAAATAACTTGTCCTTTGTTGGAATGGCAAATTTCTGAATATGAAGCATTCCCAGGTTGATTTTCCAAGAAAGTATTTTTAAGGATATTATGTGCTACTCATGCTACTCTCCCCAGCCATCACTCACCCCTTCTTCCCAAGCCTTTTACATACACAAACTCAGAGTTGATGACGGTAACTCCAGCTGATTAAAAATAGCGATAGTGAGAATTTGATTAATTAGCTTGGGCAGCATGGAAACCTAAGCTTAGTCAGCTCAGGCTGGTGTAACAAAACACCACAGACCAGGTGTCCTAAACAATAGGAATTTATTTGAGGAACGTTCTGGAGGCTGGAAATCCAAGATCAGGTGCTGGCCCACTCGGTTTCTGGGGAGAGCCTCCTCCCCAGCCTGTAGACGGCTACTTTCTTGCTCTGTGCTCATGTGGCAGACAGCTCTCCAGTGTCTGTTATTATAAGGACACTAACCCTACTGAATCGGGGCCCCACCCCTATGACCTCGTTTTTACCTTCATTACCTCTTCAAGGCTCTGTTTCTGAAAATAGTCACATTAGCAGTTAGTGTCCCAACACACACGTGTTTTTGGAGGACACGTGTCTGTAACGCAGTGTCAGAGTCACTTGCACTGTCTTGCGTCTCGGGCAAAGCACTGGGCGACAAGCCACTTAGATCTTTCCCACGTATCCTGGAGTCCCTGGCGGTCCTCTGCGTTTCAGCAAACCCACAGCACTGGTCTTACTGCAGGTAGGGCGTGGATCCCAGCCAGAGGGGCTTAACACCCAAAGTCCTGCCTCTTGGTCACCTTGACGGAGACCGAGTTTTCCCCACCTGAGTGCAGGGCGAGGAAGAGGAGTTTCCTGCAAGGCGGGGACTCTGGGCTCCAGAGTTCCAGGGGCAGCAATGCTAACTAATGAAGACCATCGTGGCACCTCGAAGGTGACGACCCTCATGGTTCTGTGCCAGCTGAGAGGAGCTCCAGAACCTTTCCTAAAGGAGGAAGTGCTAATCGGCCCAGCTCGCAAGCCCAAGGTGGAACGGCAGCCAGGTAAACACTCCTGAGGGAACTGAGCCGAGCTGACGTGGGAGGGGCTGCTTCTAGGCACTACCTTCTAGGTCGGGAAAATTAATACATAAAAGGAAGCGCCTCCTCCAAACGATTGCATTTCCTCCAGCGGGAGAAGAGGGGTCACACAGCGGTCCTAGAGAGGAAGACGACGACCTTGTTTAGCATCCAAGGTTGCTTCGATTGTGATGCACTTTCCCTCTAAAATCTTTCTCTTCTTACAGCCAGCCCGGTTCATGGGGGAGGAAAGCACTGGCCTCTCGCCCTGTTTAAAAGCACCCGTCACCTTCGGCAAGATGCAAAGGGAACCCTCATCTTGAGGGAGCTTCCAGAGAGGCCAGCTCCAAACACAAGACCTGGGGCCTTGCAGCTTGCCCGGATCTCATTTCCAATCCGTCCTCGTCATCTACACGTGTTGCGTCCCGTTTTTTCTAAAGTCATATTATGTTTGTAGGCTTTTTGCCCCACAGAATGTGATCTAAGGGAGACTGTACGTGTGTCCTTGAGTCTTTCTCTCTTTTTCATCATGCAGTGCACAAACTAAAGTGACTGGTCACAAATGGCCATTCCATAAAGTAAACTAACTATAAAGTAAGTAAATAAGGAAGCACTTCCTGTAGCTTCAGACAGACGGATGGACTGTCGCGGCAAGAGTCTGGACTTGGGGGACACCCAGCTGCACCAGGCCTGGAGATGACGCAGCACCTCGAAATTCTGGAGGGTAAGTCCCCCCTGCACTGTGCCCTCGGACATGGCCTGTCTTACAGGGTCACTGCTTCTCCCCCATCCCGCCAGCCCTGGCTACGTCCACTTACTGAGAGATACTGGTTTTAAACTCCTCATGACTATGGATTTGGACCACGGTCCACGGCAGAGAACCTGGAAGCTCAGCCCCACGGTTGTTCTGCGTCAGGCGCCAGCTCCCACCTGGCCGAGGTGGACGCTGGGCCCGCCCACCTCGCACACCTGTGCTCGCTGCCTCCCCGACACAGTGCGAGCCCTCTTCCCAGCCTCAGACCTGCCGGCTCCTGGCCTTTGTCTGGACGTCCCTCCTCGTGCCCTCTGGAGTTCACTGCTGGGTTCAAACCTCGGATCCGTTCGCGAGAGCTGTGGCACCCCGGGCACGCCCCCAGCCCTCTGCGCCCCAGCTCTCTGCTATGCCACAGAATAACGCATTTCCCTGCTGTCTCTGGGGCTGCTCTAAGGGTTCTCAGAGGCAGTAGTTGTTAAGCGCTGGCAGGGGGTCTGAACAGAGTGCCGATCAGAGGGTTGGTGTTGTCATCGCTGGCATTTCCCTTGGACGCCGATGCCGGCCACTCGGGCCTAGCTCACTGGGCTCTCTCGTCTCCCCAGACGGGACTTCTGCAGCACCTCACACTGTGAATTCTGTTCCCGTGGTCCTGTCTGGGTCCTCCCGCCACAAGGGGCCCTGCGGCAGGCAGCGGCTGTGCCATTTCTGCGCGTCCGCCAACCCTAACCGTGGACCCTCGCTCCGCTGGGCCGCCCTGAAGAGCGGGGCAGGCCCGTGAGCTGCCTGGTGATGGTGCGGGGATCGGTGCAGGGCTCGGCCCAATCCCAGTGACGCTGGTTCAGTCCACAAAACAGCAGAGTCACACCCGTCAGATGAGAGGGATCTTAGGTAGGCCTCTGAGATGTTTAAAGGTCCTCTTCTTCCTCCCACCATTACCTAAGCACACGTGACACTTAATTCAAAGAAACCTTTAGCTCGGGACAGTCTCATGTAGAAACAGAGAACCCCAAGACACTGGACAACAGAGGCACACTGAAAACTCTCGGTGGCAGTTTTTAGAAAAAGGGAACACAGACGGGACCGCAGCAAACTCCTGCCTCACATCTTCAACTCTCTGACTATAAATACTTCACAAAATGTTGGTACTGGCCCTAATGCGCTCATTGTTTATTATTCTTAAGCAGCTATGTTCATACCTACTTGGGTCAATATACAATTATGGCTACACAGAAACATAAATTCAGATCTCCCAAGTGTCATTAGAGTAAATTAACATCATTCAACATTTATTTTTCCTTTTTTAAAAAGGACCTCACTGCCTTCTACATTCCCCTTGTATTTGCTCCCAGATTGCTTCAAAATTCATATTTTGATGTGAAACATCAGGGTTTCAAAAAAAGACTTGAACATATATCTTTACCCATATGTGATATTATCTAGAAATAAACATATATCCCCTACTATTGTTATTTTCTGTTTTTGGAAAATATTTCAATATACAGTCATCACCATGATTTTGTAAAGAAAAAAAATAAGAACTTAAGGTTCAATTATCTGTAAATAGACAAAATACTGTGACACCAGAGGAGACCTAACTTCTCAAGCTCTAGCAGTTTCAAACAACACCTATCCATGAAAACAAATAGAAGTGAGGAAAAATGCACAACCGATTGACAGACGGTTTTAACTTGGCACTTGTGTATTTGTGAAAGGATTATCTTCAAGCCGGTGTATTTACTTTGGTGTTTAATGACTGCTATGTTCAAATGAGGAAAGGGAACCACTGTGAAAAATTGCTTAGGGAGAGAAAAATGCTTGCTCTGTTCTTCTCGGATGACCCAGGTGTCAAGATTTTGATGGGATGGCGGGGGAAAGGGTGGCTGTCTGCCCGCCTGCCTGCCTGCGTCCCCCTCATTTGCTGGCCTGTCAGAAGCTAAGCCACTGGAAACAGCTCAGCCCTGAAACTCTGACAGAGCTCAGTTAGCTGATTAACCAGAAACAACAGAAACCAAATCTTTCAGCAGAAGCTCTGCTGACCCGGCAAAGCTCTGCAGATGACAGCGCTAATAAAGCTGAGAAATCACCAGTCATAAAACTCGAACCAAACGCAGGCTTCCAGGACCTGCAAACTTAAGTTAGTGCCATCCACCTGATGTACTCCTGTGGCCATTTTACTTGTCGCCCTAAGTGGGACTAAATATAAACATCACATCAAGAACGCTAAGAACAAAACACCCGAACGCTGCCTCTTGTCATCTGTCTCCTCTCTGAAGTGAAGTGACTTAAACTGGGTCAGAGAGGCTGAAAACAGAGGACCCGTTCGCCCCTGTGACAACAGTGACGGACCCGGAAGGCAACGTGCCCCGGGAAATGAGCCAGCCCCAGAAGGACAGACACCGCACGATTCCTCTCGCGTGAGGCATTAAAACAGTCGGAGGTACAGAAGTAGACGGGGTGTGTGGGGGGGAAATGGGGAGCTGCTTTTCCATGGGGACAAAGGGACGGTTCTAGTAAGAGGCGTTAGTCTGAGATCTGCGCAGCAGTGTCTGGACTTGGCGATGAGGTGGAGCGCACTTTGAAATGTTTTCGGAGTAGAGACCTCATGCTAGGTGGTCTTACTGCACCGAGCGGTGGGGGTGGGGGGAAAGGGGGAGAAAACCACTAAAGGGGCACGAGAAAATATTCGGAGGCAATGGGTATGTTTACTGCCTGGATTGCGGGGGTGGAGGGCTAAACCCATCCGCTTGGATGCGTTAATTACGTGCAGTTTGTGACAACCTGTGTCTCACTAAAGCTGGCAGAGGCAGGACAGAACGGAGGAGGCCGCAGCCCCCACGTACGTACCTGCTGACGCCGACCCCGGTGCTTCCAGGACGGAAAGGCCTTAGGGTTCCCGGCCACGGGAGGGATGCTGGCTGTCAAAGTCAGGAAGGCAGAAGCGTCGATAATTCAGGGGGTGATAAATGAGGGAACGAGTCACAGGTTTGGACAGGACCACGGAAAACATAATTTTCTGCGGGACCAGTTAACCTGAGAACTGCTTTGCATACGCCCAATCACCAAGGTGTCGGCATTGTCGGGCGGGAGTGGACTTTGTTCCTCATCCAAGTTAACATGACACTTTCCTGTATTTATGAAACACATTCTGAACTACTTCACAGGAAAAAGAAATAAAAGCACTTTAAGTCCAAATACTATCACAAGGCCCGGCTTGGGGACATAAATATTCATGACATATTCCTCGTGTTGGCTCTTTTCTTTCCGGTTGCTTTTTTGGCAGTAGAAAGATGCTGAAGACCGTGGGCTGCTGCTTCGGAATTTCAGGCCACAGCTCGACCCGACGTCACCGTTTCATTGGGCAAACAGTACTGTCAAAAGTGACAGGCACCGATGAATTAAGCCCTCACGAGAGGGGTGCGAGGGGAAAACATGGAGGAAACGCGGAAAGCGCCATGTCTGTGAGGCTCCCACCGCTCGCACGGGTGCGACGTGTTGACAGACCCCGGCACCCACTTCTCAGACCACTGCTGGGGGAGGAGGGGACCTCGTCACCGCCGCTGGCCGCTTCACGTCTGAGCTTCCGCACGGGCACACTAGAGTCACAATCATCAACCGACGGGGACTGCTGCCATGTAAACGTTTCAGAACCATTCAGAAGGAGCTGGAGGAGAAAGCTGATACAACGCCAGCTTTATAACCAAAACACGAAACATTCCCAAGGGATGTGCTCCCAACTACACAGCGTATTTGATAGAACAAACCCTGTTATTATATGCTCCCTGGTAAATATTTCTGTCATGTCATCACTGCCCTAGGTGCTGCCTTTTAATTTTGATTACTTATAGCAGACTTTCTGTCTTTTCTCTTCTTTTTAAAAATCCTTTCCAGTTACAGTTGACATACTATATTATATTAGTTTCTGGTGTATGACGTAGTGATTAGACATTTATATGCCTTACGAAGCGATCAAATTGCTAAGTCTAGTACCATCCTGACACCATACATAGTCATTACAATATTATTGACTATATTCCCTATTTTTAGCAGATTTTCTTAAGGGAGAGCTTCCCATATTTTCAGTCTTATATTAATATATTTGCCTGCATCTTACCCATGTACTACATCTCCCTATCAAATTATTTTGCTAGTTCAGGACACAAACAATAGAGTTGACAGGTTAATTCACTTTCCCATTTCTCACCTGAAGGAATTATACATAAATAGCTATGATATGTAACTTTTAGCTGGAGGGAAACAAAACATATCAGAAATCCCCAATGGTCAAAAGTTGATCTTGTAGAGTAATTGGTATAAATTATTTCCTGTGATAGTTTTTTAAGATAAAAATAGTCTTCGACTTCTAAACATAAGGCATCACCAAAATTAGCTATGATATCAAAAAGTTTAATAAGTTAGAAATAATTCCCTAGAAAGGGATTCCTCTGTCTGCTGTGAACTAATACCCCCAAATCTCCCAATATGCCAATCTTCACAATAAGCTATTTTTTTAATAAGCTAAGAAATCGTCATCAATCTAATTTTCATTCTAGAGAAGTACAGGGAAAACCTGAGGGCGATGAAACATGTTTTTAAACGTTGGGCTTTTGAAAATTGCTTTAATCCAACATAGTGCTAAAGAACCATGACATCGGGGCATACTCATCTTTAGCAGGGGGAACAATAAGGCCAGTCAGGACCAAACAAAATTGTTGTAATCGTTCAAATAATACTATTCGTTTCAGAGCTAAACAAACAGAAAGAATACCTGTCTAAAAATGAATTCTATCTTAATTGCATTTCATCAACAAATGGGCAAACACATGCTAAGCCACAGTACAAACAACTCAAGGATAGGCTTACAACCTTGACAAGTTAATAATACTCTCTGAAATAGAGTGTCAAAGGAGGAAGCTGACTTACAGCTAAACATGTATGATGCTGAGAAATCACATCATAAAAGAAACCAAAGAGAAGTTTTGTTTTTGCACGTGTGCGATTGGATCCCTACCAACAAGGAGGCCAACTAAAACATCATTGGTGCTACAATTCTAATTAGTGTGTCTGAACTCTGTTTTGGTATAATTCCTACGTGTGGCTCCCAGGCTGAAAGATACCACACACAAAACGCATAACATTCTGAGATTTCTTATTTATCCATCGCGCCCCATTAATGTAAAAAGCTAAGCTGAAGGAGAGACCAAATCAGAAGAGCCAGTTCTCATCTATGCTAAGTAGTTTAAAGGCAGGACAGATGTGCAGGCTTTGAGATGTAACTGAGTCAAGGCTTAAGAGTCCAGACGACGGGTAGAACACTGAGTCAGCCATGGGAAGAATACACCGTCAGTGTGTTAAAATGCTGGGCAGTTTAGTTTGGTAGGGCAGTCTGTGTTGATTTGCTTTTAGATCCTGCTCATGTAAGTATCCTGCCCCCAAATCATCTCTCAACTGTTCCCTGTTCTTGGTAAGACTACAATTACTAACCAGAGGGGAACACTTTCGTCCCAGCAGAAAGTGAGCTACTAACTACATCTCTCTCTCATTCTAAGTCTAATAATTTCACTTTCTAAGGGCTAAGGGTGCAAATCTTTTCCGTTTGATTTTGTTCAAAGGAGCAAAACTTTCATTCAATACTTCATTTCTTTCCCTTCAATAAACTTTTTACTTATGTAGATGAACTCTTTTATTCATTTATTTATATTTTTAAGGTAAAGGTCACATATCATTAAATTAACCATTTTAAAGTCTAATAACTCAGTGGCACTTAGTATATCACAATGCCATACAACCATCGCCTCTATCTAGTTCTAAAAGACTTTCAACATCCCCAAGAGGGAACCCTGGACTCATTAAACAGGTGCCCCCCATTCCTCTTCCTCCTAGCCCCCCGCAATCATGAATCTGCTTTCTATCTGTATGGATTTGCTTATTCTGAATATTTCATATGAATATAATCATGTAATATGTTGTCTTTTGTGACTAGCTTCTTTCACTAGGTATGTTTTTGAAGTTCATCATTTTGTAGCATGTATCAGTACATCGTTTCCTTTTTTATGGCTGAATAATATTCCATTGTATGGATATACAACTTTTGTTTGCCCATTCATCCACCAGTGGACATTTGGGTTGTTTCTTCCTTTTTACTGCTGTGAATAGTGCTGCTGTGAACATACACAGACAAGCCCTTGTTTGATGACCTGTTTTTAATTCTTTGGGGTATGTGCCCAGGAATGGAACTGCTGAACGATAAGGTAATTCCATGTTTAATTTTTTGACTAATGAAAACTGTATAAAGTTCTTGAGATGATTCATTGTAAAGTTGGTGCTGAGAATCACTAGAGTAGAAGACAGACAAGACCAGAAGAACAGATGGAAGGCACCAGGGGGAGGATAGGAAGTGGGAATGAGAAAGGGCCGGAGGCAAAAACCTGGGAAAACAACCTTTCAAAGGCCACCAGCAGAGCCCACAAGGGAGCTGCATGATGAAGAAGGAGAGAGAGGAATAACAGAAACAGGAGCGCATCTAAGGGGCAGCCACTCATACTGAATGCAGGGAAGGAATCCAGAATGAAATCGAGAGCCTGCTGCTCACGGCAAGATGGGCTTGTTGCAGACTTGGGGCGTACTAGCTTCGCTGAGGGCCTGGTTCAAGGAGCTGGGGTGTACACGAGATGCAGAGAAGCAGAGGAGAGGCAGTGCTGTCACCCACACATCCATCATTAGCTCTTGAAAGGCAAAGACCATGTCTTGTCTTGCCTCTATTCTTTCATGACACCCAGGAACATATAATGCAAATATCAAGCCCACGACAAAAATCTTATCGGACCCCTTTTACGCTTCATCAAATAAAATAAGGTGGTGATGCCCTTGTCCGACAGAGCAGTGACTGCAGCGGAAGATCGACCGGAAACTTTACGATCCTTCTAGGATTTTAATTACATAAAAATAAAAACATTTGAGTATAACAATGTATAATTAGCAAAATTATTTCATTCTAATCTTGGCAAACTATTTAACGAATCTTTACATATTTCTCTCTTTTCATTGCCTAAATCACATTTTAGTTTAAAAGTATTTACCCATTTTTACATAGCATCCAGCAGTCTCTGAATCAACACCGACAGGAGACAGGGCTTCGTGCTCTCACTGAAAAATGATTTTTAAAAATAAATTCTCTTCTCTGATGAGAGAAAAAGGTAACTTTTACAACCATTACATTGTAAAGATGAAAAGTGAGAGTTCGGGTAAACTTAATGTTTGAAGTCACATATTCAATTTAACTTAAGTTTAAACTCTCAGTGAGCAGTAAGCACATCTGAAGTGCTCAGTGCTTTTCCTTTTTTTGTAAGTATGTGTTAACTTTTCTTTTTTAATCTTAAGTGTGAGATCAGCCAAGAAATGTCTCCTGGATTGGTAAGTGGTCCGTTATCCCAGATTCCTTTTCCCAATTAGTGCTTCTATTTTGTAGACAGTAACAGTATTTAATTTGAAATTTCCTCTCTCTGTGCCAATTCCAGTTTGAACCCCTTCCTGGAAGGCTTAAAGCACTTTGAAAGCAGCCAAAGTAAGAAGAGGAAAAAAAGATGTTTTTCTTTCGTATCAAGCACTTGGCGAGAAAACAGCGTGGAGACCCTGGAAGGCATTCTCAGCCCTCCCCTGAGAGTCTAAACGGATTCATTTTGATTTCCCTTGAAAAACCATGAGGTCAGGGCACATTTGATTTGATTTATAGTTTACCAGGCGTTTCCGTGTTGTTCCTTATTGTTTCTGCTGCTGCTGCTTGTTTCTGCTCGCTGACAAGTCAGGGTGACGCCCCCTTGGCCAGTGTGGCAGCTGGCAGGGAGACTGGCCTTCTCCCCATGACTACTGGCTCTGGGCGGGATGAGCAACACCCTCTAGTGCTGAGGACGTCACAGAAATCAGGTACCATCCACGCAGGAGGTTCACAACGTAGACGCGAAGGGGGATTATGAGAAAAAATGACCTCCTCACCTGCCTTTCTACCTTTCTTGCCATTTGCATGCCCCTAACTTGACCCACCCAAATGAAATCCAAGCGAGAAAGCACAGTGTCAGATGCTTAAAAAGAGGCATTGCTAGATATGACACCAAAACACAAGAAACAAAAGACAGACAAATTGGACTTCAGGATTAAAATCTTTTATGCAACAAATGATACCATCAGAAAGTGAAAACACAACCTACAGAATGGGAGAAAATATCTGTAAATCATACATCCAATAAAATACCTTCTCAAGAATATAAAGAACTCTCACAATTCAATAATTTAAAAATAATCCAATGTAAGCACGGGCAAGTGACTTGAACAGACATGTCTCTGGAGAAGACACACGAATGGCCACTGAGCACATGGAAAGCTGCTCAACATCAGTGACCAACAGGGCAACGCAGAGCAAAACCACAGTGAGATGCTGTTTCACCCACTGGGCCAACCAGTCAAAACGACGGATGATGACGAGCGTCCGCACGGAGGTGGAGAACGGGAACCCTCACATACTGCCGGTGGGAACATAAAAGGGTGTGGCGCATTGCGCACCGGCATAGCAGTCCCTCAGAGGAGAAACACAGAGCCACCACCCCAGCCAGCACGTTCTCCTCTAGGTAAGTACTCCCAAGAAATAAAAACGCATGTCTACACAAAAAAGCGTACGCGAATCGTCCCAGCAGCATTCCTCGTCACAGTCAGAAAGTATAAACGATCCAGATGTTAACCAAAATGGATAAATAAAATGTGGTAAATCCAAACAGTGGAATGTTATGCAGCTATAGAAAGGAACGAAGTACTGATACATCCTGTGATCGGGATGAAACGTGAGGACACTATGCTAAGTGAAGTAAACCAGTCAGAAAAGACGGCACCTTACGTGACAGCATTCATGGGAAATTCTGAATGGGCAAATCTATAGAGACAAAAACGCAGATTAGTGGTTTAGTAGTTGACGGTGGGAGGCCTGGAGGGCAGAGGACAATGGGGATTGACTGATAATGAATAAGAGAGTTTCTTTTGGGGGTGATGGAAATATTCTAAAATTGGCTGTAGTGATGGTCACCAAACTCTGCTGCACAGTAAAAGCCATGGACTACACCCTTTAAATGGGCAAACTGCACATTGAATTATATCTCAGTAAGCTGTTTAAACAAAAGAGAGAGGGAGGTCGTCACAAAGCCAGGAGCACAGCACTTCACGTCTGGACGCTCTGGTCGTCCCTCAGTCCCCCCCAGGGCCTCACAGCTGCACGAGTGTCCTACCCTAACAGAGATGGAGCTCTCGTTCATGGTTTAAAGCGTGTCTGGCTTTGTGCGCACTCCTGGCCGCCTTGAATGCCCTACAATCACAGTGACAAGGGCAACATCCGTATCCGCCAGGACGTGCCACCGGCCAGCCGCGCCAGCTGTCCTCGGCCTTGGGGGGCACTTTCCTAATTAGGAAGGGTGATGAGGACAGCAGAATGAAGGCGGAACTGTCGTCATGTGAAGGCAGACAGTTCAGGGTTCCGGGCGGGGAGGCGTGTTTGTGGGGAAATGGAAACAGACTCTTCGGTGTCATGTTGGAACAGGTGGGGGCGGGAGATGACGAGGTTGGGGACACCCGGGAGAGCAATGCTCCTGAAGTCAGGGCAGCGGGCTCCCGCCCAGACTTGTGGGGCACCCCAAATGGGGGTGTTGACAGAAGTGTGGGTAGAAAGGAGAAGTGTGGCCGATGATGCCACTGGGGCCTCCTAAGGCAGAAACGGCAAAGCCATCTTGTCAGCGTGACAACTGGCTATTCTCAAGGGACCTTGGCGTGAACCCACAGGAGGAGTTCGTAAAAGACAAAAACGAGGAAGTTAAAAGTTTTCTGATAACTGGCTTCTGAGAAAATATCAAAGAAAACAGTGTAAAAAAAAAGGTATAAACGTGTGTAATCACAACACACAAGAGCGGGCACAATAAGATTACTGACCCAGCAACTTTACAGAGATAGAACCCATCCCAGGTGCCATCGGGCAGAGCTCGCAGGTGCAGGAAGGTCTCCTGTCACCTCTCAGGTCGTCTACCGAACCTCTGGGGGGCAGTGGGGACACACGGCCCTCTATGTAATTCTTTATAATTTAGACTTCCAAAGCCCGTCAGATCTGGACCTCGAGTCACAACGCCCCCCCTGCGAGGCTCCCCAGATTTCACGACAAGCAGCAAAGCCTTCCGGTTAGGTCATAACACAGAAATCGGCACAGTAGGGACCAAAGTGACAATTCCTGTTGACCGTAAAGAAACACCCCACACTTGAGACAGAGGCAGCAAAACCCCACGCACCCCAGAAGCTGCACTCGGCCGCCCAGAAGCAAGGAAGCGGGGGGCTGCGGGCAGTTGCACCTGTCGCGCTCCCCACACCGGCTGAGGCGAGGGCTTCCAGGTCATCCCCTGGTATGACAATGACGGGAGGCCCTGGTGCTCCTTCTATCTTTTCAGAAGACGAGAAACAAACACCAAATCAAAACAAAACAAAACAAAAGAAATCACCACTAACCGCCTTCCATGCAATCTGAAAATGGACAGCTACATCTGTGTTTTTGGTTTGCTGTTTTTAGGGAACTTTACCCCCGGAATTCCCCAGCATTGACCACTTCTTCGGGCCAGAAGGCGAGCTGCGCCCAGCCGGGGCACAGCCACCTGCAGCATATGACGGCCTTGCACGGGCCAGAAGGCGAGCTGCACCCAGCCAGGGCACACCCACCTGCAGCAGATGACGGCCTTGCACGGGCCAGAAGGCGAGCTGCACCCAGCCGGGGCACACCCACCTGCAGCAGATGACGGCCTTGCACGAGAGGGCCAGGTCCAGGAAGCTCCTTCTGACCTCGAAGGACAGCGCGTACTTGAGGGTGTGGCCGTCGATGATGAGAGCCATGTCGTTCTCCTTGCCCAGCAGGTTGCCGAGGTCCGTGCAGTGCTGAGTGATGGCTTCCCGCGTCGCCTGAAACAATAGTTGGGAAGGGGGCAGTGTCACGTGGTTGCGTGTTTAATGAATCGCAACCCAAACAGAAATCAAAGGTAAGTTCCTGGAAGTGACGACACGCCCATTCTAACGTAAAATACTCAAGCATATTAAAACTTCATATATTAAAACTTCACCAGTGCCACCCTGAACAAGCCCAAACCCATCTGATCTCGGAAGCTAAGTATGGTCGGGCCTGGTTAGTACTTGGACAGGAGACCACCTAGGAAGACCAGGTGCTGTAGGCGGGAAAATAATAATAATAATAATGAAAATAATAAGGGATTGTAAGCTGACAAGGTCCTTGCAATCTGTGAGATCAACCAAGGGTTTCCTTGCCTAAAAAAAAAAAAAAAAACTAAAAAAACTAAACAAAACAAAAAAACAAAAAAACTTCAGTGCATGGTTCTCTTGGTCTGTCTTATTATATGTCAAATATCTACCTTTGATATTCACAGTAATCCATCCTGGCTGCAGTCTATGGCTGATCTAGAGCATCCAAATTCTTCCCCACTGGAACTTTGGTTACTAAGGTCCTTACGACTGTCTCTTTCTCCTCTCTTTTATCCTACGTAAACATTAGTCTTGGTGCCCCTAGAAACTCCACATAAACAAATATGCTTTCTGGAGAAAACAATAATGTCGATGGGACTTCATTGGCAAATATTTCTCAGTCTGCACAAGGTAATCTTAAAAGCACCCAGAAGATACTCGGGGACATGGAAATAACGGGAACGATTACTCTCGGGTCCCTGCTGAGAGCTTCGGATTAAAGATTAAACCATTTCTGTCCATGTATCGTCAGTGTAAGAAACAAACTGCTGATCTTTTCACATCGCAGAAAATATCTAATCAGATGACACTGCCAATACTTTTTAAAAAATTACTACCAGTCTAAATAAGTGCCTTGGTGTGGTGTCTATTATCAGGTGGAATTAAAGCATAGAACCATTTTTAAGATTTTTAACAATATATATATATATATTGTTCTGATCGTCTCAGTGAATTTATGACTCTGACTAGAATATCTGGTTCAGATATAAGAATGCAACTTTTGGCTCATAATAAAAAATCTGGTTTAAGTTAATCGGGAAGCACAAAAGTCTGCTGAAATTATTTTGTCTGGACAACTATCCTTTGGCTATTAAGTTGCCTTTACGTGCAATTCATCATGGGATAACATAAATTATAGTCTTAAAGAAAGAATTTGAATGCACAGGAATCCTCCCACCTCTGCAATCAGCACCGAGTGAGAAGCAGTTCTACCATCTTACTGCTCAGTTTTCACTCAGCAGGAGACACTCGGCGATATCGGAAAGACGTGCTTAAGGCATGGCCGTGCTCTGGAGCCCATCCCAACAGCGTGGACTCTAGTCCCAAGTGCCCGCCTACCACCTCTGTGACCTTGGGCAAATTACTTAACCTCTTTAAACTGAAATCTTCTCGTACGTAAAATGGAGCTAAAAATATTAATTCGACAGCACTTTTTTAATGGACAAAGGAGCTCAGTGGTGTAGCTTACTTAGCTCTGGGCTTGGCGCAGAGTAAGCGCTCGATAAAACTCATGCTTCCTCCACGACTACTGATTCGTTAGGAATGTCCCATCTCGAGGGAAATGCACACTTCCGCTGCTCAGACAGTGACAAAATGGCACGATCTACACTGTCATACGAGAAAATGGACAGAATAGCGTTCTAGGAATAAAAGTGAAGTACTTTTATGAAAAACGAAAATAAAGGAAACTCTCTACTTTTTCTCCATAATTAGTGGAGTCATTCTGAATGTGCAGCAAAACATCTATGGAAACATCTGTGTTTACCGAATTCATGCACCGAATTCATGCAAACAGCCTGCCCTCCAGAGTTTGGACAGAGTGAAGAAATCCCCCTCACTCGGGGGAATCCCAGCTCGGCGGCCTGGGGAACGCAACGGGTCGGGGCAGTTCGGGAGGGTGCGCCTGCCGCGGGCTGATGTGTGGCGGGCACGAAGCCCTTTGCGGAAATATTTCGCCGGAAGGAGGAGCTGGGGTACGCAGACCTGGCCCGCGGACGACATGCTGATGCTGCCACAGAGGCTCGGGCCGGCCTGGTGTCCTTGACTCCCCACAGCCGCCCCCATGGACTTATGAAGGGAAAGGCTGGGCAATAAAAACCAGAGAGGCACGGAGCGCTGCCTGTGGCCTTTTTAAGGGGGCCTAGCACACAGGGAGCTTTGGAGACACAGCAACATTACAAAGGGTATGTTTCTCTACTTGGGTCACTTTTGGAGCGTGCACAGGGATGGAGGGGACACCGACGGCTCTTCCTCCTCAACGGGAGGCGGAGTGGGGGGGCCGCAAGTTTGGGCAGCTGCCCGCCGGTCACTGTGCGAGGCTCTGGACGTGGGCAAGGACGGTGCCGCCACAACGAGCCTGAGCGCTGGGAACACGAATGGAGAACTGCGGTGGCTGAGCAAACCACGTTCTTGAGACAAATGCAATTTCTCCCTTCCCCCCAAAAATGTGTAGCGGAAGCACCCGGAAGGGAGCTGGGGTTTTGACGGAGGCAGGTGGGGACAGAGGGGCACACGTGGCTGCTCCTCCTGGGAGCCTCTCGCTGTGTCAGCCCGCAGTGGCCGCGGGGACACGCGCGACACCAAGCGGGAGTATTTTCAGGTTGAACCAGGAAAAACACTATGGACTGAACGTTCATGTCTGTCCCAAACTTGTGTGTTAAGACCCTAATGCCCAGTGCCATGTTATTTGGAGGCTGTGACTTCGGGGAGGGGGCGGGGGGGGGGTTGGGTCACCAGGGTGGAGGCCCCGTGACACAATTAGAGCCTTTGCAAGGAGAGACAGGAGACCAGCTTCCCTCCCTCCCTTCCTCATGGGACGCCGGGTGTGCCCGCACCTGGATCCTAACGTCCG
Source organism: Macroglossus sobrinus (assembly GCA_004027375.1). Classification (NCBI taxonomy): domain Eukaryota; kingdom Metazoa; phylum Chordata; class Mammalia; order Chiroptera; family Pteropodidae; genus Macroglossus; species Macroglossus sobrinus. The sequence goes on from PVKZ01001187.1 coordinate 191,533, forward strand.
CCTTCACAAGCGTGAAGAACAACTTGCTGTTGTTTAAGCCACTGAGTCCACGGTGATTGCGTTCCGGCAGCCCGCGCGGAGCCCGCCGGCTCTGCCGTGCTATTCTTGGCGTAATGGGTACGGACCGGCTTGGGACTGCAGCAGCACGAGGGCACTCGGTCACCATGCAAACCAGCGACCGCCGCTCTCGTGTCCGCCGCCTCAAGCGAGCCTCTAACCGAACGCATGACCCACACATACTGGTGACCGGCACGTGCCGGGTGTGGGAGCACGGGTGAGAAGGACTCTAACGCACGGAAGGGACACTAGTGCAGAGGCCGCCCGTGGGGGGGAACGAGAACCCGCTGGCTGTGCCGTGCTGAGCTGCAAACGGGGCTCCTGCCTGCCACTCGCAGAGAGAACACCAAGCCTTACTCAGTCACGCACGTCAATACAAGACACTCCACGTTTATATTCTATGGCCCAGGCATTTTCTTGCACACTGGTAAGTAGTACGTTAACAAATAGTTTCTCGTGTGTAAAACGGTTTCAATGAAGCAGTTACGTGAGTCAAGCCTATGATAACCAACCAAGCAAGATATAGTTATTACGGTACCTACTCTAATAACTCTCATGGTGATTTTAAAAAAGAAGCAGTTCCGAGAGGACACATCACATGTTACCTACTCCCATAAATCTTATAATACAATCGGGGTGGCAAATACACAAAATTAAAGCTGAAGTAACGGAAATCTTCCATTCTGCTGACGAGCAGAACCTAAACACCACCACCATATCAGCCTGCTTTGGCTCATTTTCATGGGAGGCTGGTATGACACTAAACTATAAATTCGACGGAGGGAGAAACTCCCTTTGCCAACCTCTGATCATGCTAACCCTCAGCAGGTGCTCAGTAAATATACTGACTTTATTCACGAATTGACATGTCTCAGTCGTGATTCTAAACCGCATCGTAATATCGTTAAGGGGCCATTTGCGGGTCTTGGAGAGGCATCCATTTTGCCTGGTGCATTTTGCATTACGATTTCCTTTAAAAAAATAACTGGATTTTGATGCTTATTCCTTGTCCCCTGGCCTTTCTGCCTTCAGCTTTCTTGGCTCCTAACCTCCCTTCTTACTTATTTTCCACCTTGGTTTCCCTGTGCTTCATCTGCTCAGAATCACGCCTTTGCTGCTGAGATCGAAAACCTTTCCCACTACTAAAACCTCCCCAGACACACCCTCCTAACGCCTCATCTCCGGCCTCTGCTTTGGTTTTAATCCCTGTGCTTTCAATGCCCACTCAGCAATAACCTTTGATCAAACCCAGACTAGCCAGGCTCACCACACACGTGTGTCAGAATATAGGTCCCTCTGTGCAGTTCTCGAGCGAGCCAATTGGAGGTATTACTATCACAAACAGTTCCTTATTCTCAAATGGACTATGATTCAAAAGTCTATTTGTAAGTTAGTTATTGGGCACTTAGAATCCATTTTCCCAAAGGAACGATGTTGCAAATTGCGGTTGGATCCCAGGGCCTGTTAATGCCTATTTAGCTTAGTCGCTAAAATTTATACTACAGTCTCTTATTTTAATAAAAAGCCAATTACTGAAAGTTACAATGGACTTAGCTGTTATGAGGAGCGTAGGGAATTGGGGCTGGGAGGGTTCGTTCCCACAAGATGCGAAACATTCACAAATCCTTAATTACAGCTTGCCTTTAAGGCATTAGTATAAAAATATGTATTTCCAGCTTTTCATACACGTTTCATTCACTTTCCTTCACAATTACACACACAGTTGAATGCTGTGAGCTGCATGGCCGAGAAGCCATCAGAGGGTCCGTGGGACGGAGCCTGCGGCACGCATCACAGCGCAGCCGCTCAGCTCACGGGCAGGTGGGTCTGAAAGGCGGTTCTCCTGCTAACCACTTTTTGGATTTAATAAACAAACCGGGAAGGATGAAAAGTTCTAGAACCTGGATGCATTTCTACCCATCTGCAGTTCGCAGAAAACTCCTCACAACCGAAGAGCGCCAGCACCAACGGAACCTGCCGGGGCCGGTCCCCCGCTCCCCGCCGCGAGCTGGGCATGGCAGCCACAGCTGCCTCTGCCCTCCCTTTGATGTTCTGCAAATTCCAACCGGCTCAGAGCTGACGATGCTGAAAACCAGGAGGGTTCAAGTTTCATGAGCAGCAATTCAACCAGATCATGCTTAGCCTTCAAGTTCAAGAGCAAACTCCCTTCTCCTGAATTAACCTCGGGCTAGTGAGTATCCAACGATAATGCGCGTCCTCCAGACAAGGGTTCCCGGTGGTTTTGTTGTGTTTTCATTCCATTCGTCTGTTTTTCTGGCCCCTTGCCAACTGTCAGATGCATCTCTTCCCACCCCCCGCCACCCCGCTGCCATCCTCCGGAGCATTCCCACTGTCCAGACCCTCATCCCAGGTACCACTGCATTCACCATATGCCTACCTCTTTCTTTTCTTTCTTTTTTCTTTCTTTCTTTTTTTTTACTATCATTTTAATATCCAAGACCATCTCACCTCTTTTTTGACAGCATTAGTACTCTCAATACTTTTGCACTTATGGACCTTAATGGGTGTGAAAGTTCATAAAGCTTTAAGACAAAGCACGAATCCAGCATTCCCATGATAGGCTGACAAAGGAAGTCAAGGCTGAAACCAAGAAAACTGCAGTGGTCTCTACTGCCAGCTTCCGGTGCCAGCAGAGCTGAAACCTCTTTGCTCTGGGTGTCACTTTGCTCTAATCTAGGAAGATCTCTAAATTTAAAATTCATTAGTAGATAAGAGGAATCTCTGTAAAATGTGTAATGTTCTCAAGATTTCCTATAATACTAATAACTTCAAGGCAGACCAGATGAGACCTCACAGGCATTATTAAGCAGACATTCTCAAGAGATAATGTGGCCTCTTGCCTACAAATACCCAGGGGCCAGTCTGGTACCCTTGGGTCACCTTTTATCTCCGCCCCCATCAGGCATTTCTCTACACTGGCCATCTCTGCCTCCCACGAAATGTTTCAATTTATGATAAAAAAAATTCTTGTATCCTCAGAGTAAATGAATCCCCAATTTACTGAATTCACATCAGCATATAAGCTTCTACAGAAATTTTCCTTGTTTTTTTTTCTGGTTAACCAGCTTTGTTGAGTTAAATTAACATAAAGTTGAGACATTTGAAGTGTGCAATTCAATGAGTTTTGCCAAAGGTGTAGAGTCATATACTCTCTTCCACAATCGAGATACAAACATGTCCATCACCCCACAATCTTCCCTCCTGTTGTACTGCAGGCAATTCCGTGCCCTCACCATCATCGATCATCATCGATCTTATCGATAGTTTATTTCTTTTCGTTTCTAAGTAGTATTCCAATCTATGAACTTACCACAACGTGTTTATCCACTCACCCATTATTATTATTACGCATTTGATTTGTTTTAGAATATCGTGAATAATGCTATAAATGTTTGTAAACTAGTCTTTGTGTGGAAAAACGTGTTTATTTCTTGTGAGTAGATACTTAAGATTGGAATTACTCTCTCATGCCATCTGTACGGATGCACACAGAGCAAGTGCCTGTTTGACTTTATGGACGTGAGACTGCGTTCCAATGTGGTGGCGTCATTTCCCACTGCCACTGACCCTGTCTGAGTGTTCCCGCTTCTTCTTATCCTGCCAATGCTCGAATCATCAGTCTTTTTCATTCTGGCTCTTCTAATGGGTATATGTAGTGTTAGTGTTAGTGGTTTTAACTTGCATTTCCCAAACAACTGTTGACTATCTTTTAATGCTTAGTGAATTAAACAGACTTTTGTTTGCTGCGATTTCAAGACACACAACTAAGCGAAGTAGACCGACTCCCGTAGTACACTGGGGACATGTCTGTGCAGTGGGGAACACGTGTGGACAGAGGTTGGCCGAGAATTTCTCTTTAGGACAGCTGGGATACCCTCTTTTTCATTTTCTCCTTTTCTTTGTGCATCTCACCCCACTAAAAGACCCGCGTTTTCCTGCAGGCATTCCAGGCGGAGGCAGGAGAGAGGTGTGGAAGAGGCATATGTGGAAGAAACCTGGCAGCAGCTGCTGATGAATAAGCATCACTTACAAGAAAGGGACTATTTCTTCACGTAGGCTTCAGAGCCTAGGAAGTTTGAACACTGTCAATCACCACTATTTGCTGAAAGAAAATTTGACCAACAGCTGTGACAAAGATCACATCACTGAGGTCAAAAAGTTCCCTGAAAATATGCACCTTTTTCTCATTTCTCAAAGGATATTAAATACAAACCTCATATGTTTAATTTGTTTTCTTCCAAAAAATAGATTTTGATTTTAGTTCTAGGAATCCTTTTACAAGCTAAACAAATATATTTCTGAATAGCTGGGTAGAATAAGATCTCAGAAATACTTTACATGCTTGAAGAAGCATGTGCTATTTGGACCTCATATTAATGGATCCTTTTTGCAATTTTTAGAACTGGGATTCATCGTAAAGTAGATAACTCTTTTCTATAAGAAATGATTTCAAACTGTGAGCCTTCTGCAAGGAAAATGTGAAATCAGCATTTGTAAACAACTCAGTTGTGTATAAAATGACTCTCCATAATCCTATAGAACAGTTGTTTGTCACATATTTGTCCAGATTAGGTCTCTGAAAGTCACTGTATACTCTAGGGACATAATGAGTCGCTGCCACATTTAATTTCATCCCGTCAATTGGGAATATTTTAATTATGAACATAACAATGTTGGCTTAATTAAAAATTTCCTGATCTTTGAGGTGGGGGGGGGGACTAGGGTGAAGCTCGTCCTGCCCCGGGCCACCAGTGCCACTCTCTGGGACATCGCTACTCAGAAGCCACCTGCCCACTACGTCCCCGCAAAATGCCTGCCAAGCTCCTCCTGGCCATCTGGCAGCCATCACTCACTCTTTCTGGATCATATAACCTTTCAACCAGTGCTGGCCGAAGAACGGGAAAAGAAACCGCTAGGGTAGTTTTCTTACCACTCCCTCTGGGTGACAAAAGCAAACCACCAAATCACTCGGCATTCGGCAGGTGCTGAGAAACGCCAGTCTTGCCGTCTGGGGGGATCCCTGCTGCTCCCTGAACCCCCGACCCTGGCCGGGCGGTCACCTGCCGGGCGGTCACCAGTCTTCAGCGTCTGCAGCGCTGTCTGTGCCGGTCCCGCCTGCACATGCCCACATCTGAGCTGTGACAACAGCCTCCCGTTACACAACGTTAAAGCAGTGGGGCCTCCCACCTGGGGGGCCACTCACACGGTCGTGGGGCACGGACCGCGGGCACACAGACCCCGCGCCCGGGGGCGCGCATGCCGATGGGGGCAGGCGTGGAGCAGACAGACGCCGTACATGTGGCACGAGCCGGAGGTGGCCTGGAGGAAAACCGAGCAGGGCTCAGGGAGGAGGGGGTCCCCGGAAACCGGACGTCGGAGGACTCCGTCCTGTGTTGGGGAGACTGACCGCCGAGAGGAAATACAACCGTTTGGCCAGGAAATATAATCAATAGGTTAATTTTAGGTTAATTATTCACCTCACAGTAGAAAAATATAACTTTTTTTTTTTTTTTTTTTTTTAGCCAAAATTAAAAGCCAGGTGATGTCATAGGAAAACTCTGACACTCAGTTTCTCTTGAACACTTAGTGCCTGGGGCCCAGGTCCTACGGAGCCTCCGCCTGTCGGCTGGCCCCGGGCCTCCCGGGCCTCCGGGCCAGCGGGCAGTGGTCAGTGGGCACATGTGGCTTTGCTCCTCTGACTCGCCGCCCCACGGAAGGCGGGGATAAGAATCGCAGGGCAGGCCATGGCCTCCTGGTGTGGGGACACGGGTCCCCCTGAAGCATTGCCAGTGTGTCCCCGGCCCTGGCCCTGGCCCCTTGCACTCCTGACGGGACATGGCCCGTACGGAGAGGGGCTCCCACAAGGGGTCCCCCCGCTGCCCTGCAGGGTCGCCCTGGCTGTTTCCGGTACAGCCGTGGGGCCAGACACTTCTCCACCCAGCTGACGAAAGTTCAGCCCCTAAAACTCGGCTAGTAATTTTGAGAGAACCTACACATTCCCAGATTTAAAACCCAAAGGTATCCAGAGAGACGAGGGTTTCCTGAAGCTTCTTAAATTGCTTTCTGCAGAGATTTAACCTTCAATCTAACACACACACACACACACACACACACACACACACACACACTCCCTCTTTCACTTTTCCAGATGGCTAGCATTTCTACAGGGAAAAATAAAGTGTCAGCTTCACTATTTGAAATGTTGAATAAGACGGCATATTGGATGAGTTAGTAACTCCTAATGAGCCTGTGAGGACTTCCTTCTCCACGTACACACTTTTGGGCTCCCAAGCCTTAGATTAAATGCTGAAGAGGAGAAAAGTTATTCTGAGAAAAAAAAATATGTATGTATGATATATATGAAGACAGAAAATACATAAAACATTTATTTATATACTGTATATACACTATACGCTATATAAAATTCTACACAAACATATTACATATATAATATATGTAACAGAAACCACCTTTATAAACCTTAATAAATTAAACTCAATTCAGCAAACTCTAAGTTGTCACAAGCAGGTGAGCTTCAAAGTCTGGAGGCTGTAAAGATAGTTAAGCCCCACACCCTCTGTCTTCAGGGGACTTCTGGCAGAGACACAGAAATAAAAAACAAGAGGCCTGTAAGGGAGGGGTAAGAAGCAGGAGAAAACTGCCCAAACCAATCGAGATTGGTGTAGAATCGCCAACCTTTAAGGAGAAGTAATAGTGGAAAAGTTAAGACGGAAACCTCAGCGGACGTTAGGGGTGGACAAAGCGCTCCAACCCAGCAGGCAGCTCTGCGAAGGAACCGCAGCTCGACACCTGCCCTTACCATCCTGCCGCGAGGAAGGAACACCTAGAGATGCTCGGGAAGGCTAGGCTGGGGCAAGCGGGAAAGGTCCTGGGTTAGGAAAGAAAAATGATTCAGGGCTCAGCCCAAGGACCCTTCCTGCGTGGATGCTGGGGCCCTCAGCTGGTCTTACGCCCTTCAGTCTGTGTGAGATTACTCCAGAGCCGTACGCATCCGATGGCCACGTGTATGCCCGCCTGAGCGTCCAGGGAGGCATCCCGAACGCAGCACGTCCGCCCTGGACTCCCGTTCCCCGTCCCCAAGCCTGCTCGCCCCTGCCCCTGCATCCAGTCGTTTCGGACCACCAACAGCGGGGCCTCTGCAGTGAACGCGCTCTTTCCCATAAGCTCCCGACGATGCCACCCTTCCAGCTCATGCCGAAAACATCGGGGTCACTTATTCCCATTTTGCACACCCCACACAATGAACCCATCAGCAAACAACAACACTCCTGCCGTCGGAATGCATCCCGAAACTGGCCGCGTCTTGCCACACGCCTCCCCTAACCGCCTGTGCCGTGATTCTCGCCATGGCAGACCCGGTAACACGAAGGCAGAGCCCGGCCCTCTGCTGGGTGTGGCAGGGCTTCCGTTCGGGCCCAGGAGGAGCCCAGGCCACCCTCATGACCGATGGGGCCCAGCACCCTCCCGACACACCACACCATCCTGCCCCCACCTAGGCCTCTTCCAGACCTCCAGCGGGTCACCCCCTTGTCACGGTGTCACCGTCTCCTTCTGAGCTGCCATATTTAATGCCACCCTCCCCCCCACCCCAAGCACACTCCTTATTTCCATTTCCTGCTTTATTTCCTTGGGGGCACTTATCACGTTCGACCTTCTATATCACTTACTTCTGCATTTCGCTCACTGTCTGCCCTCCCCACTAGGTCACGAGCCCCGGGGGGCCAGGGAGTTCGGGACTGACTCTGTCACTGCTGTCTCCTTAGGCTCGGGGCAGAGCCTGACCCACAGAATATACTCAGATCTTTACTGAATAAAAGGATGGCTCAGGAAAGGCTAACGAGGAGAAGCTGGCAGACAAGGTCAGACACTCTACCGACAGCCACATACACAAGGAGGCCTGGACTGAGCAAGTGACAGGGTTGAAGACTTGTCAGGAGCGAAATGTGCAGGGTTTGGTGATGGCGTGAGAGCTGTTAGCTTGAACCACAGCTGACGACCTTCACGGAGACAGCAGAGGCCAGAGGGGCGAGGAAGCTGGGGGGCGAGGAGGACAGATGGACCCGAGCTCCGTTTCTGAGCCCGTCAGCTCAGAGGAGGCACATTCTGTAACCTTCCGAACACAGCTAAAGCCTAACGAACTCCTCAAGACAGTTTTAAAGGTTCAGGTCACTCAGACTCACTGGGTATGTGTGCCCCGGCTTACACGCTTCCATCCAGAACAAGTAGAAGCACAAACACCAGAAATACGTGGGAAATGATGATCTGCAGAAGACCAGGGTGTCCCTGGTGCTCGAAACTATGCAGAGGATAGAACAGAGGGGAGGCTCTGTTCCCCAGCTTCGTGGGTAATAGGCTCTAAATGCAGCACAGATTTGACCTCTGCCCTAAATAGACTTTCTGGGAGAGAAGGGAAGAAAACATTGATTCATCAGAGACTCCTGAACAGCCTACTGTTCACGTTACTTGGAATAAAGTCTGCTTTAAATCAGAATCCTTGAGACACAGAAATAAACATACCGAGAAGTTTCTAATTCTGGGCTTTCACCAACTGATTATTTTCATTCACAGCAGGGGACGAACTCGATACGGCCCCTGCGGACGTGGACCCACGACCACGGCGCGGGGCCGACCCGGCCCCGGCTGCGGCTCAGCTCGCGGGCAGCGTGTTCCGTGAAGCACACGAGAGAGGCCTGCGAAACGGAGGGGCCGTTCCAGGCGTCTCCGAGTGCTAACTTAGCAGCATTTGAGGAATTAAAGGAAACCCGGGGCAGCAATGTTTCCAGCGAGATCTGAGAAGGGTAAACACAGACGCCTCAGCACCAGGAGGGTCCTCTCGGTGAACGGGAGCCCCGCCGTGCGAACCTCCGTCACTGACAGCACAGACACGGGGGCCCGTTCGGCAGTTTGTGCGTCCTTGCTCCGTTCTTTAATCATTTTGTTTCCTCTCAAGAATTCTGAGTGTTTTTTTGGCTGTTTCATTTCATACCATGTCTGGCTTGCTATCTATTTGCTTCTGTTTGGGAAAGAATTTGAGGTGTTTTGGGGTATCAGGTACGTAAATGACCTTGGGGCTCCAAGCAGGTAACAAAGAGCACGACTGTGACACTAAGGGGTGGTGGGGTCTGTGGCCAACTAGGACGTGCCTGTCCCGACCTACCGATACGCATAGTACTTATCCAAACAAAGCACCACTGCAGGCTAAATCTGGCCCCCTGACCATCCATCTGCCACAATTATCAAGCCCAATCAGAGACTCGATAAGAAAAAGGAAATGACGATTCACGTAGCGTTTCTCGCAATCTATGAATAACAAGCACTCCAACATGCTGTCACAGGAGCCGCCGTTTGTAATGACACAGCAGGCCTTTGCTGGTGAGGGGGAAGCACTGACATCGGGTGTTTCAGTGGAGATGACAAGAATAAAATACAAGTCTGTACACTGAAACAGTGTACTAACACACACACACACACGCACACGTGCACACGCGCACATGCACACACATACACGCATGCGCATGCACACAGACTACCACACATGCACGCACATGCACACATGCACACACACATATACACACACACACAAACACACTAAACTCAGCAGAAGTGTATTACTCTTCTACCAAATCAGGCTTTGTGGGAAGCTTGTGTCTGGAAGACTCAGAATGGAAAGACCCGACCGCGGCCCGCGCAGAGGGAGGGCTGACACGGAGATGGGTTAGGAAGCTGCCACCCACACCCTCGGCCGCAGCCCCGTCCTGGATGTCCCAGGCTCGTGCCCGAGGCCAGCGTGCGCACACAGGGCTCCCCCGTAACCCGTTTCCTCCCCACGCACTGCTAGTGAAATCCCCTCGAACCGCAACGTCGGCAAGTCATTTTTCTGCTTGTGGTCCCTTGCCTGCTTTAGGTCCTATCAAATGCAATATTTGGAGATCGATTTCATGTTGACTCTTTTTGTTCGATGATTTTCATTATTAGAGCTTGCGACCTTCGACGGCAAATGACCCCAGACTCTCTCTCTCTCTCTCTCTCTGGTTGCTTTAAGCATTTCTGTTTTAAAATCCGAGGCGAGACTATTAAGTATAAAAGAAAGTCATAAAGACATGTGAAACCAGCCAGAAGGGACCTGGCCTGCATGACAGGCCAGCCCCGAGCGCCAGGCCCTGAGTGAGGACACCTCATATTCCGTAAGTAACTCAGCCGTCTACGGTGGGGGGAGAGCTTTAATGCCGCTGTAAACCTATACGCTCACGTGACTCCTCAGAGCAGCCCTCGCAGTGCGAGAACTTTCGGGAAGGACACCCGGCAGCTGAGGGCCGGGTTCGACATTCCTTGGGGTGTAACTCCATCGGCCGGCCTGCAGGCAGTCGCCAAGCGACTGCTTTCTGAAGAAAGGGAGTCGCGGGCCTAATCACCGGCCGCGTGCCCCGTGGAGGGAAAATGACCCGCAATAACGAAGGTGGGGGAAATTGCTCTCGTGTGAGTTTTAAGAGTTTTCGTGACAGATGAAGGGAACTGGGGCCAATTAAAGCAGCAGCAGGACGAAGGAAAACAGCAGCCGGGGCGCGTGCCAGGCCGCTCCAGTCTCCCCGTCTGCAAGGGGGCGGGGTCCCCGAGCCACACTCTGGGAAAGGATCTTATCCCCAATTATCAAATCTCAAAACAACGAGGTGTTTGGGGGGAGCGTGGAAGAAGCGTCCACAAGAACCCAGAAGCAATGGTGGAAGGTCGAGAAGAAAGACTTTGCAAATGGAGCGCGGCCGACGGATGCCAACCCTTCGTCAGCCTTCCATTATCGTCGCTAAAGCTGCATGACGTGTCTTACTCAACAGAGTCTAAATTACAGAGAACGGCAATCACATTTTCCTCCACACTCAGCTTTCCTTCAGCTGTAGTTACACATGTCGAGTTACACACCGAAACTGAGACGCAGTGACTGCACCGGTGAAGGGCCACAGCGGCCTCTGTGGCCCGGATCACGTTCAGAAGCAGCCGGCCCGGCAGAGACCCCCGCCCATCAGCCAGAGGGCGAACCGGATCACAGCCCACGCAGTCAGTCTAACGTTTTCCCTGTTCCTGTGGATTTTAAAAGGCACAAACCACCAAGGTTTCTTTTTTGACATCTTAGATCTCTGTTTTCACACATCCGTGGCAAATATGCTATTTCAAGGTGTTCTTTGTTTTGATAAGGGGTAGGAGGGAGGAGAAAAGAGTAAAGGTGAGATACTCGCCTCTGAGAAGGAGAAATGAACCCACCCACAAGTTCACGTTGGCAGTTTCTCTCTTTCCACTGGAGCCAACTGTTGGTCCTGACACTGCCCTTGACACTGCACTGGTGGCTCCCTGCTGGCTCACGGGCCAGCCGCAGACTGAACAAGAGGGGCCACTGCCCCGAGCCCCATGGCGGTCAGGACCAGAGACACACACGCCAGCCGTGCTGTTCCCCAAAATCATACCCGTCAATCCCTGGAAAAATTATGAGCGTCGAAATAGTCAAGTTAACACCAAGCCAGGGCTACGCAAACACTTCGTTCTCATGCAATGTGAGAAAAACCTTCTAAAACATTAGCACTCATCCCGAATTCATTTTGAAGTGCAGGAACTAAGAGGCCGAGATGGCTGAGATGGAAAAGGCTGTGAGTGCAGAAGGTGCCTGAATGACGACGCCCGAAGCCCCTCACTTTACTTACAGAGACGGAGATGGCGAGAGCTGGAAAGGACGTGAACGGTTAGCGACAGAGACTGCAGAATTCTGCCGGGATGGAGAGACCCCAGTGCTCGGCAGTTCCCCACGCTGCTCTCTGAGCCTTCAGTGTCCACGACTCTGCCCTTGGTCTTGACTTTCCTTTCCGCCTCCCTCCAACCCTTCTCGGCTTCCCAGGGCTGCCAGCACTAACCGCACACAGGGCGGCTTCAAACGGCACAGTCCCGGCAGCCAGGGCCATGCTCTCTCCGAGCCTGCAGGGGAGAGGACTTCCTAGCCCCTCTGGTGGGTTTCTAGAAATTCTGTGGCTAGCAGCTGCTGCTGACGTCAGCCGCTGCCACTGCGCTGTCCCTGTGTATGGGTCTCTTCTCTTCTTTACGGACACTGGCCATCACACAGGGGCCACCCAAGCCCAGCAGACCTCATCCCAATTAATTATACCTGCGATGACCCCATTTACAAGTGAGAGCACATCCTAAGGCCCTGGAATTGAGGACTCCAGTATATCTTTTGGGGGGGATACCATTCGATCCATAAAAGACACTCAAGAATCTATAGCATGAAATTGTCCCGTCCTTCCCTCTCACTCAGTTTCTGCCACCCCTTCAACACCACCTGCCTTGTTTCTAAAATGCGTGTTGTCTCCCAAGCCACTGATGACTCACTCTTGGGTCTTTCTCAGCCTGCCCTACCTCTCCGACTACCCTGGATGTCACGGAGACGGATGCTGTCTTAATCCCCTTGAACTTCTGTTATTTCTACTTTTCTAATCCACAATGAGCAATCTATGTTCTCAACACACATTCCCAATCTATAGAGCATCAAAGAAAAAGGACGATAACAATATCGACTGCTCTTATTTAATACTGCTTGACCTTGAATGAGCCCAAGTCAGTGACCTTGACCCAGGCCTCTCCGGATCCTTCATGATGACCCCCTGAGTTTCAGAGCATTTATTCATTTGAAAGAATATTTGCAATTACTTACTGTGTGCTATGAATCATTTAACTCATGTTCAAGATTTGATGGTACACGAGACTCATAAAATCCCGCCCTTCCAGAACTAAGAATGTCTCAGGAATACAAACAAGTAAACGTACAGGGTTAGGTGTGAGAAGTGTCGTGACTCAGGCAAGTGAGAAAGCTACACGTGCGTCGAGGGAGGCCGAACGCCGAAGGACATTAACTGGACCGTCTCCCCTGGGACAGTCCCTGGCCTCTTTCTAACGTCATACTTCTGCCTGGGTGACAGCATTGCTCCGAAACCTGCATCTGCTCCTGGTGGTCGGCACCCAGCCCAGCCTCAGCTCTTCCTCTGAGCTAATGACTAGATTCCGTTCCAGTAGTTGACCAGAATTCAGCAAGTCCAAGGCAAAGGCCATCCCTTCGGTTTCCTTTAGTTAATTTTACTCCGCTCGGTCAGGGTTACCACCTTGCTCTCAGTCATCCAGACTTGGAACCCAGGCGTCCTTCTCACCCCTTCCCCGCATGGCTCCCCCGGCTTCCACGTGTGACCTTTCCATCCATCGTCTACCTTATTCCCACCTCCATAGCCTCGATCCCTGTCCTTGTTAACTCACTGTGATTTCTGGAACGCCATCTTCACCGTGTTACCTTCCCTCAGACCTGCCCACTGCATATTCCGACTTACAAATAACGTGGATTTTTATAGCATGTTACAGCTTGTAAAGTGCTTTCACGCGAGTCACTTTTCATCCCCGCATCAGCCTGCGGTGAACTTGTAGAGGAAGAATTATTTTCCTCACTTTATGAAGAGGAAATGGCCTGAGAAGTTAAATGACACGCCCAAGGTCACAGAGCAGGTCGTGGCAGAGCCACCGGTCGACGCCAGGAGCTCCACAGGCACCCCACTGCCGACGTGTCCTCCCAAAGAACGCTTCTAGCCCCAGGTCTCTGCATGCATTGCGCTCCAGATCTGTTCACCCCAGGGGAGATGTCCTCTAGAGAGGCCCCAGGGTCCTTGCCCTCTGCCCGGTCCCTCGTCCTGCCCTCCCCCCTCGAAGGAACCCCGGCCACAGGAGCTGCTCTTGGGGAAGAGCGGGGCTGGCGGCGAGCGCCAGCAGCCGAGCCAGGAGCATTCACTTTAGCGCCCCAGGTCCAGGCAGTTCCGTGAATTCAGCAGCTCCCCAGTGGGGCTTCTTTACTCCCTAAACTCCCGGTACTCTTGTCCACATTCTCCACCTGCTGCCAGCCCAGTCGCTGATGTCTCTTCCTTTCTCCTCGACCTCCTCCATCCTTCATTCACTGCTGAAAGGACCACCGTAACCATAGAAACCTGTTCAGTGCCAAACCTGACTTCTCAGTTTGGTGGGCTCGGCCTTCCACATCCAGGCAACAAATGTCGGATAGCAATCCATCAATCACTGAGAGCTTTGCGGGTGCTAGGGACACAGAGCTGAAGGCCAAGTTCCTGCCACCGCAAACTGCGTGTACCCCTACTGCCCCGTCCACTGCATCCCACGGAACCTGAGCTCTTGTGAGCAATCTCCCCTTCCTCTTCAACTTCTTAACACCCTGCATTATGGCCAGCATGAAAATCTAGATTTTCTCTAAAGACACCATTTACCTTATAACCCTCTGTAATATTTTCTCTGCTTTCTATCTCTTCCTCTCTGATCTGCACCAGGTCAGCACCGTGCTCCTTCCAGAAACTTCGGACCTCTCATTCTCCCATCATCTCCCCGCTTCCTTCCGAAGTATACATCATCCACTAACACCCTTCGTACCCACCTTCTGTGCAATTATCGAGTCGACTCTTCCAGGCTCTCTTTGTGAAGACACAGGAGATTAAAGATGGTCGAATTCAAACACAGACTGAGGACCATCTCCTAACAGAGGATCAGACCAACTATCTCCCTCCTCTTGCTCTCTATTCACTTTAGGCTTCACCAAGTCCAAGTTCTTACACTTCCCAAACTGCCCTTCACATTCACACCTTGTCCCAGGACCCTCTACTACCTTCTTGCTATTCTTTCATTCTTTCATCCTTCAAAATAATAATAATAATAATATAAAATAGAGAGAGAAAGAAAGAAAGGTTTCTTCTCCTCTGCCAGGTCTCTCACGAGCCATAGCACATGAAAGTTTCCGACCACCTTCTAATAAGTTATATTCTGCCTGTACAGACAATGAGATTTTGAGAGGCGTAGAAGCCAGGCGATGGAGTTTATATTGAAAGTCTCAAGAAAACAGGAAACTATTATGAGTATTAGGCAAGCATTGTCCAGTAGAATCTTCTGGGTTATAAAAATGTTCTACACTGTGCACATGTGGCTAGCAAGCAGCTAAAATGTGGTTAGTACAACTAAGGGACTAAAATTTTAATGTTATTTAACTTAATTTGTCATTGTGGCTAGTGGCAACCACAGCGGGAAGCAGACTTATACTAAGCTGATGTTATGATGGATGAATTTTTAAAAAGATAAGTCTGACCCAGTAGGACAGCAGATAGTGTGCTGGGCGGCGGGGTGAGGGGGTGCAGCAGGGATAACTAGCTAGGAGCCCCCGGAAGCAGTCTGGGCAGATTTCTCTTTCCCTAGAAAGAAGAAAAAGGAGATGACTGCCCTATCAACAAGATACTAGGAAATAATAACAATGGCAACAGAAAAAGGAGTTGGTGGTTTCCCAAATCCCTTAAAAAAAAAAAAAAGAAAAAAACAAACACAAAACAAAAGCAAGACTACAGAAGACAAGATACTTTTTGTCTGGGAGTCTTAACTTGTCATATTGAGTTTCCTATTGAATAACTACCAATAACAGATTTTAATCCCCCACTAATAAGTTCATGGTTTCATCATGTCAAATACAAAACTAATTTCTAGAAAGAATGTACAAAATATAAAATAAATCACATAATATGCTACCAGGTTTTTTTTTTTTTCCCCCAATTTGGCAAAACGCAAACCTTTGGCCCACATAAAACACTACATTTCCGATGGAGCACGGTGAGGCTCGGAGGAGACAGCAGGGTGTTAATGACGTGCTCACGGAAAACAAACTGTGTTGCCAGGGAGATGATTGGAATACCCTCAGGTGGAGTTCACGTGTGGCCTCTGAGCCAGATTAGATCTTGGGCTTCTGAACACGGCCGTGCAGTGACTTGCGTTATTGCCCTACCATCCTCCACCTCACACAGAGACCTGGAACTTCTCGGTCCAATCAGCTCTGGCGAAGAGCGGCTGAGAACAGCAAAGATAGAAACAGCTAAGCCAGAACTGTCTAGCTCCTCCTTCTCCAGACACCTGAATGTTAAGGTACCTGTGCTCAAGCTCTCGAGTTAGAATATTCCTTAATTTGAAATCTCAGTCCTCTGACCCTCCTATCCCCAGATCATCTGCTTATATAACCACTGTCAACCCATCAAAATTCTCAACCTCCAAGGCACAACGGATTCTCCCAAATAAATAAACAAACAGATACACATATAAATCAAGAACTTGATGATAAGAATTTGATTTGTATAATACAAATCGAAGGGCAAAAGTGCCAGCTGGGGGATTTCCGTTTCAGATGTTCTGTTTTGAGCCCTCGGCATCGTTCCACTGGGAGCACTCAGGCCGGGTGCGGAAGGCGAGCTTATCCAACCCACGAGCTCAGCAGCGCCCAGGAGAGAGCTGTCGATTCTCTTCCAGACACCTTCCGCTCTGAAACGTACTCATCAGAACAAAGTCAGTGCGTGCCTGCGTCTTCTAAAATCTGTGTACGTCCTATCAAAAGCATACAAGATATTAACGGGAAAAGGTCGTGTCATCGCATTTCCCAAAATATTAAAATGAAAAACTACTTGATAAAACATATAACTTGCACAGGGTCACTAGAGTCTGCAAACAGCTGGCGACATGTCCCAAGGTAGCGGGCTGCGCTGGCCTGATACAACTCTGTCTGTCCCATCCTACCACCCACCTACTGACCGAGCTTGGTTTCAACAGCATAAACGTGTGAACAGGGGAAAGACAGCCCCAGAAAGAAAAAATGGGAGACATCCTGGTGCCTTTAAAGGCTGACAGCTGTGGAGCAGTGGCCCCAGAGAAATACAACGTGGCTCCTGCCCAGCCACGGGGCCTGGTGGGTCACGGGATGCAAATCCTAAGGACACAGCTGGCGTGACAGACATGTGCATTGCTACCATTCCCCAACTTCTGTCCTGTTCTGGCCTCTGCATCACCTCAAGGGGACTTCGTATGTGTACTTCGTATAAATCCTGAATGCTAACAGGCTGGTGAGCACACTCGGGGGAGCAACAGGAATGCAGGGACAAAGGGAATGAGAAAGAGCAGCATGGCCCCCATTTGGTTCCAGAACACGTCCAGGAAAACAAAGGAAAGAGAAAGGAGAAAGCGCCCTTCTCTGGCTGCCTTCCATTCATTTGGGGCCTAAAGCTCGCTTCTGAGCTGCTCAGAGGGACGACCGGTGGGTCTGCTCTGTTCCACAGCTCACCAGCAGAAGTGTCTTCCAGAGGCGAGTGGGAAATGAGTTAGGTGCAGTTTAAACTACAAGCTCCTTCACCACTGCTCCCTTAGAGGTTTAAATTGTAAATTTGAAAAATCATTCAAGTTTCACCTTGTGGGTGGCCAAGAAATGGGAAGAAATGACTACTTGAGAGGACCCAGGTGTGGAGCGAATGTGCCCAAGGACACTCTTTCTCCTGAAGTTTCGATCTCATTTTGCTCTCCAAGTCCGACGGGAATTTTATACTCTTTAAACAAAGGAGTACGGAACTCAAACCTGTTGCTGGGATGGCAAAGGAACAAATATGCCACCTCAGAGAGGGCAGCCCTGGCGGGAAACCCCTCCTAACCCGCCCATGCTGAAGACCATGGGCCAGTAGGCATCAGAGGCATTTACAACCCAATTTGCTTCGACCAATTTGAGGCCTAATGACTTGATTTGGGGGCCTTCAACTGACAGGAATGGAACGACATATTATTATTGGAGGAGGCATAATTTATGAAAACACCTGATTTGCATACGACATCCTATGCGTGGCCAGAGAGGGGAGGGGTAGGGAGCAGTGCGTAGGTCCTCACAGAGCAGATATAGTTTCCTCGGGGGACACATCTGAACCCTCGATAGGAACCCTGGGAAGACACCATGAACAGGATAAATCTACTCATGCTAACCTAAAAAGTGACAGTGATGGCTTCTCTGACTCCAGAAATATTACTTTGGGCAGGGAGCAGAGATTGCGGATGGCCAGGTTTTCACTTAAGACAGCGACACCACGGGCATTTCTGAACCATTCCTAAGACTCATTCTGACAGCAGGCTATGGCCAGGGTGGAGCCAAGGCTGAATGGGATTCCGTAAATGCAGCCTAGCTCCTGAGCTGCTGCTGCCGGACTAAAAAAAAAAAAAAAAAAAAAAAATTGTGTTTAAAGCTTAATGATGGCAAAGCAGCCTATGGAATATATAATTTTCAGCAAATGTTCTGTACCATTTTCACTTTTTCTCCCTAAGATCAATCTTGTTTCTGTTTTTCTCCTGTTCCTATATGGAACCAAGTATAACTAAGACCACACAAGCAAATAAATAAATACACCTTTTGAGTTAAAGGGGTTTTTTTACATGTTAGTTCGGAAGCCATTTTCCTTTTTTGTTTTCTTTTTTAAACTCCATTTCTGTGACTTATACTTTGTCAGCCTAAAATGTTTTTTTTTTTTTTCCCTACTAACCAATCGCTGTTTTGGTGGGGATGGAAAATTATGGCTAAATTTGTGTTGAGGGTAAAGGAATGAACTTCCTAGAGAAAGAAAGCAAGGCAGACAGGGAGTAATAAATGCCAATTTATAAAATATCACAAAATTAAGGTAAATTAGTAAGTAAGGTTGCACGACTTTCAACATCATATTTGTTGAAGTATTTTCTTTTTTTACTTCTATTCCTATAATTACAGTGGTATTATCCATGACAGGATTAGAGTAATGAGGCTTAATTTCCTGTGCGGTATGCAGAAATCAGTCACTGCTTTATAGCCACAGCAATTGGTCTCGTTTGCTGCATCATGGGTAATCCTGCAACCCATCCAGAATCTCTGTGAAGCTGAACAAGAACTATCAAACAGAATCCCATAAAAATTTAGAGAAAGCCATCAGTGTTCACTGGTAATAATTGCTACAGAACTCTGCCAAGAGTTCAATCTGAAAGTCACGGGAACAACTAGAGGTAAACAGGAAGACACCCCGTCCCCGTCCCTCTCCCCCTCTCTCCTTGTCTCTCCTGGTGGAAAAGACACAGGGGTTGAATGGACAGATGACATGGGAATTCTATGATTTTTTTCTATCTAAAATGCTATTCATATTTCCAATCTGAAGAAGGAAGCAGGGGAGATTGCTTTCAGGGAATACTGACCGTAAGAACTACCAGATGCACAAAGACTGTTGTCTTCATCCTGCTCCTTTCGTCTGTCCAACAA
The DNA here is from genome assembly GCA_004027375.1 of Macroglossus sobrinus. Lineage (NCBI taxonomy): Eukaryota > Metazoa > Chordata > Mammalia > Chiroptera > Pteropodidae > Macroglossus > Macroglossus sobrinus. Next base: position 210,764 of record PVKZ01001187.1, read on the forward strand.
TGCCTTACATTATTCACATCCCCAGAGTCTCCCAAACCACTCAAGCCTCCCACCCTGTAATTGTCTCTTTCTTCCTTCTGTGACCAGGCTCTTCCGGTCTTAAATAAGTATGTTTATAGTCTTGAAATGTCTTAATAGCTATCATACACAAGGGAAATTAGACTGAATATAAAAGTTCAAAAAGGCAGAAGTGAGACCCACTGGTACAGGTCTTACCTTGTGCTAGGGTCCAATGCATCTTTACTCAAAAAGAACTAAAACCAATAGACGCAGCAGCAGAAACATTACTGACTTAAGAAATTCAGAAAACAAACAAAAAAAAAAACAAATGGGAGCCAGAATTAGAGGTTTGGAAGTGAGAAAAATTTAGTCCCTTTATTTTTTAAAAAGTAGGCACATATTTTAAAAACAAATTCCTTATAGTTTGGGATTTAACTTCCCTTATCAAATGTATTAGAAAGAATATCTTCCTATGCTCAATTTCAACCCCAACGAGAAGTGGAAAGACTGCTGCCATAGCAACACATTGAGGTGATACTACAAGAGGCATCCAGTACTTTAGAAAAAAAACTATGATGCTACAGTCTGAAAAGAAGGAACACCTAAGATACCTTCTCCAGGGTGTCTTATAAGGACAAGCTGGGATGGAATTGGAATACCCTTGTATTACCCCTCCAGGAAAAAGTGCACATCTTCACATAAGACAAAAGCATAAAGAGACAGCAAAGGAGGAGATGCAAGACAGACAAGCAGATACTAACTCCAAGCTGGTACCCATCAAGGTGGGTGCTGTGGCCTACAAGATCCCCCAATGCACAAAACCATACCCTCTCCTCTGGAGGAGGCTACAGGCACAGCTGCGGCATGACATAAAATATAGCCATAAATGGGAAGTGAAGTAATGAAATAAACTTTTCAGTAATGAGGTTGACAAGGAAACAGCACCCTGATGTCAATCTGGGCCAAGCCTGCAGGGCGAGGGGCCCAGCGCAAGGTGGAAAGCCATCAAGCTGTGAGGCCACGTAAAGCCTGGACAAAATGACACGTCAGATCGCACGGCCGGACGACAAGGAGATCTGTCGGTTTCCAACTGAGTATTAACAGGAGCGTCCTCTAAGATGCAAAGCGGTGCGATCTGTGTTTCTTGGGAAGTGAAAGGAGAACAAGCTAAGGGCTATTCTGGTCAGGCTTGGAAAAGGTGTAGAAATGTAAAATCTCACTCGTGTTGGCTATATTGGTTCAATAGCTGAAAAATGATAAAACATTGTGCCAAGAGTCGTTTTTGTTTTAGGTAGCTAAACCTAAATACTCGATTATTTGACAAATCTCAGTAAACATTGCAGACAAGAAGGCACTATGCCAAGAAATTCAGAGAATGGAAAGTGAGCCGATTATTATGCTGTCTTCATATATCTTAAAGGCTAAGAGAAGAGATAGGATGTGTACAAAAAATAATTATAAGACAGTAAAGTATGAAGAGCCAAAAGGTAGTAAAGTTAAGTAACAAGGAATTCCAAAAAATAGATAGATAAAGTGTGTTTTACCCTTGCCGAAGCCTTCCGAATTTCCCACAACTGGAAGAACCGGCGACGGGGCCGGACTGCGAGGGAGAGGCTGGTGACGGACACAGGAAGAGGAGACGGTGGGGGAGGGGAAGCTGGGGCGGAAGAAGCGACAAAGGGGAGTCGCTCCGGTCCCACGCCGGGAAAGGCGACTGGCTTCGTGCGGTGGAAACAGGAAGCCGGACAGCAGGGAGCGCTGGGCGGAGGGGACCAGGCTGGACTGCGGCGGCATCGTGCACGCGAGTCACCACGGCGGCGGCTTCCTTTCGAGGCTCTTGAAATGCTTTTTTAAAGTGAACAGATCAGAGGAAGCGCTTTGAAAGCATCAGAGAGGCAGAAACACTGAGCCGCGGAGTGGAGACTGGAGGGCGAGGGGCAGGACGCCACAGCGACAGCGCAGGTGGTGGGCCGGGGGAGTCCGCTAAGCAGCCAGCAGCACGAAGGAAGGGGGAGAGGTCCCTTCACCGCTGACGCCACCCACACAGCTTCTCGACTCCCAGGCGAGAAGACACCCCTCGAGTGGAAGTCTGCTCGAAGAACTGCGTGTTTAGATGAAAACATCAACACTCAGATTTGTATAAGGTGAACATATCTTCCTTTAAAAAGTCATTACCCACACCGATCGGACTGCCCCAAATCCAGAACCCTGATGACACCAATCGCAGGGACGCTCGGCCACTGCCGGCGGGAACACAGCGGTGCGGCCACTGCGGAAGACAGTTCGGTGGCTTCTCACAAAACTAAACGCACTCTTCCACACTCCAGCAGTCATGCTCCTTGACGTTCATCCAAAGGAGCCAACGTCTCCGCACAAAAACCTGCCCATGGATGTTCACAGCGGCTGTACTCACGATGGCCAGAACTTAGAAGCGACCAAGCTGTCCTTCGGGAGGTGAATGAATCAATAAACCGTGGTGCGTCCAGACAATGAAATATTACCGATTAAAAAAAGAGTTATCAGCCATGAAGAGATAGGGAGGAACTCTAAATGCATGTCGCTAAGTCGAAGAGGCCGATCTGAAACGGCAGCTGCCAGTACGATTCCAACCGCACGACCTCTGCGAAAGGCGAAACCATGGAGACAAAACGCTACCGTCTTCCAGGGGCTGGGGCTGGGGGCTGGGGGGATGAACAGGAGGGGCACAGAGGAATTTTAGGGAAGTAAAATCGTTCTGTGTGATACTGTAATGGGGGACTCATGTCATTATACATTCGTCCAAACCCACGGCCGAGCGTGGGCCCCAATGTAAACTACGGGTTTAGGTGATTATGATGTGTCCCTGTGGGTCCCTCTGGTGGGGGCTGGAGATAACAGGGGATCGAGGCACGTGAGCAGGGAGGGGATGTCTGAGAAATCTCTGTACCTTCTCCCACAACTTTGTTATGAACCACAAACTGCTCTAAAAAAAAAAAAATAAAGTCTTAATAAAAACAAGTACCAAAAAAGAAAGTAATTACCGAGTGATGGAAAATGCTGGAATCGGGTGTTCCAAGAAACAGTTCCTCTGAAGCAACGATTAAGCTGTCAAACTCTGGCGCAATCAACATTGCGGAACTCGGGGATTTAACAAAACCCACGATCACTAAGGGAGAGCTTAACGAGAACAAAGGCCGCTGAACTTCAGCAGGAAAGCACTACGGCCTGCTAGTCCCTATTGCCCAGCACCCCACTGTGGCTAAGAGGGTGGTGGCCTGTGTCGCTAGTGCAGCCTACTGGTGCCAAGGGGTAATGTGGGCCTTATTCTTAAAATGCCGCTCTTGTGCGTTTTGACCTGGCCGGCAGTTCCCTGGGGGGCTGGTGGTGGGATGACCTCTGTTTGGCCTCTGCTCCCTCGGACTGGAGTAGATTTCCAGGTAATGGTGGAATCTGTTGGATAATTTAAAGACTGATGCTACCCGTGCCCACCTGGGGCCAGGGACAGCAGATGAGGCCAGCAGAGGACAGTCCCCGAAGCCTGGGAAGCAAGAAGCTAAGGAGGATATTTCTTGAAGGGATAGGGCGTGGGTGGGCCACCACATACACTGTGAAAACTAGAGTGCACATGGCCAGACTGACGCGTGCTCAGAAAAGACCTGAGAGGACCCTAGGTGGTTCCGATAACTCTGAACAAGCAGGGTTAAGGCTAACGCAAACTGTAGAGACCTAGCTTTGCATTCAAGCAGTGCCCCAGTTCGCTGCTAAGCTGCAAAGATACGGACAGTATCTCTTCTCTCTTTTGCTTTAGACATTTAAGGAAATCACTTTCAGATCACTGGAGGGCCACTGAGAAGATGGAACAAAGACTTCGGTGACCATACATCAACTGAACAGAGCCTTCGGTAATAACACACGACAAAGAATTTAGACTTTGCAAACAATAGTCACTGAACAAATGGCAGCCCTCAACCATCAATAGTGACAAGCCCTGATTAGGGGGAGAATGATTTCCAGAGTTATCATGTTATAATATTTTTTTTAAAAAACAGTTTTCAACAACAACAACAACAACAACAACAACATTATAAAGCATACAAAGAAAGGAGAAAGTATGTCCCATTCACAGGAAAAAATTAATTGAAAGAAATCATCCCTGAGGGGGCTCAAACATTGGACTTTTAGATAAAGATGTTAAAACAACTGACAATATGCTCCAAGAGCTAACGGAAACACAGGCAAGGAAGTAATGTATGACAAAACGGAGAGTATCAAGAAGGTGAAATCATATAAAAGAACCAAATAGAAAAGTTTGAGTCTGAAAAGTATAATAGCTAAAATTAAAAATCCACTGGAGGGGTTTAACAGCAGATTAAAACAAGCAGGAAAAAGTATCAGCAATAGTAATGATAGAACAATCGAAATTATACAGATAGAGGAGCAGAATGAGAAAAAAAGAATGAATAAAAATAAATAGAGCCAGAAAGACCTGTAGGACACCATCAAACATATCTCTCTCTCTCTCTCTCTTTCTCTATCTACTGATCTACCTACCTACTTATCTATCTATCTATATCTATCTATATCATCTATATCTATATCTATATCTATATCTATATCTATATCTATATCTATATATCTATATCTATATCTATATCTATCTATCTCTACGTCTATGTCTATGTCTATATCTAGATATAGGTATAGACATAGATATAGCTATAGATATAAATATATGGAGTCTCGAGGGGAAAAAAGAAGGATAAAGGGGCAGAAAGAATATTTGACTATTTGAAGAAATAATGGCCGAAAAATCCCAAATTTGATAAAAGACATAAATCTACACATCCATAAAGCTCAAAAAACTCTAAGTAGGATAAACTCAAAGAGATCTACACTAACACACATTATACTCAAATCGTCAAAAGGCAAAACGAAAGAGAGAATCTTGAAAATGGAAAGACAGAAGTAAATCATCATGTATAAGTGATAACTTCAATAAAATTAACTGCCGATTTTCCACTGGAAAGCATGAATGCCAGAGGGCAGTTGGATGAAATATTTAAAGCACTAAAAAGAAAAAAAAAAAACCCTGACAATCAAGAATCCTATATTCGGCAAAAGTACCATTTAAAAATGAAGAGAAAATGAAGACACTCCCAGATAAACAAAATAGGAATTTATCAGCAGACCTGCCCTACGAGAAACACCAGAGAGAACTGCCTCAGGCTGACGTGAAAGCCACTGGACAGTTACTTGAAGCCAGTCACACAAAGGAATAAAGAACTCCAGGCAAGGGACCTGCACAGGCAAGTATGAAATCCAGTACTGCTGTATTTTTGGCTTGCAACTCTTCTTTTCGTAAAAGATAAAATAATAAAGCAATAATTATGCATCTATGTTGAAGGGGCACATGATGTCTACAGATGAAATCTGTGACAATGACAATACAAAGGGGGTACAGAGCTGTATAGGAGCAAAGCTTTTATATGTCACTGAAGCTAAATGAATATCAATTCAAATGAGACTGTTATAAATGTATGATGTTAATTACAATCCCCATGGTAACCATTAATAAACAATTATATAGAGAAAAGGAAATAAAGAGTGTCTTAAGTCTGTTCAGGCTACTCTAACAAAGTACCATTGACTAGGGATTATAAATAACAGAAATTTGCTTCTCATAGTTCTAGAGGCTGGAAGTCAAGATTGGGGTACCAGCATGGTTGGTTGAGGGCCGTCTTGGGTTGTAGACTTCTCATTGTGTCCTCAGGTGGCAGCAAGGACAGGGGATGCTGTGGGGCCTCTCTGATGAAGGCCCTGATCCCTCACAAGGGCTCCACCCGCGTGACCTAAGCATCTCTCTCTCAAAGGCCCCGCCTCCTAATATTGTCATCTTGGGGAACAGAAGCTCAACACATGAATTAGGGCTGGGGAGGGACGGGGGGAACACAATCATTCAGACCACACAGCAAGGCGGCAATCAAAAGATACACTAGGAAAAAATCAAACACAAAACAAGGCTGCACTGGATGCCAAGCAAAAGACGTCAGACGTAAAAGATGGCACACCATATAATCCCATGCATATAGAATAATCAGAATGAGCAAACTATAAATATAGAAAGCAGACTGGGATTTGCCAGGGGCTGCGGGATCGTGAGAGAAAAACAGGGAGTCACTGCTTCATGAGCACAGGATTTTATTTTGAGGAGGTGAAAATATTTTGGAACTAGACAGAGGTGGTGGTTACATCACATTATAAATGTACTAAGTGCCTTAAATTGTTCACTTTAAAACAGTTAATTTTGTTATGTGAATTTCACCTCAACAACAAAAGAAAGCTGAAAAAGATTACCCCTAATTTTATTTTCATTACAGTAATAGTGAAAAGAAAATAACCAAAGCTTATTTCTCATACAAACAGAATGAACAAAAGTGTCCTTCTAAAGAAAGAGATACTGGAATTAGTTTTAGGATCATCTCAGCCTTGCCTCTACCCAGAAAATCTTAATCTCATTGCCGATCCATCTCAAAGTCTGACCCTTTTGCCCTAATCTCCCTGAAAGCAAAGTTAAAACGCATGCACATCTGTCGTAAGGTAACCTGGTGTCATCGAAAGACTCCGAGTTTAACATATACAACAATAAAGAAGGGAAAATACCAAAAATACCTACTTTTCTGCCAAAAATTCAAATAATTATTGCAACAAACCCCAATATTTTAGATAACCTTTTGAAGATTCGACAACTGCGATGTTCCAAGGAAGATCTTCCCACGAACTTTAAAACCTAGATCATACGATGTCCACACGTGAAAACGTGAAGGCAAACCAGCCTGGGCCAGGGGAAACATTTCATGTTTGATTTGAGATCCCTTGATGTCCTTCCCTTTGGCCAGTGAAAAGCAAAGGCGAGAAACACCAGTCTTAATATTAAAATTCTCACCACACATTTTATGACTATATAAGGCTTAAAAAACTAGCTCTGGATTAAAGATCCTAGCCAACATGGTAATCGTATGCAGCTTTAAAATCCATGATTTCCGGAATTCAAGACTGGATGACAGGAGGTCTGGGCTGGTTCTGATTAAGCCCTTACCTGGCACAGACACAAACCATGCAAACACATGTTAGTCCCTGGAGCCCCACAGCCTTGTCCACATGTCACATGTCACACATGTCGCTAAGACCAGAACGGAAGTCACATACCAGGGAATGTAAGTGTGCAAAAGCATCTCTGCAGCTGACAAAACTCATACAGCGTCCTAATTCTGACTGACGTGTTCTAAATACTCAAAAAAGTTGAATGATCTGTCATGACTTCCAGGCAGGAGAAATGAAGGCCAAGCCTCGGGAAGCCAGAAACTGGTGACGGCAACAGGCACGTGGAGAAAGCTGGCATGCGTCTTCGGTGGTACCTCTGGTCCTCTCTGGAGCTCTTCCTGTGTCTTCCTGCTCAATGCGCCCCCTCTCCCTACCCAGTCTGGGCTTCACGTGACCATTTTAGCCAAACCGATCCAAACTTCATTTGCTCATCCAGCTCCAGCAGTCACTGCCCCTGGCAGCTGCTCACTCTGTCTTGAACAGTTTCTGGGGCGTTCTCCCCATCCTCCCAACTTTATTGAAGAATAATGAACAAATATAATTGTGTGCATTTAAAGTATACAACATGGTAAGTTGATATACATATATACTGTGGAATGATCACCAAGATCAAAAGAGTTGACACAGCCATCACCTCACACAGTTAACGGTGTGTGTGTGTGTCTGTGTGTGGTGAGAATGTGTAAGCAACTTTCAAGTATACGATACCATATTATGAACTATAGTCACCATGCTATCAGTCAGAGCCTCAGAACTAACTCTTCTTTTGACTGAAAGTCTGCATCTCAGGGCACCCTTGTTGGGAGAGCTCATCTTTGAGTCAGGCTACAGCAGCACATCTACAGGCCCCGAGACAGACACCTCCTGACGGTGACATGCACGATGGGCCAGGCCGACTGGCTGAGAGGAGAGGGTAGGGTCACGTGACCCACCGTCCCCACCAGCAGAGGTGTGAGTGGGAAAGACAAAAATAAAAATCTCAAATATTGCAACCATTCTATTTAATTTCATATTCTCTCCTAAGACCTAATCAATATTTGAGGCATTTCACTCAGCATGCAAGAAAGTAAATTGCTATTTTAATCACTTATCTTCTAAATTCTACGGTTTCTAATTAAACTTCAGAATTGCACCCCCTCATTTCGCTACATTAACTCCTCAAAGTTACAGGCTTGACAATGGTTTTAGGCCATCGATGGTTAATGACGATTCCTACTAAGGAGACCCTCAAAAATGTCTTTGGTTCAGCAAATGGCTACAATAGAAGTGAAATTAGTATTAGTTCTGTACGTAACAGGTGGTAAGACGGTCCCATTGCCTATCTCTTTTTATCATCAAATAACGAGTCTAGAACAAAAAGGATTCTAGTCCTGAAAAGGAATCTGATCTGCGATCTTAGAAATAGAGAATGTCAGAGGTAACTCTGGAGACCAAGGGATAAAAGCCCAATTTGTCACCAGTGAAAGAGAAAAGGAGGCAGGTTATGAGGCCATTTGAGTGTTACAGCAGGTAATGAGGTTACACGAGACACCCCTGCACCATCTGCTCGATTTCGACTGCAGAGGTGACCCGGAGAATACCTCTCCCACCATTTATGAACTTCTAAGTGAGATTTGCTCAGTGATATAAGTTCAATTCAAATTTTACAGATACGATGAACCTGAACTAACTTATGAGAAAAAAAAAACCTGAATTACTATCGAGGCAAAAGTCATAGCTGCAGTGAATTAACTTTCAGAGGTATGAGTTCAATTTCATTGAACCTTTGCATGCAGGAGCTTCATCAGCTTTGGAATTAAATGTGAATCTCTGTTCTGCCACTTACTGTGTGTGTGACCTTGGCCAAGATGCTTGTCTCCTAGGAACCCGGATTTCCTCTTCAACCAGCCAAATGGAGCCACCACTTCCTATCTGGACACCTGTGCATGCCCCCTGGGATGGTCGCCTAATGTCACCCAGGAAACAAAGCACAGGCCAGGTAGTTAAATGTCCGCCTCGCTCCCTTCCTGCTATTTAAGTTCTGGATGATTCCTTTTCCTTTGCATTTGGGCTGTTGTCATCTGTTCACTGACAGGGTACTTGGAAGTGAGTTAATATCTTTACATAAGGATTTTCTCGTGAATTATAAAAGGATGTTGCATGCAAATATTACCTTAAGCAGGAGATACCTTCCGCACAGACCTAGGGTTCCTTTAAGCTTTTCAAGTGCACTGTCTTAAGTCCACCTGCTCAGAGTTTGAAGGGACAGTTACAGCCTAGAGAGGATCACATGTAAGTACCCTGATGTGCAAGGGTTATCTGTTGCCGAGGGCTCTTTTTTTTCCCAGATGGGACTGGTCGCTAATTCACTCCGGGCTGGTGACTGTGAATGCATGCTTCCCAAAATAACTGTTTCAGATGACAGTGGCTCGCTCTTAATTTCCAGTCGAGTTTTTGTCAGTCACGTAGAACATTTCATGAACAGTCTTATTTTGATACCAAAGAATCTAAAAATTAGCAGGACCTCTTTCCTGTTCAATAAAATTAAGGGAAAAAAAAGTATTTAACAGGTAAAACTAGAGAACAAGGAAGTGAATCAGGGAATCGGAAACCCATCAAGAGGCAGTCAGCATTTAGGATTAAATCAATCCCATGCTAAGCCTACAAATTCTTTCCTTCTTAAACAAATGGGCCACCATCTTGGGTACCTACCAAACTTTGCCAAAGATGCAGCCTCCAAAATAACTTCATCGCTGAAGCTGTGAGCTTCCTTTGTGTCTAGGGAACCTCTGCCCATGAGTCATACCGGGTGATGACAGCTGGCGTACACGGTGCTTACAATGTGCTATACAGTACACTCTTTTAAGGAGCGTGCATATTTCAACTCATTTCAGCCCTCAATAATCTTATGAGGTAGGTGTAAGTATTAACACCATTTTACAGTTGGGAAAGGCTAGGCACAGGCAGTCTAAGTAGTTCGCCCCAGGTCACAGCTGCGAATTAAAGAACCAGGATTCAAACTCAGACATCTGACCTCAGAATCCTTGTGAATCACTAGCCTGTCCTGCCTCCGGAAACACAGATGCTCACAGTACACAGTCCTCATTGTTCGCAGTGCTCCTCAGCATACATCCCACGAATGATTTCACATGTGTAAACCACAGCTTCGCACGCTCGCTTCCATCAGCATCTGCTCCTGTCTTCTCCCTTGAGAATGTGATGCCTTATTTCTTAAAATATTTTTATCAGGACAACAAACTTACCCATCACGTCCAAAGAATGAAATTTAATGAACGTTTAATGCCCACTGGATATCAGCGATGGGCACTGTGGGCAGGCCCTACAGTTCATGATTCTAATATCAGAGTTCGCATCTTTTAAATTTTGCTTCACATATTTACACAGGAAGATTGACCTAATCCTGCATAAATTCCTAACCCTTTTCCCATGCTTTTCTTAAAGCAATTTTCACTTTATTTAGTATATGAATTAGATATCACAAGCCAGTGAGAGAAAAGAAGATGAATCTTAGGCTCCACTCAATAATCCATGTAAGTATAGTATATAGGTGACAGAAATAGTGTTTCTGACCTACCCAGGGCCAAGAGACCAGTCAAGATGATGAACGAATATCGTCTGAATCTATAAAGGTCCAAGTAGAAAAGCAATTTTGATCTTTAATGCCACACTTGCTTTTCAGCTTATACATAAACACACCTTATACATAAACACACCAGGTGGGGGTTTATGTATAGCAGATTTTTTTCAGAAATAGAAAATGGAATAGAACAGGTGGTACCGATAGTCAGTATCCTACAGGTGGGCCAGGTTATGCCCCTAGGTTAGTGAACCTGTGCATCGTAATATATATACCTGAACTTCAAGGAATTCACGTTTCAGTGAAGGAACCGAAATACCATACATATGTATGAAGTTAACTCTCTCCATCTCTCTCACACTCGTATGTACACACGTACACAAACTGGCTACCGTTACAGATGTATTGTTAACATATATTCAAAAATGCAATACATTTCATGCCTAGGAGAAATGACAATTATTTTTAAAGCACCCAGCATGTGGTAAGCACTCAACGAATCATACCTATTGTTATAAGAGCATCATAACAAAGTAATATATCTACTGCTGGGTCAAAGACTTTATGTAACTAAAAAACAAAACAAAACATATAATCACATAGTCTAAGTTTACAGTTTCCCCAAATTTGCTAAAAATATGCTAACGGAATTTTTCTTAAAAAGTATCCACAATGTAATCACCCTAACACATTTCAAAAACTTGTTTTTGTACGTTCCCTCCCACATCCACGCAGGCCGGGACACACTATGGTATGCTCACCCGCAGCCTCCATCAACCTGTGTCAGCAAGCCTGTGGGCTGTTTTCACTAGGTAGGTGTGTTAGTGCCAGGATCAGAAGATTACCTGACAGGCCCTGCTCTCAAGGAGGCCTCGTTATAACAAGGACTATTTCTAGATCTGTGGCTTGGTTTATTGCTTCACACCTGAGCATAGGAACTTTTTATTTTCTACTATGTTTTCTACAGTGTGATAATTTGTCATCTTTATAGTTATCCTGGAGCACCTTTTTTCTTTGTTTATTTTAGGTTTATCTTATGGGATCCAAATTTTTAGTTCCAAGCCACCATTTCTCTACGCCAATATGATTCACGGAAAGTTCTTATGTCTTAGTTAGGAGTATTATTTGACATTTAAATAGATCCGAGTTGCTAGCTAGTAATTTTTCAACTGCCCTCTGGCTGGCTGTCATTTTAGGTTGTTTTCTGATATTTGATAAGCTAAACCCTCCCTGAGATCTGTTGTTACAGAATATGCTATGGCACTTTCTGGCCAAGCGTCCACTTTAAGTAAGAAAAGAAATGGATACTTTGCAGAAAACTTGAAAAACATTTAGAAGAGTTAAACTCCGCTAAAACAAAGGGCCTGACAGTAGAAGCTTTGGAGTTCTTTCCTGACTGCATACTGTTGCAAACAGCCGGCTCCGACTAGTTAGAGTTCATTAAAAATAAAAGGGAGAAAAATGGCCAACAGCAGATTCAAGAGGGTAGCTTGGCCCGCAGTAATTCAATTCTAAATGTAATAACATGCTTATTAAAAATGGAAGGTCACTCTTCCAAAAATTTCCCTAAAGGCACAGCTGCCAAATTGACTTCTGATTTACTCTTTACAACATTATTAATTCAATGACATAATGAAGCTGGCACGGAAAAGCTTCACGTTTGCCTCGCGAAGGAAGACAGCAGTGCCTGAGCGAGGAGGACCGTGCATGTTTCCTAGAAAAGTGACCTGGAAAAAATCAAAATCAACTCACACATTTTTTTTTTTTTCAAACGGTCCTGATAAAGGACTGAAAATGCTTTTCTCCAGCCCCCCCAGATTGGGCTCCCGGCTCCCCCCGCCCCCCGCATGCTCGGCCTTCATGCAGCACAGCTCGGGACGTGCAGTGGCGCAGACAGCCTGAGCCAGGGCGTGCCTCCCGGCCGGGTCCCACGGCTCAGGTAGGCAGCCTGGCGCGGAAGTCGGCCTCCCAACCATGACTTGGCAGCAAACGCTAATTAAATGAAACTTGACCGCAAAACGCTTGTTGATCCTAACTTGTCTAAAATTCCAGACCTGGACAGCAGGCTGAGACCTGCTAAGATCACTATCAGCATAATCTATAGCTTTTGGAAAGAACTTTTTCTAACTAGGTTTTCAAAGGGTCACCTAATCCTATCTGCAACATGAGTCACCACCCTACGTCTGCAAATCTGCCGGAGAGGCTGACACACTTTCCAGACACCGACGTGACACACCTTATATGACCCTAAGAGGGGACCATTTGTGAAATGACTTTTATTGAAATGAATCACTCAGTACATTTTCACCCTTAACTTTCCTCCTATTATATGTCCTTCTGCCTTGAATGCACAGGAACCAAAAGCAAATTACTACACAATAATATCTTAAGCTCTTTGTATGTATCAATAGCCTTCATCTGCAGGTGACCAGGACAGACTGCTGTAGGGCCATGGTGGGTTTCCTGGCTCGTTGCAGTCACAACAGACAGGCTGCAGGGACCCTGGGGGTGGCTCTGATTGCTATCGGAGGGGCTTGTTATCGATCCGGGTTCCACGAGGTGATTTTGAGAAAGGATCATGTAAGTGTGGTTTTGCTCTGGCTTGGGAGCTGTCAGACAGTAGGCAGACCAGTGACTGGGCATCTTGTAATTTTTTTCTAGCAGACAAAGAGCAAAGTAAAACTAAATCTTTGGCAAATAAAGAGGCAGCAGTCATTCGTCTTAGCCAGGAAAGGAGGACATCTAGTCGTTTTTGTGGTTTGGACACAGATTCTTCTAGATGTACATCTGCCTCAATGGTAAACTCTCAAATTCTTATATTTTTTTCAAATAACATGACTTAGAAAATCTTAACTGTCTGCTCAAGTGGTCATTCTGTAGTTCCACCAGGTCTTACTCAGAAGACAATCTGCACAGCCGCACCAGCGGGCTGCCAAGTGGTCCCCCACACTCAGAGGCTCCTGCTAGCCCCTGCCATGGCGTCCCTGAACGCAAGACTCCAAGCCACGAAACCGAAATTCCTTCAAAGACAACACTATCGATTGAATGCGAAAGAACAAAAGAACCCAAAGTGGCTGCCCCTCGAGAAAAAGAAGATGCCATGCCGTCAGTGACATGACAGTCCCCGCCTGGCATGCTCCAGTCATGTACGTCATCCGACTCACCCTGTCGGCACCTGAGTGTGTAAGTCCCACTTTACATGGGGGGGGACACTGAGGCACGAGGTCTGCTTCCAGGATGGGAGCACAGAGACTGTCCATTAAACCTGACCACAGTGAGGGCTGAGTCTTGCTCACACCCCACACGCCCCCGGACGAGGCAGCTGGAAGACACGGATGTTTCCTCTTCTTTTTTAACAAATTAAATTTATAGGACAATAATATTGTGATCAGTGTGTGTGGCAACAAACGGTCACTAGACTTAGTGAGGTGATCACTTGTACGGCATGTAAATGTTGCGTCATTGCATCATACACCTAAAACTAATATAACATTGTGTACCAACTATACCTAAATTTAAAAAAGAAAAACAAATCAATGTATTGGGGTAACACTGATTAATGACATTGTATAATTTCAGGGGTGCAGGATTATAATTTGACATCTGTGTACTCTATCGTGTGCTCACCACCTAAAGTCTGGTTTCTCCTGTGACCATGTGCTTTGACCCCCTCCCCCACTCCCTTCCCCCCAGAAGCCGCAGCTCTGCTGTCTGTGCCCATGAGTGTGCTTTTTGTTCCATACCCCTTATACGAGTGAAATACACACTTGCTCTTACTGTGTGCACATTTCAGATTCCTGACCACCAGTTCATCTCATGTGGCTTTCTGGGATTAAAACTCAAGACCGGTTCCTCTAACGAAGCTGTTTATCAACTTATTCGGACACTTTACCTCCTGAAGTAATGAATAAAACATACTTTAATAACAGATTCTTAATTTCAGTGATCTGAATCCAGTGGGATTTTTAATGAAAAAAAAAATCCAAATGTAAATACTAGTACAATTCACTAAGAATCACTCAGTTTAAGTTAGCATTCTGGTCACAAGCGAAAGCTACATCGTAGGAGTGACTTCATGATAAGGTAAGCAAACGCTCGAGTGTTTGCCAGACACTCCTCTCCCTGCCCCTCCATGCACGAACCTATGTAGTCCCTGCAACTTTTCACCACTGTCACCCCATCTTACAAATACGGAGACTGAGGCACAGAGCCTTTAAGTAACTGGGCCTCAGGTTGCACAGGATGGAGTCAGGATGTCAGCCCAGTCGCTGACTCCACCTGGTCTTCTGCCTTCTATTTTCTACCCCATTTGTTAAAAGACTCTTGGAAATGACAAGTGTTGCTGTATTTGGGATGAGACCCTGTTTGTCATCACATGTTGAAATCAAGTGACCAAAACACGGACATCTGACCAGCTGGCAAAATGGCTGGCACTCCCAATTCACTCTGCTCATTTGTACACAAATCTTTCTACAACAAAATATAAGTTACGTAGGGTACCTACCACATTCACTGTGATAAGGTTTAGCTATGATTCATTTAAACTACAGATAATGGATAGTCAAATAATTATGTTGCAAGATCTGGGAGTATATTATTTCCTTTAGTGATTTTTGGGGGGCCATGAACTTGACAAGCAGCCTGCTCATGCTTAGTGTCTGTCAACTCTAAGAAATCTAAGGGATCCGCCTTTCCCAGTTAGAAGAATGTGACAGCCTCCCCTCCCCCCACATGTGTCCTGCTTCTCTGTGAGGGGTACTTACAGCTGGGGGAGTATTTCACCTAACAACTGCAGAAGACCACTGTGTCCCACCATCTCCAGGCCACCTCCCTGATGGCATTCAACTGCAACTACAATAATATTCTGAATGATGTTAAAAACTCTGCCGTGGAAGCAAGAAAGTTGAGACCGTCCATCAAGGACAATGCCCACTTCATCAGCGCAGGATGTAAAAGTCTGCCTATTCTTCCACCCCTCAGATGCCACCTGTGAAACACCCAGGTTTGCTGAGAAGTTCAGCCCAGTCTTCTTCTACCCATCAGCATCCTTCAATTAACGTAGCCCTGAAATGGTGCCAATTTTGGAGGCTTCTCCTGAACACAGTGGGGTGCCCCAAAAGGCACCCCAAACAGAGCCTACATGTGCTGAAAACTTCTCAAGATCAGAACATCATCAAAACATACATCACTGATGAGTATTTCGTGAACCACCTGCACAACACCAGGTGCAGAAAGATTTAAAAGGGGGTCACAGTGACAAAGAATACAAAGAAAGCAAGCTGGAGGGAGATGACCTTCTGTGCCTACCGTCCAAGGGCACAGACTAAGGCCAGAAAAGTGTTTGTCCATTAGAAGTTTCCTCTGCCCACCCAAGAGGAAACCACACATTAGATGGAATATTCGATCTTGTTAGGCCAAAGGATGGCCTAGGGACTCGCTGCGGTGGCTCAGTTAACATCACAGCAACTATCATCATTACTCTGCCAGCATCCATCGAAGTGGTCCATGAGAGAGTGTGAACGAGCTGAATGGACCTGCTCTCCATCTTCACCTGAAAAGCCTATTGGATTTTGAGGTGAACACCGCTTACTAAAGCACACTCCTTCACACCTTGCCTTCACTGGCATTCAGGGCAGAAAGCAAAGGTCACCACCTTGTCCCCCACCTTTCTCCCATTCACCCTGTTCTCTCTCTCTCATCAGCATCTGGTGAGCACCGGAGTCCCACCCATTGCACCTCTTCACTCTAAGTCTAATCCTTATTCTCTCTTCCATGTAAGGCTGCCTTATTTCCTCTCCTGCCTGGAACACCATTTCTCATTTCTCTGCCTTCTCATTCCTACTCCACCACAGTCTCCACACTGCCAAGGTGATGCTGCTAAACCACAAAACCACGCATTAATTCAACCAATTTATAGAGTGTCCACTGCGTGCCCTGTGCTACGTATTGGGGAGATGGCAGCAAAAAAGACCAAATCTTCCTGGTCCTAAAGGAACTGATACTCCAGCAGGGAAGAATATTAGATGAGTAATTACACAGAAAGAAAACGTTAGAATAGAAGATGGGTTGTTATGCCATATACATTAGAAAGACATAACCTAGTTAAAGGATCAAAGAAAACATCTTAGTGGAAGTGACAACTCAGCTGAAATCTAAAATGTAGGGAATTACTAGGAAGGAGAGTGGAGGAAGTGATGGAGAACATTCCACGTAAAACAAACAGTGGCACAATTAAGAAGGACAAGTGACACAATCCAGGAAGTGAAAAAACTTCAACGGAGCCCAAATGTAGTGTGTGCTTTAAAAACCCGACTGAAAGAGAATCGATGACTTTCCCACGCACCAATAGCAGCTGATTAATTAGAAAATCATGGAAATGCCATTCCCCACCCCTCGTAAACTCAAAGAAAAAAAAATTACATAACAGAGAAAATACACACAAAGAAGTAATCTTAACAAGATTACAAGAAAATGTGATAACGTATAACAGACCTTGTTTTGAATGACATGTTTAAATAGCAAAAAACATACTACATATATTTTGAGTAGAAAGATGAGATATGTTTTTAAAAATAAGAGTAAGGAAGGTGGATGATCAGTCTTAGTTGACAGTCAGACATGTTATAAAGCTGTCATCATTAAGTCTGAGATGCTGGTATTAGAACAGACTGCCAGCGGAGCCAGCGAGCCCCGTGACAGTCTCTAGCACACCCCGGAGTTTATAAACAAGACAGAATATCGAACCAGCGATGGAGAAGATTGCTCCATGAATGTCGCTGGAACAATCGGGTTACAATTTGCAAAATACATTTAAAATTAGTGATTCCCGACCCTGGTTGTATATCAAAAATGGTGGTATTTTAAAGAAACCAACATCTCACCACCCCGCCCTGTCCCCAAATTTAGGATCAATAAATCTGGAAGAAAACTGGATAGAGGTCTTTCTAAAAAGAGCTTCGAGTGATCTGATCATGAAGCCGGAATTCTGAATCATCGTTTACAGTCTTATTTCATATCACAGGTCAGAATAAAATTATAGATTAGAGTTTCATCAGCATTAGAAATACAAATAAAATTAAGTTAGATTTTTAAACCTTTAATTTCTAAATAGAAGACAGAAATGTTTAAAAACAATAAAATAAATTATTTTAAAAATAACAAATAAAAATTAGAGAAAATCATTTACAACCAAGACATCAGCTAGATGATGAATATCTTCTAGGTATAAAGACACAACCTATAAGGTGTAATAAGAAAAATACTTAATATACACAAGAGGGAAAGAGACATGTACAATTAAACCCTTCAAAATGGCCAATAAATAAAGTCAAATGTTTGTTCTCTGAAAAGTCTAGCAAACTCTTCTAGCAGTATTGCTCTAATGAATAAGATCCGAAATAAATCGATGATAAATTGAATGAAAATGAGATGCTACAGTCATAAAGTTAAGAAGATCATAGCTGTGACAACATTAAGCAATAAATTTGAAAATCAAATGGCATAAAGGAATCCCCAGGAAAAAAGGTCATAGCTTAATAACCTAACTTCCAGAGGAAGAGAAACCTCACTAATCTTCTCATGACTTAGCAAGCTGACTCAGAACTTGAAATCTATCCAGGTGAATTCTACCAAACATTGAAGGAAGAAATAGTTCCAGCTCTATACAAAGTCAGATAAGAGAGAAACAGGGAACATGTCCCTCACTCATTATTGTGAGTTCCATAACTGAGATCATAGCCCAATAAGGACAATGCAGGAAAACAAAAATTACAGACAAATTACACTCAGATATAGACGTAAAATTTGAAATAAATATTTACAAACAGAAGTCAATAATGAAGAAATAAAAGTAATCACTGTGACCAAGTGATTAGGAAGGCAAGATTGGTTTAATTTTAGGAAATTTGTAAATGTAGTTCACATTTTTTTTAATTAAAAAAAATCTTAATATCGTCTCAATGGATACAGAAAAAAGTATTTGACACAATTCAACATCCATTCATGTTCCCATGATAAACAGTGTCTACAGAAAATCTGCAGTAAGCAGCACTCTTAAAAGTAAATCATGAGAAGGGGAATTCAGATCAGAAGAAAGCAACAGCAGCTCCACGACACTCCTGTGTGCTGAGGGCCTCGTCGGCAAGCTTAAGTCGAGAAAGGGAAATTAACCATTAGGGCTGGAAAAAAATGCCGTAACTGTCATTCAAAGGTTGTATCATTATTTATATTAAAATTCCTAAAGAATATACATATGAGAATTAACAGTAGAGTTTAGCAAGGTTCTTAGATTACAAAATAATGTACTAAAATGAATTTTATTTAGAAATGTTAGCAATGTATAGGTAGAAAATTAAAAAAATAAGTTATTATGTATCACTGCATAGAAAAAACATAAAGTATCCAGAAATAAGTTTAAAATATATGGGAGACCTTTAAGAAGAAATTATCATTTTCTACTGGAAGGACATTAAGGAATTACTAAATAGAGAGATCATGTCATTGACTTTTGACTTAAAATCATAAAAGCTAGCATTTCTTCAGAAAATGAACTATACATTAAATGCAATTACACACAAAACCTCAAGAGAGTATTTCTAGGAAAGAAGGGACAAGTCTTTCCTGAAGCGGAGGCAAGGGGGACATGCCACAGGGGACCTCAAGACTTGCTGCGAGGCTGGGACAGTAGGGGCCACGTGCAACGGGTAGCGAGATAAACAAACTGACTAATGAAAAAGACAGGAATGTCGAGACCAGACCCACACATATGGGCACTGGCGATAATCAGAGGAAGGATAGGCAACCGTTCAATCAATGGCACTGGTACGATTGCTTACGCCCATAAAACAAAATACAAAAACAGACTGCAGCTTCACATCCTGAGCAAACAAAAAAATCATTTCGATATGACAAAACTACCAAAAATAATTTATAAAATGATATGAAAAATGACCTTTATGATCGCAAGGAAAGGGTTTCTGAAGACCCAGAAAGCCTAAGCCATAAAAAGAAAAACAACCGATTAATCTGCATTAAAATTGCAAAATCTCCTTCATCAAAAGAAACCACGGGGAGACTGAACAAACAAGCCACAAACTGGGAGAAGATATTTGCCATACATACAAATTAATAAAAATTTTAATATTCAGAGTTGACAAAAGAACTTCTATACATCAGTAAGAAAATTATGAACAACCCAATAGAATAACCAGCAAAGGACATTAAAAAGCGCTTGAGAAAGGAGATACCCAAATGCAGATAGAAAAAAAGAGGGAAGTCTTACAATATTAAAGGCTGGAGAGAGGATGGAGCAACCTCTTATGCTGCCGAAAAATATCTAAATTGCTACAACTGCCCTGAAAAGCAGTCGGCAAACAGGGAGACCCAGCAATTCCAGGCCCAGGTACAGGCCTTAGAGAAACCTTAGACCAGCAGGGGCCACACGCAAGGCTGATCAGGAAAACACTCCTCCTAGCAACAAAAACTGAAAGCAGCCAAGTATCTATCACCGGAGAGAGGATGACACATCATCCCACGACGTCCCACGGCACAGCCGGGAACCGCACCTGCATTAAAGCGTGGACACATTTTTCAGCACGACATTGAGGGGAAATGAGCACAAGCCAGAAGATCCCATATGACTTATTTTTGGAAGCTTGGAAACAAGCAAAACTGAAACATATGCATTAGGAAGACATCGGTATGTGGGTAAAGCTGTTTGTTTTTTGTTTTTTGCTTTTTGTTTTGTTTTATTTTTTCAACCAGAAAATAACGAACACAAAGTCTGGGATGGGTGGGGGTGAGGGGAGAAGGAGAACAGGGTAGGAGGTGACTGCACGGCAGGTGGATTCAGGAGGAACCCCACAGTGGGTGTGGGGTCCGTGGCTACTTGTGCCTCACAGCGTGTCGTATCTATGTTGTGTCTATTATATGTATTTAAAAAATAACGGCATCTTCTGGAAAACTAAGAACGTTGGGTACATTTGAGATAGCAACACGTAGAAGGATTCACAGACCTTGGCTGTGATCAGGAGATGTGGAGAACAGTACTCACCGTGGGACTCGTGTGACGTTTGCACGTATGTCCTGAAGCGTTACCACCCATCATTCATGTGGACTTAGAGCCAACATTAATAGCACGTAGCATGAGGAATGCGCGTTATAAAACAGAATTCAGTCTACTCACTTCTCGACGTCTGCTCTGCACCAGCAAGGGTCCAGGTTGAAATGCCACAGAGAGTTTACATTTTCGTTAAAGCCAGACCCTCAGGGAGAGCATGAACTTGTGCAAGACGAAGCTTCCAGAATTGTAGGATACCCCTTCCCTAGCCTCCAAATGCGTTCCCCGCATCCTGTTGATTCCACCTTCTACATCTTTCCCGGCAATCCCCAAGGTTTTAGCCCTAGAGCTCCATCACACCGCGATCCTGACACCACCATGTCCCCTGCCCTCACCCGGTCTTCCTCGTGCACCCTCCACGCATGCGAATCTGGGTGTCAAGTGACACTGAACCCCTACAGAACGTTAGGGAGCGATCCCCGCTGTTTAAAGCACTGTGCGAAAGCTCTACGTAAAACGACTGTCTTACTATCAGGATGGTTTGTGTTTCTGTCCCCCGCTTGAGCTGTGAGTCCCTGGAGCACCAAGGCCAGCCGCTCCCTTTTGTCCCTCTCCAGAGCAGGGCGCCTCAGTGCAGTGACAACGATTCTCAGGTAGGGGATGTTAAGACACTAAAATCTGTATGCAGAGGAAAAATTCAAAATCAGAGCATGGCCGAAAAGGCGCCTCTTTCTGCCCCTGCCGACAGCGTTCCCTGAACCACGGACAGCAGTCACCCCCTGAACGTTACGTGTCCACGCTCCGGCACGTTTAGGAAGACTCCGGATCACACCGACGTGAGTGGGTTTCTTGGCGTGGGGCCGTCTCTGAGACTTCCCCTGGTCATGTGATCTGAGACTCTCCGAAAGGGAGATCTGAGATGTGGCCCCTCACACTCCCTCAGCCGCAGCTCCTTTCATGGGGAAAAGCTGCTCACAACCCACAGTGCAGAGATGTAGCAGCGTCTTCCCCGAGCTGCAGCCCCTGCCTTGCGGAGATGGCTTCCCACGTGCCTCCTCTTCTGTGCACTCTGTCAGGCTTGACCCTCCCCGACTCCAGCGTGTCCCTGTCCCACAGGCCCGTTTGTGTCCAGGGCCTTCTATCTGCACAGAGTACAAGTTGACGCGTGCCAGTGACACGGAGACAGCACACAGATAAATGCGGATCCGTCTTTTCCCTGGTTTTGCCCCTATACTTTTTTAAATTAGAAGGAACATTCCTCAGGGCAATTTCAGGAGATATTTTGCAGCTTGTCTGAAAAGAAAAACGGGCTTGCCAATGACCTGGCCGTCCTTATCAGGGCTTCCAAACCAGCCGCAGAGCACAACAGTGAGCGCGAGGAGGCTGGTCCTCGAGTCCTCCCTCCCTCCGGGAGGCTGAAGGAGAGAACACTCCCACCGTGAATCAACCTCCACACAGTCGCAGGAGGCAGCTGGAAGGAATGCTTGCTACAGATCTTCTTTCAAATGTTTTCCACCGAAAACAAACAAACAAACAAACAAACAGTCATCGTACGAGGCCATAGCAGACGCGAACGAGACGCACGGGCTTATCTTCCATGTCACTTTCGATGTCACTGTGTGGTCTGGGAGGACTGAAAAGGAAATTCCCTAGGAGAGTCTTCCGAGGTCATTTCAGTTATAACCTAAGAGCCATAAGGCAAACAATGGTTCGTTCCATTTTGAATTTTTGAACAGCTTCGTTTTAGGCTGAGTTTACGACGTGTTAGAACTCTGCTTCTGGACGATGGCTCTGCGGGGCCGGCGAGCGCCACACATAACAGCACTGACTGCACTTCACACGCAGAGTCGCCGTTTCAAGGGGCTGGTGACTTGGAGTCACTATGCGCTTACTTTTAAGAAATCATTAATATTCATGGCTCCAATTTATCTGATGCCTACTGCATCAGGAACACAGCTCCCAACTGCAGTGACAGTCCCCTGAGAAAACCCGATGGCGTTTCCGACAACTCATTCCAAGATGCTGTCTCCTGAACAACCGTAAGCAGGAGGAGAGACAGCTCTGTGTCAGGCTTGACTGAGTCAATCTACTTTAAATTCTTACATTTTCTGGCGAAGTTTGTGGCGGATTTTTAGGTGCAGCATTAAAGTTCATTTTATTCCCTATTGCTTTTTAATACTGGGGTGGTTTTTCCATCAACAAAAAAATACTTGCAAGGTACTCTTTATTTCGCCATGATCTCGATTATACTATATCAGATTTAGATCATATTACATTATACCATATTAGATTTAGCTGCCGTTATATTACGTTCAGCCGATCTGAACCTTCCCTCAGACAGACCGACGCACAGTGCCACCACGTCGTCGTCATTATTGTGGTCCTCGTGATTACGTTGCTGTTATTGCAAGGGCTTAGTCAGAAGTGAAGTCTGATGCCCACAGATGAGATTTCTAAAAAGACTCGGAGGTGGTCTTTCAGGCACCCTGTCTGGTACATTCTTTCTCCGGTCAAGCATTTGCAGACAGGCGACATACCCCCTCGACGCGGTGCTTCGACTGAAAAGGCTGCATCACAAACAGCTCATCGCTCGGCATCAGAGCAGAACCAGCCACCAGCGGTGAAGGCGTGTGGCCCCGAGAGTGACTTCCAGAGCCTCCCCAGTGGGGAAGTGACGGCAACCTCGGAGGGGTGAGACAGCCCCACCCTGGATCAGAGCAGCCTCACAGTTGAGTTGGGAAATGAATACGGCCTCTCATCACAAACACACGGGCTCCTGCTCTCCCTCTGCATCTCTGTGAAGTTAAAGACACCACCCGCCGGGCCGCCCCAGGCAGCAGCTCGGGCTCCCCGCTTTCATCTACCTCCATCCGACCCAATGAGCCGCCCGCTGCCAGGGTCTCGCTCGTGGCCCACGGCAGCAAACCAGGGAAGACACAGGTGAGCTGAAGGGCAGGAGTTTTAGGGCAGAAATCTGGGGAGTTGTGAATAATATGTGAAGCTGAAAGAAACGGAGGTATGACACTACCAGGAAGCAAAATACGTTACCCCCAAATATGCCACATTTAGGTATCGATCATGCCGAATTAAGTTCCTTCAGTACAAAAAGGGCACTCTGACGCTTCATCCCCTCGAACACAGGAGATAAATCTCCCCTCGAGCGGTACCCACCCTGCACCAGAAGTAATGAGACATCTTCATCACCAAGAGAACACGACAAAGAACGTGGGGTCGGTACGGCAGGGCGAGCTCAGGGAGGCCTGGGGATCAAAGTCTTCTCTGTGTGTCTTTGTCTCTGCTTGGAGTGGCAAACGTTCGTTTACCAAACTTCCACTCTCCTCATCTCCCTGTGTCTTGTCTTCCTCCCCTTTGAAATCCCAGACCCCTACCCCGTTTCTTCTTAGCTCAAGATAGCATATAAGCCCTCCACTGCCTGGCTGCCCTTGGGCCCTCATATTCTTATGGAGCCCCCGTACACGAGCAATTAAATTTGTTTTCTTCTCCTGTCAATCTGTGTGATTATGTTAATTTGATTATTAACCTATGAACCTACAAGGGTGAGGGAGAAAATTTTCCACTCTAATTATATCCATGCTGATGGACGGCAGCAGCATTTTAAAAATATCCTTTAAAAATACTGTGGTAAAGTTCCGTGGGTAACTGGAGATCATCAGCATCAGCTGAGAAAGCACAGCGCTCGGTGCAGGCATGACATTTGTCCTCTGGAGCGCATGAATAAAGCGGGAGCCCAGCAACTCACGCCTTTTCACATATGAGCAGTGTGCATTTTCTTTTAAGAGTCAACGAAATCATGAATCAGTACCTGACAAGACGCCGTGGATTAAATATAAAGTTTGGGTCACTTCAAAAACATAACATCTTTTCAATGCACCTTGGCACTGAAAAATACAATTTTATTCTGGAGTACAACATTAAATCTGTTCTGAACCATCTGGTAGGACTGTTTTCAGTCTTTAAAAAAAAATTCTAAATTGATATCATCATGTCCAGTTTGGTAGCTGCCAGCCACATGTTGCTAGCTACATTTGAATTTAAATTAAATTAAATACAAAATTCAGTTCCTTGGCTGTACCAGCTACATGTGACAAGAGGCTGCCGTATTGGACAGCACACGCGAGCATTTCCACTACGGCAGGATGCCCTACTGGACAGCACTGTTTTAAGTCCTAAAGACTAATATTTCCCCATGCAAAAAAAAAAAAAACCAAAAAACAAAAAACAAAACACAAGTATGATTTCCTCTTGCTTAACAATTATCTGAGGAAACTATTCTCTTGCTGGGTCAGAAACTGAAAAGCGAATCACGCTGAGCTCTCAGAGTCTCGGAAAGAAACCTGCAGTCAACAGCTCCTGATGCAAACGCTGTGATTAAGCCGTGCCGATGGAGGCGCCTGGCACAGGGGAAGCCCGCAGCCTCCGGCACAGCCAGAGGCTTTTCCACCAGCCTCAGCCCGCAGGAAACATGCCCCGTCAGTCCCGGAAGCCCTCGCTGCTTTCGTAAGTGAAAATGAAGGCTGAGGAACAGAACTCAGGAATTTTTTTTTTCAATAGATGAGGCAGTCGCATTGGTATGTCCAGAGTGTTAACAGAGAATAAACATCCTGTGCATTAGCCAATCAAATTTTGCTCAAGTTACCAGTCAACGCTCCATTTATCTGATTATCATCAACACGTACTATTAAGAAGTATATTTTACATGTATCGACACATGGGCTGTCACAAGACTGCGGGCAGAACCATCCCCTCCAGGAAATACTCAGAAGATCTTTCAATTTGTAACAGCACATAAACAGTAGCTACTTGCATCGAACAAACCCCAGCTCCATCACTTAAAATCGTTAGCCAGAAGCCAAGCTTCACCAGTAAGGGGGGTGAACACTGATGCATGTAACATCAGGATTAGGGCTGGGCATATTGGCAGGGGAAATTGACACTGTGAAGTAAGTGTCACGCCAAATAAATGTTGTCATAGGACAAAGGGAAAGAGCTGAGTCTCGACTGATTAATCATCTCTGGGGTGGCTGAGCTGCCACCTCTCTTGGACACAGACAGTACCTGCAGTAGGCTTTCTGGCCGATGGGTCTGTGTGACTTATAAATTGTTCTACGAACACATTATTTTCCACTGATTGCAGGCAAAATGAGAAATATTTCAAGGCCACACAATTAAATCTCTGAACCACCGAGCTTTGGGTTTACGTGACCATATGGTCTCAATTCACTTAGAAACAAAACTATAGAAGCAAGTACCAAAAAACGCTAGGCCTGATATTCCCACCCAGTCTCCATGCTCAGGGGAAAAAAAAATGTCCTTAACAGCATGAGGGTGGTGTGTATGTCTACGATAGAATAATAAGAATTGCTTTCTTAGAAAGAAATTGCCAACACAAAGATTTCAGTACCATAAATATGCCACCATTTCTAAAGTCATTGACTTCGCCATAAAATTAAACTGTGGCTGCCATATGAATCTCAATATTATATTATCCCTTTCCCCCGCCTCTTAAGTTCTCTCTCAAATATCAAAATAATAAAAACATTAGTATAAAGTTGTCAGAGAAAGCAGGCCAATTTACACCACGTGTCAAACCAGCATTTCTTCCTTTGAGGTCAGAAGTTTTATACTGGAAAGTAGAAGCCACACAGGGCTAAACAGAGACAGAACAGAGGAAGGCTTGGGGGGTGGTGACCATTGAGAAAAGAGAGAGAAAGGATGAGAGAGGACACTGACGGGCCCTGCTCTCTAGTTATGCTATCTCCTTCACACTATTTATGCACCAAAGTGAAGGCAACAAAAGCAAAAATAACAAATGGGATGACACAAACTAAAATGCTTCTTCCGCACAGCAAAGGAAATGATCAAACGAAAAGGCAGCCTGCTGAATAGAAGCAAATATTTGGAAATCATATATCTGATAAAGGGGTTAACATCCAAAATATATAATACATCTAAAGAACTTATACAGCTCAATGGCAAAAAAAAAAAAAAAAACTAATTTAAAATGCGGGCAGAGGATCTGAATAGACATTTTCCCAAAGGAGACAGACAAATGGCCAACAGGTACGTGAAAAGGTGCTTAGCATCACTAATCGTCAGGGAAATGCAAATCAAAACCACAATGAGACATCACCTCACACCTGTCAGAAAGACAAGCAATAACAAGTGCTGGCGAGGATGTGAAGAAAAGGGGACCTCATATCATACACTGTCAGTGGGATTGGAAACTGGTGCAGCCGCTACGGACAACAGTGTGGAAGATCTCAAAAAAACTAAAACTAGAACTGCCACTCGAGCCAGCAGTTCCACTTCTGGATATCTATCTGAAGAAAACAAAGTCAACATCTTGAAGAGATATATGTACTCCACGTTCACTGCAGCATTATTTATACTAGCCAAGACTTGGACACAACCTAAGTGTCCATCAGCAGATACATGGGTAAAGAAAACGTGACATTCACTCACACACACACACACACACACACACACACACACACACACACTGAAATATTATTGAGCCATAAAAAAGAACGAAAACTTACCACTTCCAACAACAGGAATGGACCTTAAGTACATTACACTAAATGAAATAAGTCAGACAGAGAAAGACAAACACTGCATAATCTAACTTATATGTGGAATCTGAAAATTAAAAAACCGGCTCACAGAAAAAGAGATCAATGGTTACAAGAAGCAGAGGGAGGCAGGGTGGAGAGAAACGGGGGAAGGTTGCCAAAAGGTATGACCTTGAAGTTACAAAATACATAAGCCATAGGGACATAACATACAGCAATGTAACTGTACCCAATGACACTGTCTTGTATATTTGAAAGTTACTGAGAAAGTAGACTAAAAGTTGTCATTATAAGAAAAAAATTTCTGTGACTAGGTATGGTGATGGATGTTAAGTTGACTTACTGTAGTGATCATTTCACAAGGAGAACACTTAATTTTCATCTTTTATACCAAGAAAAAAAGACTTGATGTAACCTATGCCTTCATTATAGAGTTTTAACTAATATAAATTAGAAAAACGTTTAAACGTCTACTCTTTTCAATTACCCGATTAGCTTTGCTAACGAATAGGTTTGCTGAGTCACATTACTCCTACACGGGAGGCCACGGCGCTGCAGGGATGGCCCGTCCACTTGGCGGTCCCTTGAACGCTTTCGAAGGGCCCCGGGAGAGGTCCCTGTCCTCAAGAAGACGAGGAGCGGGTGACAGTACAGACAAGCCAGAAGATAAACGTGGCAGAAGAGTGGCAGGGACGATGACCCACAGGCCACAGCGAGACCACGCTGTCCTCCGAGAGAGAGGACCATGCTCGGGGGGTGGGGAGGGTGAACGAGGCACTGGACGCTCATGATGCAGCTCGCGATGCAGCGTCCGCGCGAAGCCGGGGAGGGGTGGCCGCGTTGGGGCTGAACCGCGTCCCACGGTGAGGAATCGGCTGGCGTCCAGACTCCCGGGGCCTTAGAACGTGGCCTTCTTTGGCCCCTGAAGTCTCTGCAGAGCTGATTGAGTTGGTGGGGGCGCTAACCCAACATGACTCGTGTCCGTCAGGGAGCAGGAAACACGGACACAGACACGCACGGAGGGCAAACACTGCGAGGTGCGGGGAGCAGGCGGCCCGCCGTCCTCGAGCCCAGGAAGCAGCTAGGAGCAAGGTCCTCATGGCTGCCAGGAGGAGCCGACCCTGCTCACGTCTTCACCTTGGACGTCCAGCCCCCAGTCCTGTGAGCTGACGACTTTCCACTGTTTAAGCCCCCCAGTTTGCGGTCCCTCGCTACAGCGGCCCAAGCAGACTCGAGCGGGCAGCGGTGCCCAAGGTCAAGTGAGAAAGGAGGACGGGGATTCAGACGCAGGGGTAGGATGAACGACGGGGCAGAGGCTACAGAAAGAGCCTTCTGGTGGTGAGCGGGAGGTTGGGGAGACACTCTAGAACTTGAAGATTCAGTATGGTCAATTGACATAAAAGATCAAAGTCGTGTGACATTATCTTACAGAGAAAGAATGGCTCCCGGGCTAGTGGGACTTGACTGTAATTTGCCTGAAGGAATTAACATTAAAAAAACAAAAACAAATAACTGTGGATCAGAAAACGGTTGGTCCAAAACGAAAGACCCCAAAGACGCCGACAGCGAGGGCGTCTGTGTCGGCGAAGGGGAGGTGCCAGGGAGGGCCCGGCGAGGCTCTGCAGGAGTCTGTCACGGAGACACAGCATGGCGCCTGCTCCCATCAAACACCGAAACGAAAGAACCAAGCGCCCTTCAGTCCCGAGTCCACCAAGCAGCACGTGACAGATGGTCCGCTTGGCCCAGGCCACACACTCCGTTCCCTCGAGAGTCAGATTTCCTGGTCACACGTGCACGTGCACCCTGGCTGAGAGAACTGGACGGCTTCGGTGGCGTCCACAGCCACGATGCTGTCTGAACCCCACAGGACACTGAGGTCGGGACGTCTGGCCTTGCCGAGGGATGTGATGCACCCCCCCACAGCAAACACCCTTCGGTGGGGTCACGGTGCACCCCACCTCGTCCTGCCTCCTTGCAGGACCTTCAGGCCCTGCGTGACCTGCT
Source organism: Macroglossus sobrinus (assembly GCA_004027375.1). Lineage (NCBI taxonomy): Eukaryota > Metazoa > Chordata > Mammalia > Chiroptera > Pteropodidae > Macroglossus > Macroglossus sobrinus. The sequence continues at coordinate 240,075 of PVKZ01001187.1, forward strand.
CTTCCCCCGACCCCGTCTCGGCCTTGTCCGCACGACTCGCTCTCCAGCCTCTGCCTCGCCGTCACCTCTGCGTCTCCCCAGGCAACTACCTGGGGGGCTGCAAATGTGCCACTTTCTCTGGCCCCCGAGCTCCTCCGCTGGCCCCATGTCATCGTTACTGGGCCTCGGGCCAAAGGTCACCTCCTCACAGAGGGCTCTCTTGACCAACCTATGGAGAGGTGTCCTCTTACCCCGCAAGCCACTCCTAACGCCCCAGCCCACTGCCTGCTGTCCTTCGAGGCACTTAAGCTATCTTGTTGATTCATCTGTTTTTCTGTCCATCTCCCCAAGACTAACCTGTGAGCTCCACATACGGGACCTTCTATGTCCTTTTTAATCACGTATCCCTAGTGCCAAAAAGTGCACTTCACGCCCCGCGGGTTGAACCAAAAAAATAAAACCTCATGTTTCATGTTCATCAGAGTCTTCAACCCTGGACCCTGGACCTGCAAATTAGTCACTTCAGATTCGATTTTAACTATAAAACATCCAAAACATTGGAACAGCTAAGACACAGTTAAAAAAAAAAAATTGGAGCCAGGACAGCCGCGCTCAGCCACTCTGCGTAGTTCTGTGGCTTTAATCAGTCCCTCTGAGCCCCATATATCTATGTGCGAAATGGAGACACAGCCAGTCATGTCACAGGCTATTGTAAGAGTTCAATAAAAATAATAAGGTTGTGTACCCATGCGTGCCTCTTGGTTCATAAATAATCTTTATTTAATTTCTAGTTATTCGAAGATCAACACAAAACTTAAAACAACAGTCAAGTGATGCAAGAGACCTGTGCTCTTTTCAGCATCCTATGGAATGAAGTGCTGGGAAAATCTCCCTTCTGGAGAGCGGCAGTGACCCACAAGGGCTCCTCACCGTGACAAAAGCTGTAAGGAGACACCCGTCACCCCCACGTCCCCAGACCTTCCTACTCCCTGCTCCAACGCACTAATGCCAGTTCCCACAAGAAGGTGTAATTTAATAATCTTTGAATTGCCGAGGCCTGTGTATTTTTAAACCTGAAGGCTCAATTAGCAGCTGGAGTTCAATCGCTATAGGACCAAGTGTAATTTCAGACAATTACTTCACCCTGGATGGAAGGAGCCATATATTTTTAAGTCACAGTTGCTCTATTCGTGAAAACGCCCTTTTCTAAACACTTAACGTTTTCAAAGACTGCATTTGTTCTTTCTCAAAAAGGGATCTGATAAAAAGGTTTTCTCTGATTAAATAACACTTCTCATGTCTCTCGATTACCAGACTCCAACTGATGTGTCCCTCCTGACGAACAGTGCCTTCAATTCTCTGTCTGCTAAAGCGGGGACCACCTGTGGATCCACGACCAATGTCTATTTGCTTCTACCACTAAATACACGTTTTCTTCATTGCCCACCCCTGTCTACTTAAAGATGAGTCCAATGCCAAACTTTTATAGCTCTCAGCTGATTCCTGCATGCTACAGCTAATACAGTACTGCAGATGAAATGAATTTTTTTTTAAAAAAAATGCTATCGCTAAAAAACTTACAAGACCTGAAACAGAAGTGAAAAACCGAGAGGGGTGGTCATCAGGAAAATTGTACTAATCGCTTTATTTGGGCAAATGAACTATTTTTCTGAGAAGCAGCTCACAAGGACAAGACCACCTCTGGGCAAGTGTATTTCACACAACTTAAACTTACCCAGCTATTAGGAGCAAATCACCAATGTGATAAACACAAGATTGCAGACAGGCCTCGACTGCCTTCAGTACATATAATTTGGGGAAATACTGCAATCCGTGCTGGGGAAGGCCATTGTTCAAACTTTATGCAATGCTCCATAGCATGGGTGCCATTAAAAATACACAGAAAGACTAACATTAAGTGTCTTGTTAAAGTTCACTGGGTCTTTTAACAACTTAGCAAAATATAAATTAAATTGAGATGAAATTTTAAAAGGTAAAGCACTCGCCTACAGTTACAAAAAAATAGAGAATTATGGTTATGACTTAGTCGGCCTGAGGCGGGCTCTGTAATTTAATTTCCTCCAAACTTCGCTCCTTTTCCTCTTCTGTATTCATAAACCACAAGCTGTAAAAAGGTGACAAAGGAACTCTTAACCCCTTCACTTAACGGACTGCCTCTTCCAGAGCCATAAATGCTACAGATCCGGGGCTGGTACGGACCGTTGCAGGAAAAGCGAGGGGCATGTCAACTAGTCAAGTAGGAAAGAAACGTACAAGTGAAAAAGCAAGACTGTTTCCATGAGAAAATATGCCTCTTAGGGCTCCGGACTCAGTGAGTGCATCAAGCACCACCTACAGGCAAGACAGTGTACAGCTCTCTAACGTCACGACACAATGTCTAGACAAACAAGCTCACCGCCCAGGAAGGAGAATAAGGCAAGCACTCCACTGTACCACGAACATACGGTGGAATAAAATCCGGAAGATAAGTACGTGGAGATCTGAATCTGGTTTGAGGGGTGGAGGAAAAATCGAGATAAGTCGGGAAGAAATGACACTTCAGAGGAGCGGGATTAGAGCTGGGGTTTTAGCAGTGAATCGAGAACCAGAACTCACATGGGGAGAAATTCATTCTTTCAGGGTATCGAGTGCCCATCTTGGTGTGAGGCAACGTGCTGAATGAATGGGGACTCCTGAGCCGTAGCAAGGGAAGACAGACCGAAGGGCCACCTTTGGGGGGCCTTCTACAATGGGAGCAAGGTTAGTGGAGTTTTAGTTCCATCAAAGACCTCCATTATCCAAAAGTCCATGAAGGTGATAGACGAAACAAAGAGAAATTGGTCATAATAATAAAATCAGAAAATGAGACTAATTAGAAAAACTACTATATAGCAAAATAAACATTCAGTGAATTTATAGGATTTTTTTCTAGTTATCTCTTCAAATCCTTCCTTGGGGAAAAAAAATTAAGAAAGGAAAAACAATCTTTCATCATTTCTGAATTGACATTGGAAACTTTTTTAAAAAAAATCATGGTCATAGCTTTTTTGTTCAAGTTTAATCTTTTGGGGGGTACATCTTAAAATATATTCTTTAAAATTCAGTTACTTATAATTAATAACAAAATATTAAAGATGTTTAATTTAGATTTCTAATGAACTTAACACACTAATTTTTAAATAAGCAAATCTTCACACATCAATTTTTTTTCTTAAACTAATATGATGACTTTGATCTGCAAATGACCGTACAATAAGTCCTATGAAATGTTTGTTTCTGATTATTTTACCCTTTGCCAAGGTATGGGAGGGAGAAGCCATGAGAGGAGGACAAGACTCGTTTACTTTTCTAGGTTTCAAAATCTAGTAACTTGAAATCTCGACAGCCACTCCTTCTCGCGTTGTCCTTGCTCTGTCTCTGCTCAGAGCTGCCCACTGCGCTGTCGCTCATCTCATTCTGCCAATTCTCATTTCTTTTTTCCTTCTCCGTAAGAAACTAAACTTGCCAGTTGCCAAAAATCTGCGTAGCTCTACTTACACCTCTCCCACTTGGCATATAAGTAAATTCCCTGAAGTAACATCTTGATTTATAAAAACAGCACACAGTCAAGATGTGATGGAATCACATCTACGGGACAAAATTCAGGGCCAAAATTCAGGATTTTAAAGGTTCAAACTTTGGGGTAAATTTGCTCCAGATTCAGTGCAAATTTGTCTCCTATGATTTGTAATTTCGACAACCACCTTTCAATCCTTCAATAGAAACCAGATCTCTGAGTTCCTGCAAGGGAACCCACCGCCACATAAGAAGTCCCGCCTTTCCCCAGCTCTGAAGTTTTCTGGGTGATGGAACCTTCCTTCTCCATCAGGACTGGACTTAGTAAACATCAACATTAGCTAAAATGAAGATAAATGGGCTTGCTCCAGAAAAGTATGATGGTTTTCTGATCTGCCCCTCCCAAAAAAATCTCGATAATTAACATTTCTGCTTAGAAAGAACACAGATTATAGAATGTGTCCTTTTTTTGTAGAATTCGATCTTTTATTTGAATAAATATCTTAGATCATTTACTTGTTATCATTTTGTATATGCTCATAAAAACTAAAAATTAGAAATGACCTGACGAAGTTCCTATAGAAAGGGGAATACAGAAAATATATTTTCCCCGATGAACTGAACTGAGTATCTGCCATGTATATGCAGTTAAAAACAAAATTTCCAAGGTTCTTTTGAGAAAAAAGGATTCCTCTTTAATTTTCTCAAAACTTTTAAACAAATATAAAACTTCATTACTTATATGTGTTACCATAAAGGAATAATAATGCATTATGGTGAATTTATTGTGTGTGAATTATGTTTCAATAAAAAATTAGAACACATTATATAAAACCCAAGAAAACTGTACTTAAGAGAAAGGAGCTGATTTCTCAGCTCTGCAAAGAACCTCAAGAATGTCTAAGGTCAACATTTACAAGCATTATCGGTCTGAGATAACGCTTTAGAATAAGTACATTTAACTCTTTAAAACCCAAGACAATGGCGAGAAAGCACCATGTAGCAGAGAAGGTTGAGAAAAATAAAAACCAAAAAGTAAACACACTCAGTCAAAAATAGGCCACTTCTCATGGTTAAATTGTCATCCTTCCACCAACGCTGCTCACGGAATAAGAAATCTGACATTTGACACACTTAAGCAGATTTTATACTTATTAATGCACAAATAGAGTTATATTAAGCACATCTTCCCTCATTACTAAATGAACACTTCTAGACACATCTCAAGGTACCTTCTTGTACCCTGGAGAGGAGGACAAACACAAAAATATCTCGGATAAGATGACTGCCCTGGGAATACTGGGCCTAGTGGGGAGGATGCTTAGATCGACGATTCCAACAGCACAGGAGGTGCCCCAACGAGGCCAAACAGTGGCATCAATAATCCTTTATTTCCATCCACAGGGACATTGCTCAATCTCAATTTAACCTCCCTCAAAATAACTTCCCATCATAATACTCATAGATTTCTTGAGGTTTTTCATATTAGCTTATGTTTCTTTTCCCTCTATGGTTTCACACAATTTTACTCAAGAAAAAAAAAGTTAAATGTCACACCACTGGCTCATTGATTTCCATTTTTCCCCTCGATGATAGGAATCAACTGATTCAGGGTGCCTATTTCTGACATTTTGTTCCATTATTCTACTAAAAAAGGAATTAAGAGTTTTTAGTTTTAATGTAAGATTTCTATCAACTGCAAAACTGTTTGTGCTTAAAAACTATTTCTAAACAATAAGAGGATTTTCAACACATAATATGTTTTTCACTCTTCTCAACTTATAGGCTATTGATGTATTATATTTCAAATCGATATCTGATCCCCCTTCGGTATTGTCAAATACATTCAACATTAATTCAGGTTTTATCACACATTTAATGTTTTCTTTACTTTTTAGTCCCTGGTGCAATGCAGATCTTCCACCTAAGATCATTTTTTTTCTGATAAAATGCATTTTTTAATACTTTTCAACATTTCCTGTAGAAAAGGTCACTTGGTGGCACACTCTCAGATTTTATTTGTGTGCATTTTGATTTTAAACTCATTCTTTTCTTTATATAACATTATATTAGTTTCAGAAATACAACATAGTGATTCAATATCTGTATATACTGCAAAATGATCAGTACAGTAAGTCTAATTAACATCCATCACCACGCAGAGTTACACTTATTTTCTCCTTGTGGTGAGAACTTTTAAGGTGTACTACTTAGCAACTTTTAAATACACAATACAGTATTCTTCGTGTGCTCGCCATACTGCACAGTACACCCCAGGCCTCACTTTAGAACTGGGAGTTCATACCTGTGACCCCCTTCACCCATTCCTCCCAAACCCCTGCTTCTCAAAACCACCGATCTGTCCTCTGTTTCTGAGTCAGAATTTTCATTTTTCAGATTCCACATAAGTTGGATTATGCAATGTTTGTCTTTCTCTGTCTGACTTAGTTCACTTAGCATAATGTCCTCAAACTCCATCCATGTTGTAAATCGTAAGATTCTGTTCTTTTTTTATGGCTGAATGATATTTAAGTGTATGTGTGAATGTCACATTTCTTTACCCATTTATCTGATGATACACACTTAGGTTGTTTCCATGTCTTGGCTAGTATAAATAATGCAACAGTGAACCTGGGGGGTGCAGATAGCTCTTGGAGATAATGATTGCATTGCCTTCTGATAGATACCCAGAAGTGGAACTGCTGGGTCGTATGGCAGTTCTAGTTTCAATTTTTTGAAGAATTTCCATATTATTTTCCATAGTGGCTGTACCAATTTCCAATCGCACCAACAGTGTCTTTTTGACAACAGCCATTCTGAAAGATGTGAGGTGATATTTCGTTGTGGTTGGATTTGCATTTCCTCAACGGTTAGTGATACTGAGCAAGCATCTTTTCATATATCCATCCACTGGCCATTTGTGTGTCTCCTTTAGGAAAATGTCTGTTCAGATCCTCTGCCCATTTTTAAATCAGATTGTCTGTTTTTTTTTTTTTTGCTATTAAGCTGTATGAGATCTTTACATGGTTTAGATATTGCCCCTTTTCAGATACATGATTTGCAAATATTTTCCTCCATCCCTTATATTGCCTTTACCTGTCCGTCAATGGTTTCCCCTGCTGTGCAGCAGCTTTGGTTTGATGTAGTCTCCAAACTTACTCTTGAAATTTTTTCCTGCCTGTAAAACTCTGGATTGGCGGGTGTTTCCCTCCCACCTTGAAGATTCCATTCTGCCGCGTTCTATTGCTGGTGAGAAGTGCTCCATCTCTCCTGAGAAAGTAATCACCTCTCCCCTACTCCCCTTCCTGCTCCCAAAACCTTCTCTTTGTGTTGGGTGTTCTGAGTTTCGCGGTAATGTATCTTAGTGAGGATTTTACTGATTCTGTTTAGGGCTTATTGGACCCTTTGGATCTATGGAACGTGTCTTTTTAGTATTTCTGGAAAATTTCTAGCTATTATTTCCTCAGGTTTCTTCTCCTATTTTTTCCCTTCTGTCCTTCTAGGACATGACGACACCTATGATGACCATTCTCAGTCCATTCTGTATGCCTCGGCCTCTCTCTTAGATTTTCTCTTCTTATTCCTCTCTATACTGTATTCTAAAGTCAAGAAACTGTGGCCCATGGGCTGTTTTTTGTATGGCCTGTAATCTAAGAATTTTCCTTTTTACATTTTTAAAGGTTTGTAATAAATAGATAAATAATGAAAACAAAGAATATGCCACAAAGACCACATAAGACCCACAAAACCTATAATATTTACTATCTGGCCCTTTAAAGAAAAAAGGTTTGTTGACCTCTGTTCTAGATAATTTCTTCTTATCTAGCTTTTGCTTCACAAATTCCTTCTAGAATTCTAGAATTACCTAATCAACCCTTTCTTAGAATTTTTCATTTTCAGAAATTTTGTAGTTATTTCATTTTTCCAGTTATTATAGTTAATTTTCAGTTGTTATATTTTCCAGTTATTATATTTTTCATTTCCGCATTTTCTATGTAGCCGTTTCTTACATCTGCTACGCTGCATTTTATAGTTTACTGTTCTCCCCTACAGATATCCTTAGGCTTACTGTCTATTGTTTAAAACACGGTCAGCATGGTTCCTTCATATCTTACACCTGGTGATTCCCGTATCTTTAATCTTTGTAGTTTGTTTCTAGTGTCTTTTGTGTACTAATTGCCTGAGAGATCTTTTGTCCTGTGTTTTATTATCTGTATCAGTGAACTCATTATTTGCACTCAAAGTGTCTTCCTATGAAGAACATCTGAATTTGCTTCTGAGAGATGCTTCTGAATTTGCTCCTGGACCATACAGGGGAGGAGAACCCAGGCTTCAAGACCACCGGAAGCTCATTTTACTTGCGGATCTGTCTCACCCTGAGGCTGTGGCTCTTTAAGGTTCCCAGCAAATGACCCAGCACAAAGTGGCGTCACTGTCCCAGTGCTCTCCTTGGTTCCTGAGTTCCCACTCTCCCTTCGACTTTACCTGGGAATCCCACACTTGTCTTCTCTTCAGTGCTCTTAAAAATACATTTTTAACTATTTTATTCAACAGTCTTACTTATTTATGGCACATTTGGTTAGGGTGACCTGGTCTACCACTACTGGAAAACAGAAATTCAAGTTCAAGTTTTTAGTTACATTGTCACCATTTAGAGAATTGAGAGTTCTTTCCATTTCAATGCTAAGCTAGCTCCTTCTCATCGTCCAAGAACCTAATAAAAAAGCAAGTTGAATTTAGTCCAGCAGTATGTTAGTCCACGTGTTCCAGAAAAGTCTAACAGCATACTAGCTACTACTCACATCTCCTTTCTACCAACGGTATGCAATTCGCCCTGACCCATGTAGGGATCTTACAAAAAAAGGACAGTTTAACTATTAATAGAACCTTAATCCTATCATTTCTAACAAAGGACCCGGTCCCCTTTTAAATTCATTTGTACTGCCATGAATGTAATTCTTCCCTGCTCTAGAGTAGGGGTCCCCAACCCCCAGGCCATGGACCCGTACCAGTCCATGGCCTGTTAGGGACCAGGCCACACAGCAGGAGGTGAGCAGTGGGTGAGCGAGCAAGGCTTCACCTGTGTTTGCAGCCGCTCCCCAGCGCCAGCATCACCGCCTCAGCTCCATCTCAGATCATCAAGCATCAGATTCTCATAGGAGCACCCGTCCCAGTACCAAAAAGGTTGGGGACCACTGCTCTAGAGCTTAAAAGCAAATGTCCTAATAAGATTGTTTTCAAGTATCCCATACCAGGGTTCTCACTAAGTAAAAAACCCAAACCCTGCCAACATTCTATTCACATGGGGCTGCCACGTGCTTCCCCCACTTCCTGATACCCCATCCAGGTCCTCTCCCGCACATGACAATAAATCTTTCTTGACGGCGTCCAGCTCTTCTGGGAGCAGTAAAACCTGCAGGAAGAACCATCTACGCCAGTATCTTTTCCACTTTTCTCCCTCGCATGTTGCCCCCACACTATTCCTCAGCTCCTGACTGCTCAGAGGTCAGCTCACATGATTATCCGTCACACAGCCAAGCACTGCTCCTGGGCCAGTTACTGGAGTAAATCACCCTTAAACTACCTGTCATTAAAAAAATCGCCGAAGTCCTAGAAGCAGTGGAGCAGTGCCAGTTAAACTCAGGTACCAAGAGAGTCAAATCAGAAAGCATAGGGATTTATGCCATCAACATCTCAAGTTCTTGAATATACTAAGAAATTTCAAAGTGCCACCTAAATGTCCACCCACGCCCATGTGGCCTTTTAGAGTGCGGGCGCCTAGCCATAGATTCTAACAGTGCTTTCCTCAATGTAACGTGACTGTTCGCTGGGAACCCGCACATAACGTACAGACCAATCATCAACTTCTGTATCGTTTAAAGTCATAATATAAAACATGGAGCCTCTAAGTAAGCTAATACAAAAGCAATGTCTCAGGAGGCAGCAGGGGTTGGTAGAGTAAACAGAAAAGGTTTAGCCTATTACATGCGTATGTGTCACATCACCAATTGCTATCTTGCAAAACAGTAGGAAGCCTTCTCCTTTCTTTCCCTATTTCTGATAGTTTTTACCTGTTGTGTGTATTTTCAGTATAGATATTAAGATTGATTGATGAGGGAAAGCTCAGAGGGGACAGTGAAGGAGGGGGCGTGTTTCTTAAAATAGTCTCCCCAGGACCATGCTGATTTTTCCAATTCTACAGTAATGAAGAAAACCATGGGAAAACAGAAATATAAATGGTTTAGTAAATTTCATGAAGAATTCTAACAAAAATTAATTAATTAGAGAAATTCAGAAATAAACAATAAACAGCAAAGTCGAGGTAACATCAAGCAAGAATTGGGTCATCATGGCGAGTATCTAAGTCCTCGTCTCCGGACCTAATTTAAGAGATTTTTGTCAAACAAGCCAGTTTGCGGAAACCAAACTCTTCAAATCATTTCCTACTCACAAACTATCCTGCCACTTCTCAATGAAGGGAACTGATATAACAAAAACGGATTATAACTCATGGATTCAATGGAATAGAAAATCCCATAACTTAAATAAATTAAGATATAAAAACCTCTAAAACTAAAATTTAATATTTAACTTCTCTCAGTGCCACATGAATAACAAGGAAAAGAGCATCAAGTTAATATATTAGACAATGATAAAGAAATTGTACATGGCCATGAAGTAATAACTCTCCACATAATTACAGTAAAAAAAATTAACTTGAAGGAAATAAAACTATTTTTACATTCAGTCTGGCGTTACAGTTTTTGTGATTTTCATACGAAGGCAGTGGGACTTTGTCTTTCTTGAATCTCCGTGTGATTTATCCACTGAGTCTTGTCTACTACTAAAACTGTAATTAAACTGTACAGTAAGCTATTTATACGTCTGCAATAATTTCCTGTTCAAAATACACCAGACTTCAGTTTTATTCTGCAAAATCATTTTCAATTACATATTTAATCTCTGTGTTATTGCTTAAATTACACACTCACCACCACCCCCCGCCCAGATCCTGGCTGCAGACTCTGGCAGCAGCTGCCACATGTGTCAAAGGGTTATTATTATGGTCAATAGCAGCCACATGTGCTAGTTGGCCACACAATTTGTACCCTATGACCTAATCCAACCTATCGGATTTTGCTAATGTTTTTCTTAAAGATACAACGCACGATTCCTAGTACTCATGATTCAGAAACAGAAAATACATGTTCTAGAAGTAAGGCCTCACAGAAGTATCATTTTTCTCTCTAGATCCCAAAACAAGCAACTATTTAGGGACTTGGAGACTGACAAGAGAAGGAGCATCCGGAGGAGGGCGAGTGCCCGGCCTGCACAGGATCCATGGCCTTGCCAACTTGCAAGTATAGAAGTCTCTGTGCTGTGTCTCCTCCATTTAAAATGATAACTAGCCCTGCAATCGGCTGACGGGAAGTGTGGCTGTGGGTGCCTGTCTGTCACAAGCCCTTGTTAAAAGGCCTGACAAATGAATTCATTGTTCAGCTCATATCAAACCACTTCCCAGGTCATAGGTTACTCTCAGTGACTTTCGGCCATGATGGGGTGGGCAGGTGTCTAAAATGCTCAGAGAACCATGCCATCCATTTCCCTGTGAGCTGGTGGCATTAGGAAATTAAGTATGTATGTGTCCTATTACTATATAAATTTTAAAAACTCCTGACACTTGAATGTTATCTTTAATTTCAAGTTTGTTCTAGAAACAAAATCCTACAAGTCTCTTTAGTAACCAGCACTGGAATTAACCATCATCACTTAACGCAAATCACAGTAGGAAGTTAAACCAGATTAAAAACTACCCTGTTTTAAATTCACAATTCTAGGTGAGTAAAATAAAGTATTATCAGGCAGCAATGTTCTAAGCTTACTATCTTGATGATTAAAGATAAGACTTGATGATATTTGGTCATAAATAAAAACAGAGACACAGTAGTTTTCTGTTTAGTAAAAAAAAATAAATAAACCCCGATTATCAGGCATAGTAGAAAAAAAATGAATAAAGAGTATAATGTGGTTATATCAAATGCAACTTTTGAAAACTACTTACATCCAACGAAGCCTCCTTCAGCAGGATCAGGGCCATATTCTGTGATACCAGTCGGCAGGAATATCCTAAATAAGAGAAGGGACAACACATGTGAATTGACCATTTCGTCCATGCATGCATCTTTTTTCAATGGTTGCTCGAATTCAGCCTCCTTTCTCATATCTTCCTTATCATCCCTTTAGAGCTACTGGTTTATAGAGAAGAACTGGGTAAGAGTGGAGAGTAGGAAAAGTTAAGTTTAGATTGATTTTGATTCTTGCAAACAGTTTTAAGAGAACTCCTTGGGGAGCTCTTTGTAATTAATGGCTGAAATAAAAACTTGCCCATTTTCTGTGGATTTCTCTTTATCCTCGTTATCCTGGTATAACATTAGGATAAGCCTTGGGTTATCTAAAATAACAGCAAACACTTTAGAAAGACAAATAAAATCTAATGGTGTTCCTAAATCAACAGAACCGTGCCTATCATCGTATCAAGATCCCTCGTTTGCTTTTTGAAAAAGTAGGTGATTCTCACAACTGATTTCAAAGGAATACTATTCTCCATCGAATGAGTCACTTTTCATATCGAAAGTTCAAAGCAATCTCCATTTCAAGAATTAAACCTGGGTTTTTAAAACAAGTCTGTTTTGGAATAAAAATCTTCCAACACCAATTCTTATCTACAATTTTCATCCACTTTTTAAATAAAGTTATCTCTATAGGGTGCAATATAATGTTTTCCACATATTTTCTAAGAAATTTTTCTTATTCAGGCTTTGCAACCCACTCTGAGACAGCTGGGGACACTCAGTGACACCACAGACCAAGATGAGAGCATCTACCGACTCCTCCCCCTCAAATCCACACACTCTGGGGAGGAGGTGGCTCCAGCAAACCCCCACACCAGCTATCTGTCGGACCTCTACTCTTTAAAATTACCCTCCACCTTCTCAGTGCCCCTCAAGGGAGAGCTGGCATCTTGTGCTTTTTACCAAGATTCCTTCCACCTGTAAACTGGCCCTGACAACCCATTTTTTCTCAGCACCCTAAGCCAGTGGGTCACTGATTACAGATGCATAAAACAAATCATCGGCACACAGAATTTCAACCTTTGAAAAAGGACTCAAAGAAGGGCCTTAACCAGTGCCGTTTCTAAAGCGAGGAGAAGCCTGCACACATTCTCCTCCACAGCACAGCCGAAATATCCATCCCCACAGATGCCACCGTAACCAGAAATGCAGACTGGCACTGGACTAGGGGACAAGCCACAGAACTGTCGCGTTCCTGTGCTCAGTTCCCCTCAGTAGGTCTCTTTTAAATCTTGGGAAAACTCTACTGAAAGGCACACAATAGAATTCCAGACAAACAAAAATTAAGACCAAGAAAAACCTTGTTTTTTGTTTTGTTTTGTTTTTTGAGGAGAAGGAACAAATATTTTTATTTGTTTATTTTGGAATGTACAAAGTATATCCTTCACTGATTGTCATTCGAGAGGAATATTTTGCAAATCGGCTCAGGAGACAAATTTTAGTTTGAAAGCACAAAATTATAGCTTTTAATCCAAATGTTATTTTTTTAAAGCAACACCATAAAGACATAGTCCAGGCTGTTAACAATGGTTATCTCAAGGGAATGAAGTTATTTCGCTTGTTAAAACCACCACATGTTATTTTAAAAACTAAGACAAACTGAATGATTTAAAATCTCAATACCACATAGGCAAATATCTATTAAACCTCTAAAACAAAACAAAAAGGCATGAGGGTGGGACATGACACAATTTTCTGTGCATTTTCAAACTTGGTCATATCTTTATTTTTACAACAGGGATGAGTAAAAATGAAAATTTCCCAGAATGCCTTTAAAACTTGTGCATGGTAGGACTAAAATAATTGAACTCTTTGTCTCCCATTAAAACTTTACAAATGTATTCCTCCTTCACATAAATTCTCAGGCCAGGTCCAGAAGGGAGGCCTATATTTTATTTTCATTCACAAAAGGAGATATTGCCATTTTAATCACTTCCATGTTAGGCTCGCTCTTTCTTTATCCCCAAAGACTTCAGGCAACTTCATGCCATAGAGACTGTTACAAATTTAGAAAAGCTGATGCAAAAGGATTTGCTGGTAGTTTTCGATTTAAACAACAGCTGCAGAAGCGAGCTGTAATTTTTAAGCCCTAGCTAGCTGCTTCATTTTATATTTTTCAATTTAAGCGAAATGCCACTTGACAACTGAAGCTGCACAAAGATATGGAAAGACAGTTAAGTACTTTTCTAGCCATTGGGGGGAGAGGGCAATAAATAAAACCACTGACACCTGCATGAATTTAAATATACAAAGCGAAAGCTTTCTGAGAAGGACCAGGTCGCTGGTTTTCTTTTCATTTGTAAAATGGAGCGAGATTATGCTTAGAGAATTATCACACAGAACGCTTGCAGTAGACAGACCATGGAAGTTTAACAGAGTTAACTGTGACTTAGCTAACGGAGCACATCAGATTATGTCAATCTACGTTTAATGTGCTTGGTTTCTAATGTTTTTGGATAAAATGAGATCAACTCTTGGAGAAGCGCCAGGTATGAACCGTCAGTCCGCACTTGTAAATTGACACCTAGTTCTTTAATCTCGCGGTCCAACAAGACAGCCATAAAATGACTGAGACGAGAACCTCGGGGATTTCACTTTTTACTACAGCTGAAACTAATGGCACACTACAAAGGTGTTCAGTCTCTCGACGACCCGAGTACGATCAACGTCCCAAGAAATAGAAACAGTGCAGAGTCTACAGTCCTGAGAGCTGGACTCCATTCTAAGACAATAAATAAGATCACGAGGCATACGAAAAAGTATGACCAAACCCAATCTCTTAGATCTTGCAATCACGGTCTCTTTTTCTGAGGTAAGCTCGTATCATCAAAGATATATATCCAAATCCACTTTTCCTTGGCCACGGTTCTGGCAGGGTTAGGGAACATTTATCCTTCCTAACCATGCATCCTAGGATTGCGTTAATGAAGCTATGCATCGTTGGGATTCAACAGGCTTCCAAAGCCTCATTCATGTGCTGCTCATTCTAAATATTTTCACAGAGAAAGCAGTCAATCGGCATCTGAGTGTGTGTGTAGGAAGCAGGTGCCCGACACCAGGAATGAGTGATGAAAGATGAAACCCCGGCCCTATTCATGATGGGGTTAAAGAGGCTCAGCGCGGACCCCTTTGTCATCCCGAGCCCGAAGGCTGAGGACTCGCCCAGGGCTGGTCACACCGGGGCACCCTCCCTCCAGATCCTTCGGCCCGTCTTAGGAACGCTCCGTCTCATGCAAGACACACTCGGCCTTGCCTCGTGAGCTTCCCCAAACCAGGCCCTCCTGACCCATTCGGAGCTCAGTGTCCTTTGTTTATTCCTACATAAATAAACTCTTGAAGCCTCAAGTTTTAAGCCTATCTCATCTGTCAAGTATTCCCAGGTCCTTTTCGGCTCAGATATTTTTCCTCCTGGGATGTGAACGTCAAGTTTGGCAGTCACTTGCTCAGATTTTCAGCACTCTCACACCTCTGTGACCTAGGCTAAGTGGCTTGACATATCGGTGCCACAGTTTCATCTCTGAAAAAAGGATAATGCCTACTCAAAGGGAATTAATTATAAACCTTACATAAAGGACTCAGCACAGTATATAGCTAACGTTTATTGAGTAACTACCGGTTACAGCAATCATGTTCAAGATCTCTATTGCATAATTAGTGCTTGCTCATCTGCTTCACTCATAATTAACTTGTCCCCTTATTAGAGAACATAGTTCCCCCAAGGTGATAGCAGAGCATCAGGTGACCATGTTGGCTGCATGTAATCAAAGAAAAAACATATCTGACTTTTCTGGGAAAACAACACTAAAAGTATGAATGCCACCAAACACTGCCTTAGCTTCACCTGAGAACTGGGACTTGTCTTCCTTTTAATAAGCAAAGCAATACAGACAATAATAGGAGAGGTAAATAAATATCATATTTAAAACTTACTTAATGTCTATGGCCATGCCACCCTGAACAAGCCCGATCCCATCATATGTCAGAAGCTAAGCAGGA